>CM061142.1:505070522-505498840 GCA_030789695.1 Scilla litardierei | reverse complement strand
GTGCCGGTTTATCGAACTCAGGGAGGTGTATGGCTTGAATGGCTACTAGCCTCGCCTAGGTTGTGTGCTAGCTACGCAGATGGTATGGGTGAAAGTGTAGAAATAAAAGAAAGAAATAAAAAGACACGAAATGAATCCCCGCTAACACGTCTAGAGCATTCATGACACTTGGCATTTGACTTGACCCAGGGAGAGACATTGCCCCAAAAGGTGGTACCTAGCGTCCATGGCCCGATATTCCGATCGGTGCCAAGTACGCTAGGCCTACCCGGTTCCGGACAGTGGGCATTCCCATGTCCATTAACACATTTCGCAACCAAGAGCATTAAGGCCACAATGATAACTCCCAATACTTCGTCTAAGCCGTTCCCACGTGCGAGGACTCAATGTCTACACTAGGGGTGTGAGCTGTGGCTAGGGAGTCAACCGCCAAGTTTATTCCCCCTTGGCCCGACGGTCAGAGGCGTTCTTTTTCCCGCCAATGACAATGAAACACCCCCACGTAACCCTAGTGGCCAAATAGGTCGAATGTGATTTCTAGCAATACATCGAAGCGGGTCTTGACTGGACAAGACATTGGACCCCAACCCCCAACACAACTAGTGTGTTGCCGTACGGATTGGACCCAGATTGCTAGAAATCCCCATTGACGCATTTCATCGAACACATGCCACTCAAACAAGGCAAATGAAACAACCAAGCATCAATCCTACCCTAACCCGTATTAGGGTTTATCAATACTACTCAATGATGAAAAACATATAAACAAACAACACAAAAGACATACAAACATTCATCATGAAGCAAAACAAGTACAACACAAAATAATGGAAAACAAGAGAAAGAAATACTTATCTTGAGTTTGAATCTTCAATCCAATACAAGATTTATTAACCAAAAGACCTAATCTAAACTAACCTAAACCTCACAAGAGAAGGGGCAAAAAGCCCTAAAAACTCAAGAACCTGCCCTCAAGTCGGCCAACATCGTGTATTTATAGTCCCCTTCGAAAACTTAATGGTTCGGGTCCCAAACCCGCATAAATAATCATCACCCGATCGGTTGATGAGTCAACCGATCAGGTGAGAGCATTGAAGATCTTCAACCGGGCGCTGAGGCGAGCGGGTGGCATGACTGGGTCGTCGTTCGAGGAATTGCGGTTACAGGTGAACCGATCGGGTGAGATGTCACCCGATGTCACCCAATCGGTTGGAATTCAGCTCCATTTTACCGAGAATTGGGGCGTTTGAACCGGTCACTGAACCGACCGGGTGACTTCTTGGCCGCTCCAACCTGTGTCCGGGTGGTGCACGCGTGCATCACCCGATCGATTGGAAATGACCAACCGGTCGGGTGAGGGGCTGAAAGATGCGATCTTCGTCGTTTTATGTCTCCTACACCGGTAAAATCCTGTAAATATACAAAAACGTGGAAAAGTGAAAGAAAACAAGAAAACACGGGAAAACGAATACAATACGGCAGAAAATACCGGAAAAACACGGAAGAAAACGTGCGCAAATATATGAAATATAAACGCACGTCAATTACTGATAGTAAAACAGTAAAAATTGGAGCGTAAAAAAATTTACTATTTCTCACTGGAAATAACTTTGCACACTCAATGGTAAACACCACTAAAAACACTCACTACAACTTTTACCTCTCTGGGTAATTTTCTCTCACCGGAGAAATCCCTCACTTTTACCACTCTGGGTTTCCTTCTCTCTTTCTCTTGAAGATGAGATTTTGTGATGTGTTGGGATGCTTTCAAAGCTCTGCCTTCATCCCCTTTTATAGAGATGCAAACTTTGCAAAACCATCATCAATGACGTTTTATATTTGATTAATCAAAACGATTAGCAGCCCCTTGCGTTTGCAATTCAAACTTGGCTACCATTTGGAAAGGGATGTGTAGCTTAGACTTTGTCTTGTATCTTGGACTTTGTCTTGTAGCTGTACCTTTTAGATCTGTTAGAAGCTCGCATATGATCTTATTCATTCACTCTTCGGGTAAAATCCCTACAATAGTCCTGCATATTATGCTGTTCATGAAGTTGATGGATGTTGAGGCAAAGCTCAGCACCCAAAGACATGATCTTTTGAGGGAAGGAGGAGAAAACAGATAGGAATCTGTGAAAACTATAGTATTCATGAAACTGAAATAACTGCGTTCAAGTTACACTATATCTGTGTACAGACAAGCACTTATGTGTGTACACAAAGCACTACAAGTGTGTACACAAAACCGTGAACACAAATTTTCAGAATGAGGAAGAGCGATTTTTCAGGGATTTTTCATATGGATTTCAAGCAAAGCTGAAGCTCTCCTTCTACTTCTTCTTGGATATTTTTTGATGATCTTGATATCAGATCTCTCTCTCTCTCTCTCTCTCTCTCTCTCTCTCTCCCCCCCTTTCTTTTTCCTTTCTCTAATTACATATACATCATTCTTTCACTTCTACAACCATGCCCTGTCAAGAGCTTACATCAACTAGTACAAGCATTTACTACACTAGACAAAATACACAAATCTCAAAGGACTTGCTTTCTCAGAGTACAGAATTACTTTGCATACAACTGATCTCCTTTTCTTCAGCATCTGAACAAACTTGTTCACATCTTCGACATACTTGGCTTTAAGGCTATACACACTTGTTCACATCTTGGACATACTTCGCTTTAATGCTGTACACACTTATTCACATCTTGGACATACTTATGAAACTGGCTGGACACACATATTGAACAACCAAACACACTTCAGTCTGAATTAACTCCAACATATCCTCCCTTTAGTTCTGATTGGGTCTAAGTCCAAGCTCATTTCTGAATTGGAAGAATTATTTGATGTCCAAAGCCTTTGTAAACCCGTTAGCTAGTTGATCAAGTGACTTGCAATGCTGAAGCACAATAGCTTTTCAGAAACCAATTCTCTTATGAAGTGATACCTTGTATCAATTTGCTTGGTTCTTCCTTGTTTGATGAAATTCTTTGCAAGATGGATTATAGACTTGTTATCACAAAAAACAACAGTACCTTCACCTTGATCTTGCTTCAGATCTTCCAGAATTCTCTTCATCCATTGTAACGACCGGTTTCTCATCATTAATATTATCTGTATTTATCTAGTGCAGTATTTTTTTTCCGTGACCGTAGATAGACGTTTCTGTCCCCATTCACGTTCCCGTACCCATATCCTTTCCGTCCGTCACATTTACTATTATTATTATTAATATCCCCTCTAAAAATTATTTTAATATGTTTACTCTTAAAATTTTGTTTTAAATTTCTGATTTAAAATTCAAAAATTGAAAGATTTGATTTTCAAATTTTTAGAGTCAAATGAAAACTTGCCATGTTTGAGCCCATTTAAATCCATATTAATTAGCCCTAAATCCCCTTGGTTAAAATTATTAAATCCCATTAATGAAATTCAAACTACTTCCTATTGTAACTCTAGTCATTTTTACCCCACGGGCGCACACATCTGTTACATTGTCACACAGCCATCTATCAATATATATATATATATATATATATATATATATATATATATATATATAAGGGAATCTAACCTTAAAACCTAAGCCTAGTGCAAATATACATTGCTGAACCCCAAATTTTTACCATATAAGAAACATAGCCTCCTTATTCACATGCATGACCTTTCACATCCAACTCATCTCTTGGATATCATATAAAACTAACCTAGGCTAACATCTAAACACAGCACCCCTCTCCCTATACTATATTATAAACCTAAGGAGACCTAGGCTCCGGTGCTGTCATCTTAATAATAAACCCCACGGCCTATTTCCTATTTAATCAAACACCTAGGACCCGCTACTTCCTTGTAAAAAAAACCCTAGCCGCCGCCTGTTACTTCTTCTCCCCATCCTCGTATACAAACAACCCAACGCGCAGACCCATTTCTTCTCTGCGGCCTCCTTCACCCTCGCATGTGCCAACCCATGCCCAGGCACACAACCGCCGCTCCCCCCAACGCATGGCCTCCTCCGCGAGCTGTAGCCTTCCCCATCACCCAAAACTACCGCACTCAGCCCTCGAAGCGGTCGCGACACCAACCCTCTGCCCGCTCCGGTGACGACGATGAGCCCAACGAAGCCGTCGACCTCCGTTGCCGCCCTCGCCACTTTTTCTCCGCCAGAAACACCCAAGTCGCCGGTGCCACCAGCCTGGACCACTGTGGGCCTCTTTTCTGAGCACCCAGCCCGCACTCATCCTCCCCTCACCTGGTAACGCCGAACCCTGAGCCCACACAACAAGCCCCGCCTTCTCCCTCTCCTCATAACCTGACTTCACACGCCCAGGTTGCCGCAAGCCTCTCCTCCATGCATAAGCGCCATCTTCCTCCTCTGCAGATGCTCAAGCATGGCCCTTGCAAGCCCTAAGCCCCACAACACCCTACGACTATCTTCCACGGCCTATCGCTGTCCGGAACCGCCACCAACCACAGCACGAGTCCGGGCGACATCGGCAGCCATCTCCTCCATGCGCAACGCCTCCGTGTTGCTGCCCACTCATACCCGCCTCCTCGTAGCTACTGACTTCTTCCACAGAGCCCCTGGTAGTCCCTCAAGCAACCAGATCAGCCACTGCCACCTCCCCGCGCATCGACGGCGGACCCCCGACGCTCAACATCGCTGTTTCGGAGTCGTACGCGTCGCCGCTACCCGTCACTACATCCCGATCCTTCCCTGCACTACCGGTTAGTATATCTACCCCTAAACAACTCATAACCCACACCGTAAAATTAGAAGACCTAATAAAACGGATCATTAGACGTCGTACGGGTTGTTTTAATACCGTAATCTGTCGAATAACGCTTATTCTGATTTTACATTTTTGTCAAACTAGCGAACTGTCTTCTCCGTAGCGTAGTACTCATCGAGACGTTTCCAACGACACCAAGAACGTCAAAATCAGGCAAGTATACGAATTGATATGATTTTTTGAAGTTTCGGCACTTTTACGCCGCTTCCACGTATTGTTGAATAACTTGAAAATTAGACGTGAAATGATGTGTGAAAATGACACTATGACGATCAGGAAAAATTTGTGATCCAACGGTATATCATACGATATACCTTAATTTTAAACAATCAAGAGAAAAAAATACTTTCTGTAGCAAGACCAATAAAAGCACGTGTTCGTTATTATTTTGAGATTGCTATAAAAATTGTTCAACCCACCTCTGCTGTGTAGAACGGTCACAATAATGTAGTAATGTTGATAACATTAAATTTCTGTGTGTCTTGACATGTCCAACAATTATTGACATCTTGAAAATCGTGCGCCTCGAAGGCGGAATCGTGAATTCGTGATGTCGTGTGAGTCGACTAGGCTGGCTCGTGTTCCAGCACAAAAATTGGGGTGGGGTTAGGGTTGAGCGGCCACTAGGCGTATGAAGGGTACTCTCCTCAAGAGCACCACCCGCACGTGGTGGGTTAGCATCAATCACGGTAAGCCCCCGTGAGAGGAACGACCTTCTCATCTCGACCTAAAGGCGAGAACCCTAGATTAGATGTGAACTCTTGACATGAAACTTGCAACGCTAACTTGGTCTCATGAAATTGATATGCTAACGAACTCAAAGAAAATCCTCACTTTAATCTTGCAACTATTTATTACTGCATGTTAGGGATGTTCGCTTCCGTTTCTATACAATTGATGATGCTAAATTGCTGCAGTCATTTCTTTAAAATATTAAATGCTTCTTAAATTCATATCTGTCGTATATCTTTTCTTGGGTTGCTAACTCTTTCTTGCAGACCCCTAGCTGATATACATTCATGTTTTTGGATGTATGTCAGATTCTGAGCTTGAGTTCCCGGAGGATCCGTACGTGATGCCTGACTTAGAGAGCCAGAGTTCGTCGTAGACGCCGAGCCACTTTCTGCGGAAGACTAGAACCCCTTCTGTCGCTTCTTTGAGTTTTAGCTTTAGTACCTTATAGTAGGTTTAGCGTGTTGTTGTAGTTCCCTTTTGGCCATGCTGAGGCCCAGTTGTCTTATTTCTTGTACGAACAATTCTGTAAGTGCCCTTTTAATTTAATGAAATGTTTTCTGATTGTTTTGAAACACAAATGCAAGGACCTCCCCTGTGTTTTTATCACAGACGCGTATTAAACTTGAGCTTCACCGCTCCAGTTCAAGCGGACCGTGTAACGCTCTCGCTTCTGGTGTCTTTGGGAAGCAGGGCGTTACAGGTTTTAGTGGTGGTCCATGCAGGTCCTGCAACTGCGAAATTCAGAACAATGAGAACACTTTTCATTGGCCAAAACATCCAGAATTAGTTCGTACGCAAAATTACTCGAATACCTTGTATCAGCACGATAGGACACCCAATACCGGGATAATAGGAATAGATAGACGCTTGTGCTCGTTAGTTAGACACCCTTGCCACGACTTAGTATTATCATCTTAGGAGTCGCCCTATCGATTAATCATCTAGCTCTAATCTTATTAGACTTTTGAGTTCGTTAGTCGATCGCTTAAGTTTATCGAATCTAAGGCAAACCGAGCATAGCGATCGTCGTATCCGTGCAGTCGAACTTGAGACGCCTGCAATGAGTAGACTTCGAAGCGTATGATATTCCAGACCTATAGATAAGTCTCTATCTCGATCCCCAACGAACCCTTACCCCGACTCTCCTATCATAGTCTAACTCGTCGATGAACCTTAGTCGACCCAATGATTATCTTCCCCCTGATTTTACTATTTCCCAAATCGTTGCACTTCCATGTTAATGATCGTAGAAAGCCATCGTAGTGTATTCACGGAGTTACTTCTTAGCCACACTTACATTTCAATCGTCGAACCTATTCCTTGTCCTCGATTCACAAAACTCTTTAGGTTTGCCGTCTTTAACCTTTGAACCTCCCCATTGCAGATCCAGGGTCTTGTAAAATGTATTTTCAATATTTCTTTTATTGAATTCGTTGCTAAATTTTAAAATCCTTTCGAAAACTTTTACCTGGATTTCCTACACTTCAGTCGATTTTTATCCAACCTTGATTATGAAACTCTTCTGACGCTATCTTTAGTTACTATCTTATAGCAATTTTCCAACATACATCTTCCACGCTTCTACTTCTCATAACCTTGTATAGCCACTCTATTTTCCTCAGGCAATGAACTTTAAAAAAACTTTATTTCTAATTCGCTAGTTCAAATGTCACATCCTTTTCTTACTAATGTATTTCGAAACGGTCATTGATACATGCTTTGTAAAATACTTTCCTAAGTTAAATAGAACTTCGAAATCATGTGTGTCAGTTTTATAATTATTTTCTTTATATATGTTAAGAAAAAAAAATTTCTTTTTACAAACCTATTTTCCATTTGCAAAACAAGCACTACATCACTAGGCCCATATCACTCTTCACCTATCATTTGACTAATCACATTTTACGTTTCAACTTATACCTATGTTCGCTATTTTATGATGTCATTATCCGTATCTTCTTAATTATTTAATGATTCTTAAATATTTTATGTCACCCAACCAAACTACTTTCTTAACCATACCATCTCCGGAACCGTCCATCACAACATTAGTTCATTGCATCATTCAACTCCGAGTCCTACACTTACTCAGTATCACTTTAGAGCTGTCATTTCTTAGTGAGACCTTTAGCTTTGATTGTGGTGGTGTTGTGGTGCTTGTAAATAGATAGTGGGTGTGGACCCGTTTGTGCGAATCCCTATATACCACCCATGTATGAGTGTGCTTACCCTTAGTATTTTAGTATAGTGTGATTATCTATTGTTATGGTATGTGCATGTACGGTAATACGTGACATATATGTATTTAGTCGAGTATGGAGTAGTAAGTCCTATACTTATACCTAGGCGAGTGATTAGCTATATCACTATAGAAATATCTGTGCATATTAGATAGTGTTTTGGATAGTTACTAAGAGTATATGTACCTTAGTCGTAATTGTTAATAGTTGTAATTATATGCTAGTACAGTGAGATGTAATGATAATAGGTATATGTATGATTGTATGTGCAGATTGACTTGTGATCTATATGATCGTAAGCCTGGCGTGTGATCGTGCGTATATATGCATATGTGATTAGTAATCTGTATGTATGTATATATATTTGTATAAATAAGTGTGTTTTATGTGCAGTAAGATTATAATATTACCCCTACAGGATGATGTGTAAGCATGTGAATACCAGGAGGTATGCATAGTCGTGTGTTTGTGACTACGTTTATATGGATGTAAGTAATAATATACTAGTCCTATGTAAATTTCCAGGATTATGTGTAATGATGTGCGTATATGTATGTCATATATAGATATGAGATTGGCGTGTAGTAGAGTACATATGTATATGTATTGAAAGTGTGTGATATGAAAATGAGTATAGGCATATGGATGTATATGGTTTCATTATAATGTATGTATGACTAGGATAGAATGACCTTAGTGTCTAAAGTCCCCCACCCCTACGTAGGCCTATTTAAGAAAGTCTGAGGACGGACTTGATCCTAAGGTGGGTAGATTACGTTTACCCTAGTGCTATGAGTAAGGCCTATCTATATCTGTGTAGGGTGTAAGTTATTACGTGCACGTGTTTACGTGTAGTGATTTGTATTATAATGTGTATATGGTAATATGCAGGATGTAAAGTGGTTGTACGATTGAAGTGTTAGTTGACTAGGAATGATTGTATTTATATGTTAGTGGTATATTCAAGTGACATCTGGTATTATATCAGTAAAGATTGTGAGTGTATAAGATATATGGTAATATATGGGGGTATTATTAATGATATGAGTGTGCCATGTGTTGGCACACGTACATCTAGTAAATTGATGTGGTTGTGTAGTAGAGTGTTACTATCCGCCTGAGTATAATATTGGTGTAGATTGCATTTGTTGGATGGTAGTATATTAAACGTGTTATGTTAAT
The DNA here is from genome assembly GCA_030789695.1 of Scilla litardierei. Taxonomy (NCBI): domain Eukaryota; kingdom Viridiplantae; phylum Streptophyta; class Magnoliopsida; order Asparagales; family Asparagaceae; genus Scilla; species Scilla litardierei. The sequence goes on along the minus strand of CM061142.1, from coordinate 505,489,889 downwards.
ACATAATTAGTAAAGTGTGTATGTGTATTGCAACTACTAATAGCATGGACTTTGGTTAGTATCATCTGTGGTATCACTATTGGGGGTTGATGTAGTAATAGAAATACTACTTAGATATGGCATTATGGTTGTTTATGGTGTGTAAGCATTATGAGAGAGATGTGAGCGTTACCCTTACGTTTTCCCCGCGTCTTAGCCGATTAGATTCCGAGGACGGAATCGTTTTTTAGATGGGTAGGATGTAACGACCGGTTTCTCATCATTAGTATTATCTGTATTTATCTAGTGCAGTATTTTTTTTCTGTAACCGTAGATAGACGTTTCTGTCCCCATACATGTTCCCGTACCCATATCCTTTCCGTCCGTCACATTTACTATTATTATTATTAATATCCCCTCTAAAAATTATTTTAAAATGTTTACTCTTAAAATTTTGTTTTAAATTTCTGATTTAAAATTCAAAAATTCAAAGATTTGATTTTCAAATTTTTAGAGTCAAATGAAAACTTGCCATGTTTGAGCCCATTTAAATCCATATTAATTAGCCCTAAATCCCCTTGGTTAAAATTATTAAATCCCATTAATGAAATTCAAACTACTTCCTATTATAACTCTAGTCATTTTTACCCCACGGGCCGCACACAACTGTTACATAGGCACACATCCATCTATCAATATATATATATATATATATATATATATATATATATATATATATATATATATATATATATATATATATATATATATATATATAATACAATTCATGAATTTGTCCTACGTGGCAGTTTTGTCCCGCGTGGCAGTTTTGTCCCAGTCATATTTTTGGTTGCTGACTGGGACGCCACGTAGGGGTTGGGTGGGGTTCTAGACTTGGGGTTGGGATGGGATTTTGGTGATTTTTTTTGCGTTTTCGTCCCTGCTTTTCCTCTTTTTTTCCCCAACCCTCCTCTCATACACACACCCACGCTTTTTGCACTTTAGCGACCGCTTCTCTCCGCATTTGCGCCCAGGCGACGACTGCCTCCGTGCCCTCCGGGCACGGGTTATGACTAGTATGTATATATATATGTGTGTGTGTGTGTGTGTGTGTGTGTGTGTCTATATATATATATATATATATATATATATATATATATATATATATATATATATATATATATATATATATATATAGGAATCTAACCTTAAAACCTAAGCCTAGTGCAAATATACATTGCTGAACCCCAAATTTTTATCATATAAGAAACATAGCCTCCTTATTCACGTGCATGACCTTTCACAGCCTACTCATCTGTCACGCCCCGCTTCCCAAAAATATGGAGGCGAAGCGTGAGAAGGTCCGCTCAGACTTGCAGCTACAAAGTCGCAAGTCCGATAAGCGTCAATTAACATAAAATAGCAGGTCCCTGTAATGTGACACAGAACAAAGACAAGAATAATAGAAGAGGCAATAATATAAAATTATAATCTCAATGTCCAGATAAAATTCAACAACCGCAGAAATGCCACCAGGCAAACAAAAAGAGTCTAAAAGAAAAGGCCCAGCATGGCCGACATAGAACTAACAACAACGGTGCTACTCACCGACAAAATCAACAACTAAAGAAAAGTCTGCGAAGGAACACTAGGACTGGTCATCGGTGTCCTCGTACTCCTCGTCTGCAACTGGAACGGGCTCAAACTCCACGAACTCCTCGCCCTCAACTGCAATCTCTGGTTCAGCAACTAACATGTGACACCCATAGAGAAGGGGCACATGTCAGCAAGTCTACAAGACTTGTGCAAGGAAACTAAAGAAAGTAAAAAAAAACTTAGCAGTTCTAGAGTATGGTATAACATGACATGTTATGCAAGGAGATCAGCAAGTAAAGTAAACAGCAGTTTATGACATGGCATGATTTAAAGCATGGCAGGTAAAATATGGCACGGGCAAGTAAACATTTACAAGGACAAGGACAAGTATTGTAAGCACGTCGTGCACAGAGATTTTGCCCTTTGGCTAGAGTGACTGTACGGGCCAACTCTTATGCTCAAGTGACCGTTTATCCCTACCCCTCCACGTGTATCGAGCCATGGCCTTACCACCAAACATGGAATGCTCGCTTCTGGATCACGAGCTAGGAAGTGTTTTTTTAACAAGGATGGCGTAGGGTTATACCCGCAAAACGGGTGCCTAGCCATAACACGGAAACACGGATTTGTTCAAGGATTTGTAGCGTGTGCTACGATGCAACATGCAAACAGATGACATGTAAAATGGATGCACATGACAAATATTCGAATAGAAATTGCGTACCGTTAAAGGAAAGTAAACATGACAGGCAAATGTATGACATGGTATGACAAGGGCAATTCTAGCTTCGTTGTCAAGCTAGAATTTGAATTTGCGCCTAGACCGCTATCATTTCACGGTCTAGTCTCTTTCACGCTAAAACAAAGCAATGGCCTAAAACATGGCCTAAAATAAGGTTGGCAAGTTTCACTTGCCTGGTACCGAGGATTGTTGATCGACGAGAGTTGTCACACAAAACGCTACTCTACGAGAATTAGGGTTCGCTGTTTTGGCAAAACAAAGCATTAGAATTAAAGATCTAATCCTATATCGTATAGTAATCCGTTTTTATTAGGCTATCTAAATTACGGTGAGGGTTATGGGGAGATCAAAGGTAGATCTACTAACCGTATTCGTAGCAGAAGAATGACGATCATGATGCCTACGAACTGCAGGTAGAAGAAGATCTCGACGATCTCCAGGTTGCCGTCGCCAAACCGAGCTTAGCACAACAACGGAAGAACGACCGAGGGAGAAGTTGCAGCTGAAGGGATCTTATGCGACTGATCTAAAATGGATCTGGAGAATGGGGAATATAGGGCAAATCTGGAGCAAAAGAGGATTTTGGGGTTTTTGGTGTCGGCCGGCGGCCCACGGGGTGGTGCCGGCGCAATGGAAGGTGAGATAGGGCTCGGGAGGAAGAGGGATGGCAAGAGAACGATTGGGGGATGATTGGGGAAGAAGATGGGCTAAGAGAAGTGAAGAAAGAATTAGAAACGTCTAGGGTTTAAATAGAAAGAATTAGTGGCGGCTACGACTTAACCTAGGTTTACTGGGCAAACTAGTCGGTCAGTGAAGAGTGGTCGACCGACTAGTTTGGGAACTAGTCGGTCGGTCCTCCAACTGACACTGACTAAAAGAAAACAGTGAACAGTGTCTGTACAGGGAAGGCATAATTAGTCGGTCTGTGAAGACCCGTCGACCGACTAGTTTGGGATCTAGTCGGTCGGTGAACGTTCATGAACCGACTAAAGGTCGAATAAGATAGATAATGAGTACTGACAGTTAGTCGGTCTGAGAAGAAACTCTAACCGACTAGTTTCTCAACTAGTCGGTCGATAGTTGTTCTTTGACCGACTAACTGTAAACAGTAACTCAGCCGACAAAAAGGTACTCTGTACAAGTCGCTCTGAGAGCAAGTCTTGACCGACTAGTTTCACAACTAGTCGGTCGATGAATGTGCTTAGACCGACTAATTGTAAATAGTAACTCAGTCGAAATTTACTGAGAAGAACTACCAGGTCTGAGATGTGTTACCGACCGACTAGATTGCAATCTAGTCGGTTGGCTCTCCTTCATGAACCAACTAAGATGCACCAGAAGTGTCGAATCGAAGCGCGAAGCTTCGGGAAGATTTCTACGGCTTCTAAGATCGCTCTAATTCTAAGATAAGGACGCTATGAAGCTTATCGTAGGAACTTTAGACAGGGAAAAGCACACAAGGAGAGAACATCCAATATTATTCATATAATAGTCATTACAAAAACCGGTCGTTACATCCTCCCCACCTTAAGAAAAATTCCGCCCTCGGAATTTCCTAACACTCACATGTCAGGGAACAAAAGTGGGTAACGCTCTCTCATCTCGTCTTCTCTCTCCCAAGTAGACTCTCCTGACGAGCCGTGTCGCCACATCACCCTCACAAGATCGACTGTCTTGTTCCGAAGTGACTTCTGATGCCTGTCCAAAATCTGCATTGGCTGCTGGTCATACGTCAGATCGGGGCGAATGGTGATCTCCGAGAAATCCACAGCATGAGATGGATCGCTAATGTATCGACGAAGCTGCGACACATGGAAGACATCGTGAACTCCTTCCAGAGATGGCGGCAAGGCTAAGCGGTAGGCCACCTTGCCAACTCTCTCCAGAATGTCAAATGGTCCAATGTATCTCGGGCTCAGCTTCCCTCGTTTCCCAAAGCAAATCACTCCTCGATTCAGGGAAATCTTCAGGAACACATGGTCACCTGGCTGAAACTCCATCGGACGTCGTTTAGCATCAGCCCAATGCTTAAAACGGTCCTGAGCAATCCTCAGCCTCTCCCGTATGTTCCTCACAACATACACGGCCTCTACGATCATCTCAGGTCCTAACAGCTCCCGATCTCCAATGTCATCCCAGCTCAGTGGCGATCGACATTTCTTTCCATATAGCACGGCAAAAGGTGCCATGCCAATACTCGCCTGGAAGCTGTTATTGTAGGAAAACTCTACGAGGTGGAGATGATCCTCCCAAGAACCCTTGAAGTCCAACATACACGCCCTCAGCATGTCCTCCAAGATCTGGATCGTCCTCTCAGACTTGCCATCCGTCTGCGGATGGTACGCCGTGCTGAAACTCAGACTCGTACCCATGCTCTTCTGTAGACTCTGCCAGAACTGAGATGTGAACATCGTGTCTCTGTCCGACACGATACTCACAGGGACTCCATGAAGTCGTACAATCTCCTGCACGATTCACGTTACATCACTATCTAACTAGGAAGAAGGAAATTAAAACGGAGAGTAAAAAAAGAGATTTACATCCATGTATCTCCTTGCTAGCGCCTCAGTAGACTGTCCTACTCGGAAAGGAATAAAGTGCGCGGATTTGGTCAATTGGTCTACGATCACCCAAATCGCGTCATTCTGCTTCGGACTATGAGGTAGTCCAGTCACGAAGTCCATAGTGATGTGTTGCCACTTCCACTCCAGAATCGGAAGCGGTTGCAGGAACCCTGCCGTACGCTGATGCTCCGCCTTTATCTGCTGGCAAACCAGACACTTGGCTACGCTCCGAGCCACACTCCTCTTCATTCCATGCCACCAATAGTTCAGGCGAAGGTCCTTATACATCTTGGTGCCACCAGGATGCACAGAATACGGCGAACTGTGTGCCTCTACCAACAACTCTTCTCTGATATCTCCAGCTGGCACACACAACCTGGCTCCAAATCTCAACGAGCCATCCTCATGAATCAAGAAGTCAGTCCGCAGACCGGCTTCCACCAACTCCCGAATCTTCACAACTTCGGGTCTCCAGCCTGTCCAGCCTTGATCCTATCCACGATCGTCGACTGTATCTGCATACACATCAGCGAAGAAGTCTCCCCAGGAAGGACAATCTAAATACCATACTCACAAAAATCCTGCTGCAGTCTCCACTGCGAAGTCAACATCATCACTACTGGAAGCCTACTCAGCGCATCCGGAACCACATTCACCTTGCCAGGGTGATACTATAAATCGATCTCGTAGTCAGCCATGAGCTCCAACCATCGATGCTGTCGCATGTTGAGCTCCTTCTGAGTAAAGATATACTTCAAGCTTTTGTGATCGGTGAAGATCTTCACCTTCTCACTCAGCAGGAAGTGCCTCCAAATCTTCAGCGCAAACACGACAGCGGCCAACTCCAAATCGTGTGTCGGGTAATTCTTCTCATGAGCCTTAAGCTGACGAGAAGCATACGCAACCACGTGCCCATGCTGGTGTAATACACAACCGAGACCCTTGCCGAAAGCATCGCAAAAGATCTCGAATCCTCCACTCCGATCAGGCACAGCAAGAACAGGGGCAGTCGTCAACCTCTCCTTCAGAATACCAAAAGCGTTCTTGCAATCATCAGACCAAACAAAAGGCACATCCTTCTGCGTCAGTCTGGTCATCGGCTCGGCAATACGGGAGAAGTCCTTAATGAACCGTCGGTAATAACCAGCCAATCCAAGGAAACTCCGGATCTCATACGCTGACTGTGGAACAGGCCACTCCCTGATAGCCTTAATCTTCTCGGGATCCACCGAAATACCATCTCCAGTCACCACATGCCCGAGAAAAGAAACTCTGTCCCGCAAAAACTCGCACTTGGAATACTTAGCATACAACCGATGCTTCCTTAAGATCCCCAATATTGTCCTCAAGTGTGACGCATGCTCCTCCTCTGACTTCGAGTAGATCAGAATGTCGTCAATGAAAATAACGACAAACTTGTCTAAAAAGTCATAGAAGATTAGGTTCATCAGATTCATAAAAACTGCGGGTGCGTTGGTCACACTGAAAGGCATAACCCCGAACTCGTAGTGTCCATATTTCGTCCTGAACGCTGTCTTCGGAACATCTTCCTTCCTCACCTTCAGCTGGTGATAACCACTCCTCAAATCCAACTTAGAGAACACCCTCGATCCTCCAAGCTGATCAAAGATGTCATTAATACGAGGCAATGGATATCGATTCTTGACGGTCACCGCATTCAACTCCCGGTATTCCACACACATGCGACACGAACCGTCCTTCTTCTTCACCAGCAACACCGATGCTCCCCACGGAGACACACTGGGATTAATGTAACCCTTCTGAAGAAGTTCATCCAGCTGCTTCTGTAATTCCTCCAATTCTGCTGGTGCCATACGATAAGGCGCCTTCGAGATAGGCTACGCTCCTGGAATAAGATCGATTGAAAACTCGAGAGCTCGATCAGGCGGCAATCCAGACATCTCTTCGGGAAAGACGTCGTCGAAGTCACGCACTACCACAGGTCTACACTGCTCCATCTGCATGGCAATGATCTCCACCGGCTTGGCCCGAAACCTGACCGGACCAAGCGAACTGCTGCCACGGCTGAACTCGAACACCGGATGTCCAGGGATCTCGAACACCACCTTCTTCCTCCGACAATCGATCGTGGCGTAGAAGCTCCCAAGCCAGTCCATCCCAAGGACAGCATCATAGTTGATGATGTCGTGGACGATGAAATCAGCGTTGAGCTCATGTCCACAGACCACCAAAGGGCAAGAATTACAACCACGATGCACCGAGACCACGCCATTCCCCGTAACGATATTCCAACTCTTGGGTAGAGGGGTAGTCGTCAAGGAATGCTTCTCCACGAAGCTCCAGGAAATAATGCACATCGATGCACCAGAGTCGAAGAGGACTCGTGCAGGAAATGTGCAAACCAAAATCACACCTAACAGATAGTCTAACAATCAAATTCTATTCTAGCATGCATAACAACAACCAAACAAATCCAACAAACAAGACTAACTAAGGAACGAACAACTAGGTTGAGAGTTACCTGCAATAACCTCATCCTCCACCTCAGCCTCAACTGCAGTCATCTGGAAAGCCTGCCTCCTCGGCTGAACAGCCTACTGAAAAACCTACCTCTGTGGAACGAGAGGCGCTCCACGTCCAGCAGGCACATGCGCTCTCTGCTTCAACGGCTGGGCTGCAACAGGTCCATTCCACGGCTGCTTGGACTTCGGGCAGTCCCTCATGGTATGCGCAGGATCACCACAAACCAAGCACTATCCCAACATCTTCCGGCACTGATCCTTGACATGCCCAGTCTTGCCACAAAATGGCAAGTCTTCAGAGTAGGAGGTCCTCCGGGACTCTTGAACTGCACCGGCTGATTGGGCCTGAACCCCGGTCTCATCACTGCCCTGGCCTGCTCCACAGGCCTCTTCCCAGCTCTAGAAGCGCATCCTCTCTTCTGGTTCACGATCAACTCCTGCCTCTTCGCTGCAATCAGAACCTTCTGATAGGTCTTCAAATCAGAAGAAGTCACAAAGCTCTGAAGATCCAAAGAAAGCCCCTGCAGAAACCTCTGGGCCCTTTCATCATCATCCTGCACAATCTTCGGTGCGAAACGGCTCAACCTGGTGAACTCCTGGTGGTACTGGTCCACCGTCAAGCTCCCCTACTTCAGGTCGATGAAGCGCTGCGCCATCTCCCTCCTGGCAGCCTTTGGAAAATACTCCTCATCAAATCTGGACTTGAAAGTAGCCCAAGATATCGGCTCCTCCAGCAACTCCTCCTCTGCATCCCACCAGTTCCGAGCATTATCTTTAAGCTGCCTCTTCGCCAAGTCAACCCATCCAGCCGGGTCGACCTTTGACATCTTCAAGTTGTTCTCCATGTTCCTAGTCCACTCATCCGCAGCTAGAGGTCATTCGGTCCCATCAAAGTAAGCGGGGCCCAGCTCCCGAAACTGCTTCGTTCCTGGCTCGAAGCGAGGGACATTCTGAACAGGTTGCGCTGCTCGAGCAGGCGGAACATTCCGGGCATTCTGCAGCATCCCTTGCTGCACCTGCATCATCTGATGCATCATCCGCATAATCTCCCCGTTGGTGGGCTCTCGGTCCGGCTCCTCGACACGAGGGGGCACACCACCACCAGCACGGGTATTCAGTCTTCCAGCCATCTAAGGACACAAGAAAAACGAAACAAATCAGACTCTTAGCCATATGACTTGGTGTCGAAATTGTTTATCGGACATTCTATAATTTCTTATCGTTGTTCCGATTAAGTCACAGTTACAGAGTCGACCTGCATGGGCCACCAAAGAAACCTGTCACGCCCCGCTTCCCAAAAATATGGAGGCGAAGCGTGAGAAGGTCCGCTCAGACTTGCAGCTACAAAGCCGCAAGTCTGATAAGCGTAAATTAACATAAAATAGCAGGTCCCTGTAATGTGACACGGAACAAAGACAAGAATAATAGAAGAGGCAATAATATAAAATTATAATCTCAATGTCCAGATAAAATTCAACAACCGCAGAAATGCCACCAGGCAAACAAAAAGAGTCTAAAAGAAAAGGCCCAGCATAGCCGACATAGAACTAACAACAACGGCGCTACTCACCGACAAAATCAACAACTAAAGAAAAGTCTGCGAAGGAACACTAGGACTGGTCACCGGTGTCCTCGTACTCCTCGTCCGCAACTGGAACGGGCTCAAACTCCACGAACTCCTCGCCCTCAACTGCAATCTCTGGCTCAGCAACTAACATGCGACACCCATAGAGAAGGGGCACATGTCAGCAAGTCTACAAGACTTGTGCAAGGAAACTAAAGAAAGTAAAAACAACTTAGCAGTTCTAGAGTATGGTATAACATGACATGTTATGCAAGGAGATCAGCAAGTAAAGTAAACAGCAGTTAATGACATGGCATGATTTAAAGCATGGCAGGTAAAACATGGCCCGGGCAAGTAAACATTTACAAGTACAAGTACAAGTATTGTAAGCACGTCGTGCACAGAGATTTCGCCCTTTGGCTAGAGTGACTGTACGGGCCAACTCTTACGCTCAAGTGACCGTTTATCCCTACCCCTCCACGTGTATCGAGCCATGGCCTTACCCCCAAACATGAAATGCTCGCTTCTGGATCACGAGCCAGGAAGTGTTTTTTTAACAAGGATGGCGTAGGGTTATGCCCGCAAAACGGGTGCCTAGCCATAACACGGAAACACGGATTTGTTCAAGGATTTGTAGCGTGTGCTATGATGCAACATGCAAACAGATGATATGTAAAATGGTTGCACATGACAAATATTCGAATAGAAATTACGTACCGTTAAAGGAAAGTAAACATGACAGGCAAATGTATGACATGGTATGACAAGGGCAATTCTAGCTTCGTTGTCAAGCTAGAATTTGAATTTGCGCCTAGACCGCTATCATTTCATGGTCTAGTCTTTTTTACGCTAAAACAAAGCAATGGCCTAAAACATGGCCTAAAACAAGGTTGGCAAGTTTCACTTGCCTGGTACCGAGGATTGTTGATCGACGAGAGTTGTCACACAAAACGCTACTCTACGAGAATTAGGGTTCGCTGTTTTGGCAAAACAAAGCATTAGAATTAAAGATCTAATCCTATATCGTCTAGTAATCCGTTTTTATTAGGTTATCTAAATTACGGTGAGGGTTATGGGGAGATCAAAGGTAGATCTACTAACCGTATTCGTAGCGGAAGAATGACGATCACGATGCCTACGAACTGCTGGTAGAAGAAGATCTCGACGATCTCCAGGTTGCCGTCGCCAAACCGAGCTTAGCACGACAACGGAAGAACGACCGAGGGAGAAGTTGCGGCTGAAGGGATCTCATGCGACTGATCTAAAATGGATCTGGAGAATGGAGAATATATGGCAAATCTGGAGCAAAAGAGGATTTTGGGGGTTTTGGTGTCGGCCGGCGGCCCACGGGGTGGTGCCGGTGCAATGGAAGGTGAGATAAGGCTCGGGAGGAAGAGGGATGGCAAGAGAACGATTGGGGGATGATTGGGGAAGAAGATGGGCTAAGAGAAGTGAAGAAATAATTAGAAACGTCTAGGGTTTAAATAAAAAGAATTAGCGGCGGTTACGACTTAACCTAGGTTTACTGGGCAAACTAGTCGGTCAGTGAAGAGTGGTCGACCGACTAGTTTGGGAACTGGTCGATCGGTCGTCCAACTGACACCGACTAAAAGCAAACAGTGAACAGTGTCTCTACATGGAAGGCATAATTAGTCGGTCTGTGAAGACTCGTCGACCGACTAGTTTGGGATCTAGTCGGTCGGTGAACATTCATGAACCGACTAAAGGTCGAATAAGATAGATAATGAGTACTGACAGTTAGTCGGTCTGAGAAGAAACTCTAACCGACTAGTTTCTCAACTAGTCGGTCGATAGTTGTTCTTTGACCGACTAACTGTAAACAGTAACTCAACCGACAAAAAGGTACTCTGTACAAGTCGGTCTGAGAGCAAGTCTTGACTGACTAGTTTCACAACTAGTCGGTCGATGAATGTGCTTAGATCGACTAATTGTAAACAGTAACTCAGTCGAAATTTACTGAGAAGAACTAGCCGGTCTGAGAAGTGTTACCGACCGATTATATTGCAATCTAGTCGGTTGGCTCTCCTTCATGAACCAACTAAGATGCACCAGAAGTGCTGAATCGAAGCGCGAAGCTTCGGGAAGATTTCTATGGCTTCTAAGAACCCTCTAGTTCTAAGATAAGGACACTATGAAGCTTATCGTAGGAACGTCAGACAGGGAAAAGCACACAAGGAGAGAACATCCAATATTATTCATATAATAGTCATTACAAAAACCGGTCGTTACATCATCTCTTGGATATCATATAAAACTAACCTAGGCTAACATCTAAACACAGCACCCCTCTCCCTATACTATATTATAAACCTAAGGAGACCTAGGCTCCGGTGCTGTCATCTTAATAATAAAGCCCACATCCTATTTCCTATTTAATCAAACACCTAGGACCCCCTACTTCCTTGTAAAAAAACCCTAGCCGCTGCTTGTTACTTCTTCTCCCCATCCTCGTACGCAAACAACCCAACGCGCAGACCCATTTCTTCTCTGCGGCCTCCTTCACCCTCGCATGCGCCAACCCACGCCCAGGCACACAACCGCCGCTCCCCCCCACACATGGCCTCCTCCACGAGCTGTAGCCTCCCCCACCGCCCAAAACTCCGCACTCAGCCCTCGAAGCGACCGCGACACCAACCCTCTGCCTGCTCCGGCAACGACGATGAGCCCAGCGAAGCCGTCGACCTCCGTTGCCGCCCTCGCCACTTTTTCTCCGCCACAAACACCCAAGTCGCTGGTGCCACCAGCCTAGACCGCCGTGGGCTTCTTTTTCGAGCACCCAACATGCACTCATCCTCCCCTCACCTGTGAACGCCGAACCCTGAGCCCACACAACAAGCCCCGCCTTCTCCCTCTCCTCATAACCTGACTTCACACGCCCAGGTTACCGCAAGTCTCTCCTCCATGCACAAGCACCATCTTCCCCCTCTGCAGATGCTCAAGCATGGCCATGCAAGCCCTAATCCCCACAGCACCCTCCGACTATCTTCCACAGCCTATCACTGTCCGGAACCGCCACTAACCACTGCACGAGTCCGGGCGACATCGGCAGCCATCTCCTCCACGTGCAACGCCTCTGTGTTGCTGCCCACTCAGACCCGCCTCCCCGTTGCTACTGACTTCTTCCACATAGCCCCTGGTAGTCCCTCAAGCAACCAGATCAGCCACTGCCACCTCCCCGCGCGTCGACGACGGACCCCCGACGCTCAACATCGCTGTTTCAGAGCCGTACTCGTCGCCGCTACCCGCCACTGCGTCCCGATCCTTCCCTGCACTACCATTTAGTAGATCTACCCCTAAACAACTCATAACCCACATCGTAAAATTAGAAGACCTAATAAAACGGATCATTAGACGTCGTACGGGTTGTTTTAATATCTTAATCTGTCGAAAAATGCTTATTCTGATTTTACATTTTGTCAAACCAGCGAACTGTCTTCTCTGTAGCGTAGTACTCGTCGAGACATTTCCAACGACACCAAGAACATCAAAATCAGGCAAGTATACGAATTGATATAATTTTTTGAAGTTTCGGCACTTTTACGCCGCTTCCACGTATTGTTGAATAACTTGAAAATTAGACGTGAAATGATGTGAGAAAATGACACCATGACGATCATGACAAAATTTTTGATCCAACGGTAGATCATACGATATACATTAATTTTAAACAATCAAGAGAAAAAAATACTTTCTGTAGCAAGACCAATAAAAGCACGTGTTCGTTATTATTTTGAGATTGCTATAAAAATTGTTCAACCCACCTCTGCTGTGTAGAACGGTCACAATAATGTAGTAATGTTGATAACATTAAATTTCTGTGTGTCTTGACATGTCCAACAATTATTGACATCGTGAAAATCGTGCGCCTCGAAGGCGGAATCGTGAATTCATGATGTCGTGTGAGTCGACTAGGTTGGCTCGTGTTCCAGCACAACAATTGGGGTGTGATTAGGGTTGAGCGGCCACTGGGCGTATGAAGGGTACTCTTCTCAAGAGCACCACCCGCACGCGGTGGGTTAGAGTCAATCACGGTAAGCCCCCGTGAGAGGAACGACCTTCTCATCACGACCTAAATGCGAGAACCCTAGATTAGATGTGAACTCTTGACATGAAACTTGCAACGCTAACTTGGTCTCATGAAATTGATATGCTAACGAACTCAAAGAAAATCCTCACTTTAATCTTGCAACTATTTATTACTGCATGTTAGGGATGTTCGCTTCCGTTTCTATACAATTGTTGATGCTAAATTGCTGCAGTCATTTCTTTAAAATATTAAATGCTTCTTAAATTCATATCTGTCGTATATCTTGTCTTGGGTTGCTAACTCTTTCTTGCAGACCCCTAGCTGACATACATTCATGTTTTTAGATGTATGTCAGATTCTGAGCTTGAGTTCCCGGAGGATCCGTACGTGATGCCTGACTTAGAGAGCAAGAGTTCGTCGTAGACGCCGAGCCACTTTCTGCGGAAGACTATAGCCCCTTTCGTTGCTACTTTGAGTTTTAGCTTTAGAACCTTGTAGTAGGTTTAGCATGTTGTTGTAGTTCCCTTTTGGCCATGCTGAGGCCCAGTTGTCTTATTTCTTGTACAAACAATTCTGGAAGTGCCCTTTTAATTTAATGAAATGTTTTCTGATTTTTTTGAAATGCAAATGCAAGGACCTCCCCTGTGCTTTTATCACAGACGCTTATTGATCTCGAGCTTCACCGCTCCAGTTCAAGCGGACCGTGTAACGCTCTCGCTTCCGGTGTCTTTTGGGAAGCGGGGCGTTACATCCATACTACTTGGCATGATGTATAGGACAAGGCCATATATGACCGGCGCCTCGTTTACGGTATGGGCGCGGTGTCGTTTTACCGCAAGTGCACGGTTAGTGTAGGGTGCGGGTATATCGAACACAGGGAGGTGGATGGCTTGAGTGGCTACTAGCCTCGCCTAGGTCGCGTGCTAGCTACGCGGATAATATGGGTGAAGTGTAGAAATAAAAGAAAGAAATGAAAACGACACAAAATGAATCCCCGCTAACACGGGCTAGAGCATTCATGACACTTGGCATTTGACTTGATCCAGGGTGAGACATTGCCCCAAAAGGTGGTACCTAGAGTCCATGGCCCGATATTCCGGTCGGTGCCAAGCACGCTAGGCCTACCCGGTTCCGGACGGTGGGCACTCCCGTGTCCATAAACACCTTCCGCAACCGGGAGCATTAAGGCCACAATGATATCTCCCAACACTTCGTCCAAGCCGCTCCCGCGCGCGAGGACTCGATGTCTACGCTGGGGGCGTGAGCTATGGCTAGGGAGTCAACCGCCAAGTTTATTCCCCCTCGGCCCGATGGTCAAAGGCGGTCTTTTTCCCGCCGATGACAATGAAACACCCCCGCGTAACCCTAATGGCCAAATAGGTCAAATGTGATTTCTAGCAATACATCGAAGCGGATCTTGACAGGACAAGCACCGGACCCCAATCCCCAACACATCTAGTGTGCTGCCGTACGAATTGGACCCAGATTGCTAGAAATCCCCATTGACACATTTCATCGAACACGTGCCATGCAACCAAGTCTAATGTAAATTCCCAAGCAACAATCCTACCCTAACCCGTATTAGGGTTCATCAATACTACTCCATGATGAAAGACATATAAACAAACAACACAAAACACACACAAACATTCATCATGAAGCAAAAGAAATACAACACAAAAAATGGAGAACAAGAGAAAGAAATACTTATCTTGAGTGAATCGTTGATCCCATACAAGACTTATTGAACAAAATACCTAATCTAAAACTAACCTAGAACTCCCAAGAGAAGGGGGGCAAAAGCCCTAAAAAACTGAGAAGAGATACCCCTTCAGTCGGCCAGCCTCGTGTATTTATAGCCCCACTTCGAAACCCTAATGGTTCGGGTCCAAATCCGCAGAAAAAACGCCACCCGATCGGTTGACAAGTCAACCGATCGGGTGATCTGTTACAAATAACAAACAGAAAACGGCGGAGCTTCACCCGGCCAGATGAACCGGTCGGTTGAGTTCTTGGGGTGACCGGTTGGATCATGGAGCCGTCGGGTGAAGCGGTCGGTTGAACGCCCGTGTCTTCAGCTCATCTTCCTCAGTTACAGATGAACTGATCGGGTGAGAGTCACCCGATCGGTTGGAATTCTGCTCGAGAAAACAGAGAACAGCCGCCCGCAGAACCGGTCTGTGAACCGGTCGGGTGACTTCTTTGTGAGCTGCGGTAGCGACCGGTTGGTGCACGTGTGCATCACCCGATCGGTTGGAGATGACCAACCGACCGGGTGAGGGGCTGAAAGATGAATACTTCGCCGTTTGACCCCCTGGATCACGCGTGACTTCTCCCGTTGCTCCGGGGACTTGGGATATCATCATTAAACGTCCCATACGTGGTCAATCCCCTGTAATCATGGACAAACAAAGAAAAGTGAAAGAAAACAGGAAAATATACGAAAACGAATAAGAGACGGCGGAAAAACATGGAGAAACACAAAAGAAAACGTGCGTGAATATATGAAATATAAACGCACGTCAAAATCCCCCAAGCTGAACTCTTCCTCGTCCTCGAGGAAGACTAGTGAGAGTAGGAGCTCGGAGAGAGAAAATAGAGAGAAAGAGAGAAAAAGAAAACTCTATATCCTAGATCACCCGTTAGGGCCAACAAAATCAAAAATGACACACCAAGCAAGCGAACGCCAAATCACATCAATAAACCATGGAATACGAGTCCAGACGAGTGCCATGGGCCCACGCGGTGAAGCGCGAGTGAGCGCGGTCGTGGGCTAGCAGACGGTGTCATTATCTACGATGTGCAATAAAGCTCCATATACACGTACCCAAAGAAAGACCCAAATATCGATTCGATTCGAATAAAGCGGTGAATATATAGCTCAAGCATGCATGAGAATAGAGAGAGAATCGAAACATATCATGCGTCAGGGACTCCACAACTAGGGTTAAGGAGATCACCACACTTTAGCCTAGATAATAGCCAAAAAGTTCCTAAGCCAAGTGTTTTCGAGAACGATGGGGGTTGAGATGATGTGGAGTAGAACACTCGGTGCAAATTCTCGCCTTCCCTTTATTCACGGCAAGTGTGAAAATATTCACACGGGAATTTTTTTTTTGTTTTGGGCATTTGTATATTTTTTTTGGATTTTGAGCTATACAATTTTTTTATTCATTTCTTTCTTTTTGGGCTTTTCTTTTCTTTTCTCCCTTTTTGGATTTTTGGATATTGGGGTATATACATGTGTACTCTCCCAAGTGGGAGAACGGTACACGACGAGGGGGTTTACACCAAGTAAAACAAAAAAAGAAATCGGAATCTAAACACTTGGGCAAAGGAAACTATTCTCACTAATTAGAGCATGTGCTAAGTGGGTTATCCTAGTCCTTGTTTGTGGGATCCCGACACATGCGAATTGAAATATACGATATAAATATAGCATGCGTATAGAAGCAGACAGTAGAAGCAGATACCTCACATTCAAATCGAAGCATGATAATCTAGGGGTCAACCAAGGATAGGTATATAAATCAAAATCACAAAATAGAAGTACACCCCTAGCTAGTCACGACAAACAACTCACACAAAAGCAAAGTGAACCCACGAAGCATGAAATGCAATGGACTCGGCTTCCTAGGGTTAGTGAATGTGATTATCGAAGCTATGCTAAGTGTGCGTGTGATTTTCGTGGCAATTTATCATAGGGTTCATCTCTAGGAGAAAGAGATAAAAAGAAGAAAAGAAAAAGAAAAAGAAAAACACGGAGAAAAACGACTCAAATAACGAAGAAAAAGAGACAAAGGACGCACGAAGTGCGACTCCCCCAAGCTAAAACTTGCATTGTCCTCAATGCAATAGTAGTGAATACGGGAGGGCAATGAAAAATGGGGGGAAGTTACGCACCGACACAAAAAATGAAAAACACGAAAAACACATGAGCGAAACAAAAAATAAAGAAAAAGAAACACTAAAATAAAAGGTATAAAACACGACAAAAGAACACATAGACACAGACACACAACAACGACACGCAAAAACATGCACACAAAAGTCGATTTCCCCCAAGCTGAACATGACAATGCTAGCAAAATGATATGATCAATGGGGAAGTAGAGATATGCTAGGGGGAAAATCGGAAAAGAAAGAAATCAAAATGCAGGAGAGACAGTGTGCTCATTCTCCTCGGAAGAGGATGTGGGGTGAAATGATAGAAGGGCACGACATGAGGGGTTATTAAGATGCAAAAGCAAATCCTAGATACGCTCCCCTCGCTAATGAGAGGAGACGAGATTATTCAAATCTAAACTAGAAAGCGGTAAATTTTTACACTACTGGATTAGGATACACCTGAGCATAGGCGGATCCAAGATCTGAAGTGGGGCAGGTAGCTGCTCTAACTGCTCCTTCTGTGGCTCCGCCAGAAGCGCTGGGCCACGTGTGCCAATGGACCCAAGCAATGCACCTCCAAGCATCCCTCGTAGGTGTCCACCTCCGACCTGCAAAGGACGAGGTGCATTAGTCCATGGCAAGAAATTATTTCCCAAAATAAATGTATCCCAGAGATAATCGTCAACATGAGATGGAAAAATAATAAAAGGGTGACGAATACTCCCTGAGAATGGGTCGCTATCCTCTGTACTAGTGACGACCAAATCCTCGCTCTCCATGAGAAGTGGCTTTCCAGGTAGTGACGCACCGCAGCATACCTCAAGGGAAGTAGATCCTGTGTCCTGCGAGAGATATGGCGTGTCAAAAATATATGAGTCTAAAGAAATAGGATGTGAAAAGCGAGACTCAAATGTGGAGTGAGAGTCAGTATGAAAATCTCCCTGAATAGGGGTAATATGATCAATTAGATGCTCAGCCGTAGAAGGAGTGGAGCGTGACGGTAGAGGTAGATGTGGCTCGGGCTCCATGAAGTGGATGATCGTATCCAAGCCCTCATGCACATCCTCCTCGATGATATGCTCATGCTCCTCTGTCTGCCCGATGTCCTGAATGACATCCTCATGGTTGACCACCGACCAAGGAGGAAGCTGTGACAGAGATGGCTCTGGAGGTGGATGTGGAGCGGACCCCTCATATGTGGTCGTGGTGTCCTCGTCCTCACGCACATCCTCCTCGCCCTTTTGCATAAGCTCTGTAAACTCCTCGGTCCTCTCATAAGACTTATGTGGGGTATCCAAATAAAGATGAAAAGTCTCTCCCACAGATCCTAGAGAAATCTCCCCATCCTCACTATCATCATCAAAAAATGCTTCGTCATCCAAGTGGTAGTGTGGGAAAAATGGGGCATCGGCTTGAGATGTGTCTATGGTGGCCGATGGCATGGTGGTCTCAACCATGAAAGTGAGTATATCCTCTCCTTCATCCCCTCTCCTCGGTGTCGGTTCGGTGATAGGTACCATTAAGTTTTGTAACATTTGGCCTTGGTTAAATATGGCACTTTCAAGGAGAGACACGAAGCTTGATTCTTCTTGTGTTGGTGGAGGGATATAAGGTTGAGGAAATGGATGGGAGGTGTTTGGGCAATGGTTGTGGGAAAATGTATGGCCTTGGTGTAGGGGGAGGCTCTCAAGCGTATATGGGCAATCATAATACACGTGCCCCGCCATCCCACAAGTCTCACAAACCAAAAATGAATAGGGATTGTAGCCTCTCATCTGAGCATCAAAATCTGATCTCCACATGGCAATATCAAAGATACCTGGACAACAAAAATAAGAAAACTAGAGAGGAGCGTCAAAAGTACAAGAAAATAACAAAAAGATAATATAATGGTGGGGGAAAAATTTCTTGGTTATTGAATATTTATTCCCCGGCAACGGCGCCAAAAACTTGACCGGCGCCCCGTTTACGGTATGGGCGCGGTGTCGTTTTACCGCAAGTGCACGGTTAGTGTAGGGTGCGGGTATATCGAACACAGGGAGGTGGATGGCTTGAGTGGCTACTAGCCTCGCCTAGGTCGCGTGCTAGCTACGCGGATAATATGGGTGAAGTGTAGAAATAAAAGAAAGAAATGAAAACGACACAAAATGAATCCCCGCTAACACGGGCTAGAGCATTCATGACACTTGGCATTTGACTTGATCCAGGGTGAGACATTGCCCCAAAAGGTGGTACCTAGAGTCCATGGCCCGATATTCCGGTCGGTGCCAAGCACGCTAGGCCTACCCGGTTCCGGACGGTGGGCACTCCCGTGTCCATAAACACCTTCCGCAACCGGGAGCATTAAGGCCACAATGATATCTCCCAACACTTCGTCCAAGCCGCTCCCGCGCGCGAGGACTCGATGTCTACGCTGGGGGCGTGAGCTATGGCTAGGGAGTCAACCGCCAAGTTTATTCCCCCTCGGCCCGACGGTCAAAGGCGGTCTTTTTCCCGCCGATGACAATGAAACACCCCCGCGTAACCCTAATGGCCAAATAGGTCAAATGTGATTTCTAGCAATACATCGAAGCGGATCTTGACAGGACAAGCACCGGACCCCAATCCCCAACACATCTAGTGTGCTGCCGCACGAATTGGACCCAGATTGCTAGAAATCCCCATTGACACATTTCATCGAACACGTGCCATGCAACCAAGTCTAATGTAAATTCCCAAGCAACAATCCTACCCTAACCTGTA
This sequence comes from Scilla litardierei, assembly GCA_030789695.1. Classification (NCBI taxonomy): domain Eukaryota; kingdom Viridiplantae; phylum Streptophyta; class Magnoliopsida; order Asparagales; family Asparagaceae; genus Scilla; species Scilla litardierei. The sequence continues at coordinate 505,470,262 of CM061142.1, read as the reverse complement.
TTAGGGTTCATCAATACTACTCCATGATGAAAGACATATAAACAAACAACACAAAACACACACAAACATTCATCATGAAGCAAAAGAAATACAACACAAAAAATGGAGAACAAGAGAAAGAAATACTTATCTTGAGTGAATCGTTGATCCCATACAAGACTTATTGAACAAAATACCTAATCTAAAACTAACCTAGAACTCCCAAGAGAAGGGGGGCAAAAGCCCTAAAAAACTGAGAAGAGATACCCCTTCAGTCGGCCAGCCTCGTGTATTTATAGCCCCACTTCGAAACCCTAATGGTTCGGGTCCAAATCCGCAGAAAAAACGCCACCCGATCGGTTGACAAGTCAACCGATCGGGTGATCTGTTACAAATAACAAACAGAAAACGGCGGAGCTTCACCCGGCCAGATGAACCGGTCGGTTGAGTTCTTGGGGTGACCGGTTGGATCATGGAGCCGTCGGGTGAAGCGGTCGGTTGAACGCCCGTGTCTTCAGCTCATCTTCCTCAGTTACAGATGAACCGATCGGGTGAGAGTCACCCGATCGGTTGGAATTCTGCTCGAGAAAACAGAGAACAGCCGCCCGCAGAACCGGTCTGTGAACCGGTCGGGTGACTTCTTTGTGAGCTGCGGTAGCGACCGGTTGGTGCACGCGTGCATCACCCGATCGGTTGGAGATGACCAACCGACCGGGTGAGGGGCTGAAAGATGAATACTTCGCCGTTTGACCCCCTGGATCACGCGTGACTTCTCCCGTTGCTCCGGGGACTTGGGATATCATCATTAAACGTCCCATACGTGGTCAATCCCCTGTAATCATGGACAAACAAAGAAAAGTGAAAGAAAACGGGAAAATATACGAAAACGAATAAGAGACGGCGGAAAAACATGGAGAAACACAAAAGAAAACGTGCGTGAATATATGAAATATAAACGCACGTCAATATACTTAGCTTCTGTTGTGGAGAGAGCAACTGAATTCTGTCTTTTGGTGCCCCATGTGATACATGATGTTCCCAGTAATAATGTGTATCATGTCAAACTCCTTCTATCCTCTTCACTGCTTCCCCAATCACTGTTTGAATATGCTATCAGCTTTCAAGCTTCATCGCTGCCATAAAATAGACCAAGTTCATTTGTTCTTGCAATATATCTCATCACTCTTTTGGTTGTTGTCATGTGAATCTCATTAGGCTATGCATAACTCTTGCCAATTGATTTACAACATATGACAGATCTGGTCTTGTGTGTGTCAAATATATCAAACCTCCCACTATACTTCTGAAAAGCTCCTCATTTACTCCAGTAATAGACTCATCTACTACAAGCTTTTCTTTGGCATTGAAAGGGGTTTCCACAAATTTGCAATTTGCCATTTTAAGTCTGTTCAGCATAGATTGAGCATACTTCTGCTGATACACATGTATTCCATGCTCTGTTTGTTTGATTTCTAGTCCCAAGAAGTAATGCAACTTTCCAAAATCACTTATTTCAAATTCATGCTCCATTTGTCTTTTAAATTTGTCAAGCCAAGATGTAGGGATTTCTGAGACCCTTAGGGCACAAAAACTCTATGCACGTCCTAAGTCGGACGGAACATAGACAGAAATAGCAGCGAAAAATATTCATGATAATCTAATTAACATTTAACCCTAAGGTCCAAGACCCTAATCCAAGTTCTATGCCGACTTGTGATGGGTCTGACCATCCCAAGAAGGATCTAGCCTACTGCGATTAAATTAAACTAATACTAATAAACACATACCCGGAATCTCAACCCTGGGGCAGGCGAGATGTTCCGCACCGTCTTTCGATCTGCTCCTGTCCCACGCCGAGCCGCTCCTCGAATCGCTCCCCGAACCGCTCCTCGAACCGCTCCGCATCCCGATACGATCAATCCCGTGTCGCCGAGCCAACCACGTGCTGAAGAAAGTTTCACGCGAGTGAAACCTCCGCCTAGATTTTGGATCTGAATCCGAACTCCTTGGCGGCTTTGCTAGAGCCCTCAGGAGCAAGGCAGAAATTTATAGGGAGAGGAGAAATATTAATTTAGCTTAGATCCGAGCGTGCTCCAACATTTACGAGAGCCGCTCAGATCTAGAGCTTGGGAAGAGATTTGAGGAGGAGAGCAGACCCCTATTTATACAGGTGGCTGACTGCTCCCCTTCCCTCAAAATCCGATGTGGGACTAATTTAGAGTTAATCAAATTCAATTTAGTTTGCCTTTCACAAAGTGCAAAACTCCATGAATTTTAACTCCCTCACCGTTGAACTTCAGGATTGATACAACCTATCAATTCGAAGGGTGTTCAACGGTGAACTCATAGGAAAAATCCGTTCGTCAATCGGAGTTCGTTTGACCCTCCAATTGATTGTCCAAAGATCAGCCCAAGGCTAGTTTTTCGCAAAAACTGGGCCGTCAAATAATTCTGCACAGTAAGGGTTCAAAAACCTAGGACTGGGGCCCACAGGTGGGCCCCACGCGTTCAGCGCGCGTAAAAAACTGCCTGGGCTTGCCCAGGCGCTGGGCAAAGCCTGCCTGGGCTTGCCCAGGCGGCCTGGGCCAAGCCCAGGCCCGCGCCTGGGCTTTGCCCAGACGCTGGGCAAGCCCAGGCCACGCCTGGGCCAAGCCCAGGCCTGTGCCTGGGTTAGCCCAGGCCTGTGCCTGGGTTTGCTTAGGCCTTGGCTTCTGTTGGGCCTGGCCAGTAGTCCAGACCTAGTCTGGCCTGATCTTGTCCTTTGGGCTGTTTTGGGCATAACTTTAGTATTTGGTGTTCGATTTGGATGCCGTTCGAACCTGGGTGTAGACCGGGACATTCCCGTCTTACCCGTGAACTTTTCCTTGCGTTTAAATCATTAAATATTGTTTTAAACAATTTAAAACACATTTATCTCTTTTGCATCAAATGCAAAATAGTCCCTATCTAGGCTTAAATTATCATTTGCATCAAATACAAATGATCTGAGGGCATATTTCCCTACATCTCCCACTTGCACTCAGGATCATTTATCCCGAATGCTGGAGATTATTGCAAACATCTTTTACAACATTTTATCCCTTGCATCACATGTAAATTATTCTCCCTAACTAATTTCTACCTATTACTAGACGAAGATCGCACTCTGTGTGAGACCCTACAGCTTGACCCGTACAACAGGTTGGGCTCGAAGCCCTATACGGCAGTGACCATGAGCAGTGGTTGACGTCCCTGCTTCAGGAATCATCATTATGTGGTTGACTCATTGACATGAGTATTGTCGGGACCACCCTGACTGTTTCCGTGATGAATTCCGTAGTTATAGTCTCTTCGTCTTAACTATGTCGTGTAGATCAAGTCTAGGGTACGATCAAAGTGTCAACCCCAATAACTTGACTCCGGTTATTTTCTATCGATCTTTTAGTCAAAAATGTTGGACTTCTTCCAACATACTCTGGCCAAAGTTTTTACTAAAGACCGAACTAACCCTACGACACTAACTCCCATTGACCGGGAGAGACGAATCCTCTCTTGGTCATTACTCTCCTCATACACTTCAAGTGTCACCCAATCAAAGACCTTTCGACAGGCCTTGCCTTGAAGCTAGGTCATTTGATCTAAGTGGCACCGTTCACGCACAGGTTCGTCAAAATTACCTCAAGTCAAAAGACCAACTAGCCTATCATCACTCAGAGTCATCATTGACAGATTGGTCAATATAACCATATGATAACTCTTATGGATCGTTCAGTGAACTCATTCTCTAATGAGCACATGTGTCTCGTCTACGACTTCACCAAGTCAAGCGATCATGAGATCATCTCCACCACTAAACAGTGAAGACTAAGACACAATGGTCTATCCGATGTTTCGATATCCTTGTCTCGAAACATCTACGACCACGAACCCTTTTAGACTTATGCTACAGACGGTCAAACATTTCTCCATGATCGAGATACTCATCTCGATACATGTTTGACCTTGCATAAAGTCTCTGGACTTTACCTAAGTTAATATCTAATGTTACCTACATTATAACATAACTTTAGATAAATTATTACCAAACAGCTTACTGTTATTTCGAACAAGATGTTTGTGCTATTCACACATGAAGATAGATAGCCTAGAGGGTATCATCTCTCAACATCTCCCACTTGCACTCAGGCCCATCTATCTCGGTATCTAATACCGTTTTTACAAATAAGTTTTCTCGACTTCATGTGGTAGAGCCTTCGTGAGTGGATCTGCTAAAACCGTCTACACTATAGACTTACGGAGTTTCTATGTTCATATTAGACCAACCATTTGAATCTCATTCAAATAATTCATTTGGTCTGTCGGAATCTATAATATTTTATTTATTTGGATCTTATCCAGTTCATCGTACCTTATGATAATAATCTTAAATTAGTTAATGGTCATAAATGGCTCATATCTATTTCTGATAAAGTATCAAACTCTTTTGATCACTTCATCAAAATATATGTGTTCCATCCCTTTGATGCCTCACATGTAATTTACATGCTCCCACTGACCTTGAAAACTATCTGGCTAATTCATATAAGTTGGTCCGTCTAAATCATATTTAGAAAAACGAACTTGTAAGTAAATGCTCCAATTTTCATGGTCAACTTAAGCGTTTACATCGAGTTTGGTCCGAGTAGTGCTGGTGGAAAAACGGTTTCATTATAATCCGTTTTATAGGAATTAGTATGGAAAAACTGTTCTCGACCAACATGATTGCACTTCACTATATTCCTTTCTGCACCAATCTTTCAACTTAAAGATTTACTTGCAGAAAGTGAGGAAACATTTTCCTTGTGCATGTAAACTAAATTCCAAAATTTATTTATGCACACGGACCTATTCTGATTGCATCAAGTTTTTAAATCGGAGTTACTACTCCGAATTTCATCCCGGAAGTTGACTAAGTCATCATCAGCTATGATGTTTAACTCGACTCTTCGTCTTACAAAATTCGAGTAATTATACAACTTCCTAATGATTGATTTAATGAATATCTTATTGATAATGTCCTCACAGAGCATTATCAAAACCTAGGCATTACTATCTGGGACTTAAACCAGAAGGCGGACATAACTCAGAGTCACTTACAATGGATCACACCAAGTATAACTAAGTGTGATTCATACCTTTTGACACACGGATGTGTTAACAGACTTGACCTGAGAGAAAATCACATTTTCTTTTAATTACGCAAGATTTAATGTAGCTAAGTATTTGACCATTCGATCTAATCGAATCAGTTTAAATACTTTAGTCATTTCGTTCTTTATTTTATCAGACTTGTGTTTCATCAAGAACACGTGTCTTAATAAAATATACGAATAACTTAATTTGGTTAATCTAGACTCGGGTTCATCAGTATGTACCAGACTGAGTTCGACAACTCATTCTCCCACTGTCTTACAGATGGGTTTCGGCCATTCTATCTAAGAGGATAAGACTCACAAGTGTCCGCAGACTTCATAATACGAGAGGTCAGACCCTTCTTTATGTGACTTGTGAAGCTTAGTCTCTCGATACGGCCTAGTCTATTTTTCCATACAAGTTTGCTACTATCTTGTGTATTTATATATATTAACATTTAATATAAATATTATCGTTATACATAAATTACTAATGCAAAACATTGCTTCAGAAGCGAGGTGACGACATTCGTCAAATTGTGTTAGATGTCTTTTGTATAACAATAATTATCAAATCGTGACATCAAAATATGTCACATTTTCATTTCCTCTTACTTATGCCTTTACTAATGATAAATTAAACTATTAAACTCGATTGACTTTCCGGAGTGCCTTCTTCCTTTTCTAAATCACATTTAGATATAAATAGCCCAACATAAATAAATAGCTATGCAAGCATCTTATGTATCCAAACGCCTGAGAGGTGCAATCTTGAGTGTAGCTCAAGAAGTTGCTTGTCTCAAGATCCGGTTGGGATACATAGTCTTGCACCTCTCATGCACTCGTATTCGACTCAAACAGTTTGATCGAATTCTCAAACTTTGCGGATCAAAATTGTTTGTCCATACAACCTTGAGGGTAGCTCGACAAGTTATAGGGAGAAACATATTTCGAATATCATATATGTTCAAGCTGCCTCATATAGAGACGGGTGACATGTAGCGTGAATTTATTTGTTGGACCCAGAACTTAATGAAATCGTATTTCTTAAGTCTGTTCTTTAGAAGGTCATTTTAATGTCAACGAGAATATAGTTTAATCCTATCAATTAGAATTTAACTTGATATTCAATTAATCAACCTATTTGACCAATTAACTAATTCCATTAAAAATTATATTTTGATTCCTTCGGTAAACATAGTCTTGCCCTAGTTTTGGCATATGTTCAAAATTAAATATAGGTAGAATGGCTTTTATCTATCTATATCCTCCCACTATTTTTACGATCGTTTCAAAGCTTAATAACGAACGATTTAATCAAATTAAAATTAATGGGTAAGAGGTCCAATCACCTTGAGCCTAACAACCTTGAGGGTAGCTCAACAAGTTGCTTGACTCTGCAATCGGAAGATGACTCTTCATCGATCATATTAGATATAACCCTCTTAATCGGTTTTTACCCCTAGCCATTTGTGATCATGAGGGTGCTCATCCAAATCACAATGTCTAGTCTAGTCGGACCCTTGTTTTCGTGTCTAGCCTGACTTGCTCCGGCGCTCGGGGTATTCACGACACGTCGGTTTGGGTCAGGACTTAGACTACATCTAGTCAGACTAAATCATTGACTTAACTTACACCGGCGCTCGGGGTACGAGACGACGGTTTAGGTCAGTCAAGATTTCATCTTATGTATTTAAGGAGTTGGTTTCTACATGGTTGCCATGTCACAGCTTGAGGGTATCTCAACAACTGTAACACGGGTCCTATAGTAGCTAACCCCTAAAACAAGGAGGGCTACGGCTAATCTTGAAAAAGATTATTAACGTATTTGACTTAGATATAGTCCAGGGTGTCATACAATCATGATTCGCGACATTGCGGTCCAGCGAAACACAGCCAGGGAATTGACTAAGCCTGGATTACTATCCCTTAAAGGGTGATCCAGAACTCTTAGCCAAGCACATTGACTTGATCATGGTCCATTGAATGAAGCTTGTCATTTTTGTATGTGTGCCATAGACTAAACAACTTTTATTAACAACTAATTAATCCTATCAACTAGTTGCATCCTTAAATTCAAAATTTTAGGATTTGTTTAATAACTTTTATTAAGTCCTTATCAACTATAAGGTTCTCGTGCTATCCTAATCATTTTTAGGATTTTAATAAATTATTAACAACGCTAAAAGCGAAGTCCTTTAATGATAATTAATTATAACAATTAGAATTAAGATTCACTAAAAGGACTACCCTAATCATGAATTAGGTCTTAAAGGGTTGTTAAAAGTTTTATTAAAACATAGCATGTCATTAAAATTCAAGTAATAAATTTTAATCATTTCTTAATGGCTAACCTAAAGGATTGTCTTGTGTTATCAAATAAGGGACAAGATTATGCATAGCCATTAACATAAGATTACACTAATTTTATCGCATAAAATAAAAGTGTACAACTATTTAACAATTTAAATAGAACAATGTCTATCACATAAACAATTTTAGCATGCAAACATAAATTTAACATTTAAATTTAAAATATGATTTTAAAATATTTTATTTTTATCTCATAAAATCTTGTTTTTAAAATCACAAATTTGCATGCTACTTTAAAAAATTTATCGCATAAAAATTTTAACCTTTAAAATCAGTTTTAAAATATCTCATAAAATTAAAACATCATTTTAAAAACTTTCATGCTTAAAAATTTATCATATAAAATTTTTAGGCACTTTAAACTTATCGCATAAATTTTGCCTAATAGTATACACTAGAAGGGGGGGTTGAATAGTGTTGTGCAAATAGTATACTTTTTCGCTCGTTGATGTTAGCACAAATAAAATCCTTCTAATGTTGCCTAAGAAGCTAAGTAGAGTGATCTATGCTTGGTTCTTAATCAACAAGTTAATCTTATAGAAATATAAAAGCTAAACAATTATGATTGCAATCAGATAAGAGATCTTTATACACAAATAGATCTTTACACAGCGGAATTAAATGTATGATCTTTGTAATATGCAAATGAACAAAGAATTACAAAGATATAATAATAAGAATTGCTTGCAAAGATAAATAATCAAACACAGAGAGAATCAAACGCAAACACAAGGATTTTTATCCTGGTTTCCCACAACCCTGGATACGTCCAGTCCCCGACCAATCCGGTACGAGATTTCCACTATTGCCTTAGCAATACAAATACCTAACTTCACTCGTTAGGATTTCCAACCACCTAGACCTGTCTAAGATTTACCCTTGCCTCACAACCCGAGGACTTTACGACTGGCAACACCTAGACTTGTTTAGTGTTCCAACAATCAACACAATGAGATATTTATCCAATACACCACAATAAATGATGGAGATTCGTTTTTACACCCGATTCTATAGCCAATCAAAGATAGAAAAATTTGTGTAGTGGCTTGATAGGATAAGAGTCTAGATCACACAAAGATACGAGAGAAATTCTTTGTGATCTAGATCTATTGCTTTTCAAAAAATCCTTTAAACAAGATAAAGAGAATAGTAATAAGGATTTTGAAAACGTTTTAGCCAATAAAAAATAAGAGTATGATCTTAAAAGAATTGATAAGAGAATATTGCAAGATCACAAATAAAATCAAATTGGCTAGAAAGAAATGAGAGCTTTGAATTCAAGAGCGTTTTCACAAGAGATTTTTGATTTTCAATAGTTGTGTTTTCACAAAAGAATTTAGCTCTTATTTATAGGGAAAAAACTGAGATTTGAAATTTGAATTTTCGTTGACTTTTGTTCCAAAAATTACGGAGTAAATTGCTCAACGAATTTCAAAATTCAAATTCAAAAACGTCAGAATTTTACAGCTGGTAGTCGACTCCCTCATCTAGGTAGTCGACTCCCAGAGTGTTCCAGGAATTCTTGACCTGTGTCTGGTAGTCGACTCCTTACTTTTGGTAGTCGACTCCCAGAGGAGTTTTTCCTGCAACTTATCTAGTCAGACAAGTAGTTAACTCCAGGGTGTGTGGAGTTTCACTACGAAAGTTATAGAGTGACTAGAGAAAGCTCTCTTAAAGTATTTTGAAGATAATTTAAAAGTATTTTCGAAATTGTTTGTGTGTGTGTTTTGTCTATATGATATGGCTTTAACAAATACCCTAAAGAGACACGACACACTCACTATAGACTCAGAACATGTCTTCGGAAGTTTGATCAATTTGGTGAAGCGAAAGCGAGCTTCTCTTTGTGCTTCTTGTTCTATTTGAGCTTGAGCTTCATCACTTGAGTTTAGTCATGTTCGTCTTTGTCTTTGAGCGTTGAAGTGTGCTTCTTTGAGTATGAGTAGAGCTTTGCAAATTCTGCACACTTGAGTGTAGTGTAGTTAGTACACTAAGCTTTCATTTGGTGTGCTTATCATCAAAATCACTTGGGGGTGGAATTCAATTTCCATCACTCTCCCCCTTTTTGATGATGACACCCAAATGAGAGAAAAAAATGAAGTAAGCAAAAGATAATAAAATACGTGGTATACTTACTCCCCCTGCTTTGATGCGGTTCTCCCCCTGCATCGAAGCAATACACAAAACAGTATACATATAATGAATTTTTTTGTATCTCATGTCTCATGAATTTTCTCCCCCTTGTCATCAACAAAAAACAAACAAATAATTTAATGACAACACAAATGTGTTTAGGAGGGAAATTCAATTTCTTGTGCCTGCAAGAGATGTATTAGTTTATACTAGAAGTTGATATATAGCACAGAGATATTGTAGCAAAACATCACATAGAGAGTTATTACAGACCATAGTCTCAAATGACATAGTTTTAAGAACCATTGTTTTAAAGAGAACCATTGTTTTTAGAGAAGAAAAGAGCTAAGAGTGACCGCCATCTTTCTTTAGTTCCTTGATCTCATCAATGATCATGGCAAGTGTGTCTTCAGTTATCTTGTTGCTCTTCACAATAAACTCTTTCAGATCGTCCACTTTACGATTGATGTCTTCAAATCCTTGCTTTTGTGTGATCTTCAACCTTCCAATCTTCTTCAGGAGCATTTCCTGAAGTTCAAGAATGTATGCCGGAACTTCTTCTTCTTCTTCTCCGCTTCCTCTTTCTTCTTCTCCTTCTTCTTCTGAATCTGAAATAAGAACTTTCTTACCTCTCCTTGAGGATGATGATCCTCCTTCGGCAGCAATTTGTTCTTCAGGGACATTTTCATCAAGGTCATGGTGGAGATTCATTCTCCCAAGTGCATGCACATCAAAAATACGAGCAGGTTCTAGAATAGATGTTTCATGATCCAGTGGCACATTGAAGCTAATGAATAGTATATTAAGATAGTGCCCATGAGAAAGAGTGGAGGAGGGTCTATCAGAAGAAGCTGAGGCTAGGATGGAATCCATAATCACTTTGGCCCAATTAATGCGAATGTTACCTAGGATGGCATAGATACACTTAATTTGTTTCTCAGATAGGATTGCATGGCTCCCAGACTTTTGAGTTATGTTATAAGACAATATATTAGCCAAGATCCTCGCCGGATAGCGAAGATTGCTACATGGAAGTTTGGTTTGAAAGTGTCTACCGGGCAAATACATTCTTTCTAGAATGTTCTCATCAGTCATTTCGATTTTGTCAAGAAGCATGCCAGAGTATGGGATTACTAGGGCTTCTCCTAGGGATTTGACAGTAATAGCAAGTTTGGTGTCAAGGACTTTTGTTATGAAATGACTTTTAATAAGATCATAGTCCATGTTTGCATAGAATAGATGAACAAGCCTGGGATAGCAGAGGTACACATTTTCAGAAGAAAACAAGTTTGCTAAGTTTTGAAAATCTAACAGACTGTCAATGCCATAATTGATAACATCATTAAGTTTGACAAATCGTTCATGCAAGATAGGTTTCTTAGTGACCTTAACGAATTGTTCATAAGTAGTAGTTTTGAAAAGATAGGGTAAGATAGTCTCTTTTTTAGAATCAATTTCTGTAGTAGTTTTCCTCTTCTTGGAGAAAATCCCCTTGATAGGCATCTAGATAGAGTAAAAGAAAAAAACAACATTTTTACACTACTAGATAACCAAGAGAGAAGAAATAATAAAGATCATGAAGTAAGAAAAAAATTTACCTTGCGTAACTTGGGAGAAAGATGAGAAAATAGCTCCAAATGACCAAGCACCAAGGTGAAAAATCAAGAGAGTAGGAGGAAGAAGAGGGGTAGTCGGCTACCCTTAGGGTTTCTCTTGGGGTTTTGATGTTTGGATGAAGAGATGGGGAGAAAAGAGGGCCTTTAGATCAAGTTTTGGATGGCTAGGATGAGTTTTAGGCTTATTGGGTAAGTTGCCTTAGTGGATCTGAACCCATCCACTCAATAGAACACAATAGGAGTTAGTCAAAAAACAAGACAAGCCCAGAAATTTACGCACGGGTAGTCGACTCCCTTCTGTAGGTAGTCGACTCCCTGCTGGATTGAGTCGTTTTCTCATCCCAGGGAGTTCTTGATCCAGGTTGAGTGTGCTTTCTGAACAAGAAATGTTTTAGGAATAAAACACAATCATATACACATATTACAACACATTTAAACATTTATATATATATGTGTGTGTGTGTAAAAAAATAATTTAGTTAAGAAAAACTTTTGTTCTGATTCAGCCGTTTGACTTCTTGATTTCTCCTCTTTGATTTTCCTCTTTTAGAGTTCCTGAAAAAATAAGCGTTTTATGGTACTCTTTGGTTTTGAGTCCGAGGAGTTAGTCTTTAGGAAGCCAAACCCAATACGGTTTAGTTCCTTCATAAACAACATATTTATAATTTTTGTTAAAATGAATTTGTTGAACAAAGTCAGTAACGTACCTTTTTCTTCGCTGATCAGATAATTTCTTTGGTACCCAGATGCTCAAGACATTATTGTTAGAATGATGCATCCTAGTATGCTTAACCCGTTTCTTGGTATGATGTGAATCATAGCCGAGTCCGGTTTTGCTAGATGAAGCTTTTTGATTATCTATTATACTATCTAGCTTCCCTTTTCCTTTGTTGAAATTCTCAATAATTTTCATCGTAGTGTCGTATTTATCTTTGACAGATACGAGAAGATTATTTAGATTTTCAACTTTTTCATTTACTAGTGAAATATCTTTTTGCAGAAGATCATTCTTTTCTTTAAGAAGACTATTTTCTTTAATGACTTCTTCTTTTTCTTTAGTATCTCTTTTAATATTTCTAAGTGTTTTTCTATGTTCTTTAATGAGCTTTTCATGCATTTTGCATAGCTCCTTATATGCTCCCCTATAATCCAAGTCTTCATCATCGCTTGACGATGACTCATTTGTAATGCCCTACAAGCTACTGCACAAGTACTAGAAGGGGGGTGAATAGTACTTTAAAAATAACGAGGAGTATAATTCCTAATTATCGTGCAAACAACTACCAAATCAATTTGCGGAAGCTTAAATTGATGACAACAACAAAATTAACACTGCTAACATTTGATATTATTGGGTTCGGATCCACCCAAGTCTCCCCGACTTGTTCCCGGTGATCCTACGTCCCAACCACCCGGATCCCCTCCGGATACTTAGGTTAGAAACCCTAACCCAAGATTTCCACTATGATATCTTGTGAAAAACCTTCACAAGATCAAAGCATACATGCAATGGAAAAAGTGAATCACATAACCCGGGATCACGACCTTCTCTCACAACCGAGAGAATCAATAGCAATAAATGAGTTTATAATGAAATAAACAATCTTACCACAAAATCCTATACCTTGAGTATTCTTATCAAATAGGTGCAAGGAGGGATTTGAGGAAGAGGAAGTCACCAAGACCTAGCACCACTGAAATGAGCAGCAATTGGTGCCTAGGAGTGATTAGGAGACTTGAATCAAGCTAGAGCTTGAATGGCTCACCAAGAACAAACTTCTCTCAAGATGGATTCTAGATCTAGAAAGTGAGAGAATGGATTTCTTGTGAGGGAGAGAGCTTTGGAAATGAGTGAGAATCTCTAACACTTTCAATGTCAATGAATCTCTTAATGGCAACTCTAACCTAGAAAGAAATGACCAAGCTTCGTATTTATAGGGTCCCATAAAAACGTGTTAGGTCAAATCCCAACGGATAGAAATCTGAAGCAGTTAGTCGGTCAAAGAACAACCACTGACCGACTAGTTCATCAACTAGTTGGTCGGTCAAACAACATGGACCGACTAAGTGATGAACAGTGAACAGAATGAATTTCAGACCTAGAAATCTAATCGGTCCAAGAAGACTGTCTGACCGACTAGTTTCACAACTAGTCGGTCGGTCAGTGAACTTAGACCGACTAAGAGTCAAAAACTATTAGTCTGAATACAAATTGATTTAGTCGGTCTAAGAGCAAATGTTGACCGACTAGATCATCAACTAGTCGGTCGCCAAACGTTCTTAGACCGACTAACGATAAACAGTAGCTCAGGAGAAAATTGGCATGAACAGTAAAGCTCAACTAGTCGGTCAAAGAAGCATCACTGACCGACTAGTTCACAAACTAGTCGGTCGGTCAGTCAACGTAGACCGACTAACTGTAAACAGTACTGAGCAAGAAAAGACAAACTGAATCTAGTCGGTCCAAGAAGCTTTGCCGACCGACTAGATCACCATCTAGTCGGTCAGTTCTTCTTCTTGAACCAACTAACATGCACAATAAAGTCCGAATCGAAGCGCGATGCTTCGAGGAAGTTAGAATGGACTTCTACTAAGATCCTAGAGCTAAGATATGAGTGTTATGAAGATAGAAATGTAAGATATACTCAAGGCTTAATATTCTATAGATCGAAACTAAAAGACTATAAATAAAACCTTAAGGAACGGTCTTCGAGAGCTTCGATCAAATCTTCATGACTTCCAAATTGGTCCAAAAGCTTCAACGAAGCTTTAGGCATTGAATACGAGCTTTGAGAAGTCTTGAGATGTCGCTTTGAGTGTTCTCGTGAATTTGGCGACGATCTCCATAACTGCGCTCACAAATTGTTAGTTCATGAATTATTTATGTTTGCTCATCATCCAAAACCAAATCCGGGGAGTCCAATACTCAACATTCTCCCCGTTTTTGGTGATGACAAACCAACATAAATAATAATCAAAAACAATGATTCAAATGTAAAATACTTACTCCCCCTGCATTGATGACACGTTAATTCCAAATTGAATAAATAAAGATTGCATCAAGCAGACGAGTAAGATATATAATGAGAATCGAATTTTGAAATATCGGATTTGAAAATCCTTATATATATCTTAACTCCCCCTGAATCTAACATATCAAAGTAGATTCTTGGAAATTGAGTTAAATTTTCATTTGCCCTAATCATTATCATTATCTCTCCCCCTTTGGCATTATCCCAAAAATGGGGGGCATACAACGACAACAACAAGGATAAAGAAAATCCAACATCGGGAGTCGTAGAATATGACGATGGACCAAATTGACACCAAGGAAAATAGTCGAAAACGAATCAAAGTGTGCCAAATTGTACATTTTCAAAAAACGAAAAATAAAATCATCAAAATACCAAATATAAATTCACTTATTGAATAAAGAAACGCACTCTTCAATACTCAATATTCTTGGTTAAATTTGTGCAGGGAAAACAATTCTATTAAATCATAGAAATAATTCTATTTAACCAAGTTAATAATCGTCGAGCGACGAAATCGAATATCATAGACATTGAATGAATATTAAATGTGCACAACGAAGTAAAAGTGAACATCGATGTATATATATATATATATATATATATATATATACCATGAGTACAAGCAAAAAAATACATCGACTACAACAAACAGAGTGCAACATCTATATCACCAACAAAAAAATACAACAACATCATCGACATATCATCATCAACATCCAACAAAATGAAAGTACATCAAGAACACCGACATCCATAAAATCAAAATACATCAAAACACCACCAAAACGCCATCCTAACCCAAAACACTCTCAAAAAATGTATTATCCAATGATCACCGGAGAGTCCTCGAAACTGACGATCATGATGAAGTGGCAGGATCAGCAGTCTCCGTGGGTCCAGTCGAGGGAGTGGACTCAGGCTCTGCAGCAAGGAGTGGTGTGTGAACTGAAGGGATCGTCGGGGCAGGAGTGGAGACATCGACGACTGTCTCTGGAGTATCAGCAGGCACGACTGGATCAGGGATATCAACAGGAACAGCAAAAAATTGATCCACTGGAGCAGAAGTCTCTGGAGGACCTGAAGAGGTGGCAGCTCCAGGAGCAGATGTGGTAGCAGCTGCAGGAGTGGCCTCAGCGCCACGAGCAGGAGAATCAAGGAGGTCATCGATATCCTCATCATCCATCTCCTCATCCTCAGAAACAGGAGGAGGGACCTCAACACCAATGACACGAGCAATACGACACAGAATCTCCTCGAAACGAGCGTACCGAGACTCGAGACGACGAACGTCACGAGCGAGACTCTCAAGAGTGGTGGGAGGTGTGGAAGCAGCAGCTGCAGAAGAAGTGCCCTGAGAAGCTGAAGGAGTCGTCCGCTGCACGTGACGGAGTGCCGCAAGAGATTTCTTTACGGCCGTCGCGTTCAGTGGAGGACCAAGAGGACGCTCATCGTCAGGAGGCAAAGGCACGCGAAATTGACGGAACACCAAAGTCACAGACAAGGATAAGGGATATGCGCAGATTTAGTGGTCTTGCGAATACACTCGAAAGAGTCCATCTTATCGAGTATAACGCGAGCCCAATTAATCTCGCAACCCAAGAATAGAGCGTAAATCAACTTTAGGAAGGGCTGGGATGGCAGAGAAGATGAGCCGTACTTGGGAAGCAAGCACGACTTCAGAATTAGATTGAGGACCCATGCATTTGGCTTAAATGACTTAGATGGAACACCAATGAAAGCTGGAGGGATCACATGGAAGATATCAGCGAGAACAGACTGATCCAAAGAGGAGATATCATCAACAGAGATGTCTGACGGGAGGAGACCAGACGACGAACAACCAAGCAACTCCCCCAAGATTTCTGCCGTGAGGACTATAGGAGTCCCCAAGACAGTAGTCTCGATGGAGTGGCTCTCATCGTAGTGGCCCCGGACACGATTTGCATAGAACAGTTTGACCAGGCGAGGATAGGGTCGAGGGTTCGCCTTAGGGTCGAAGCGAAGGTAGTCTAGGAGCCCACTATAGGATAGGAGATCAGCTAAGCCAAGGAAGTTGGAAAACTGAACATAGTGCTCCAATAGCATCGGGCAGTGCTCAATACGGTTGTAGGCCGCTAGACACATAGGGTCGTCGCGACACAACGATATGTCAACACCACCTGCTGGCATTGGGGCCTTTCCCTTAGGCTGTCGAGTCCTAGGACGAGGTGGAGGAGTGGGTTCCCTATGGCCAGACTCATCCTCGGGTCTAAACTCAGTATCGGAATCAGGAGGAGTAGAGGGGGTATGGAGTATAGGCTTTTTGGATTTAGAATGTTTACCAGGTTTGACGGTCGCCGTCCTATGCTTCTTCAGAGGAGGCGAAGACGGAGAAGCTTGGGTTGATTTAGCTCGACGCTTGGGTTTAGACGGATTCCTAGGGTTAGAAGGCCCTACGGTCATGGGGGATGCCCCAGAGGAAGTGATAGGAATCCTCGTCTTTGCCATGATCGTGGCACAACGAGATCAATCAACAAACCTAAGCTTACAAACCCTAGATCCGAAATCAACAAGCCCTAGGATTTAATTCGAAACCCTAGAAGTCGAAATCAAGCCCTAGAATTCGAAAACGAGACCTAGGAGGTAACCCTAGATGAGAGGGAGTATACCTAGGAGGAAGACGACGAAGATCGGCGGCGGAGATGGTTGGAAAAGAGGCCGGAGTTGATCGGAAGTCGAAGAGACTCGAGGAGGGATCGGGGGTTTTCGAGTTGGAGGGAAGCTGGAGACCGACTAATAGAGAAAGAATCCGATTAGAATAGGTTTAAGTCGGTCGAAATCGCGAAAAGACATGACTGCCCCTGATCACTTAGTCGGTCACAGTTCAATGGCTGACCGACTAGATGACGATCTAGTCGGTCGGTTAACGAGCTTGAACCGACTAAAGTGAAAACAGAGACAAATCGAAAATTTCTTGGACGAAAATTAGTCGGTCTACGTTCAAATACTGACCGACTAGAACTCAATCTAGTCGGTCGATAAGTAAACTTGAACCGACTAAAAGATCTAAGCTGGAGAGGAAATCCTATAGCTTGAGTTAGTCGGTCTGAGTTCTTTTACTAACCGACTAGATACGAATCTAGTCGGTTGGTGATTGAACTGATACCGACTAAATGAGACCAAAAGTTTAGAGAATGAGCTAGTCGGTCTGAGTTCATTAGCTGACCGACTAGATGCAAATCTAGTCGGTTGGTTGATGAACTGAGACCGACTAGATGAGTCCAAAAATTGACACATAAGTTCTCTCCTCAATACGCTTGGACAAAACATCATAATCCTCTCAAATATCATCTAAACTACCCCATTAAACATCGAAATCTCAAATACGACATTCAAATATGAATTCGAGTAAAAATTCAAAATATCACATAAAATCCCGAAAAATCCAATAAGTCTAGCATGAACGAAATATTGCGAAATATAATAGCATGCAAGATTATTGAATGAAACATGAATCCTATATCTCGAATTCACCCATAATCACCAATTCTCGACGCAACCGCACAAAGGAGTCCTCCTTTAGGGGTTTCGTGAAAATATCGGCGATTTGCTTTTGGGTTTCAACGTACACTAAAATGATGTCCTTTTTAGCAACATGATCATCTAAAAAGTGGTGTCGGACATCTATGTGTTTAGAACGGGAATGGTGCACCGGATTCTTTGAAAGACAAATAGCACTTTGGTTATCCACCATGATGGGGCTAGTATCACAATGAATACCAAAATCCTTTAGTGTGTGTCTCATCCAAAGAACCTGGGCACATGCAGCACCGGCGGTAATGTATTCCGCCTCGGTGGTTGAAAGTGATACCGAATTTTGCTTCTTGGAAAACCAAGAGACAAGTGAATTTCCTATAAAATGGCAAGTGCTACTAGTACTCTTCCTGTCGGATTTGCATCCCGCATAATCAGCGTCACTATATGAGACTAACTCATATGTGCTAGATTTCGGATAAAGTAATCCAAAATCTAAAGTGTAACTTAAATAGCGAAAAATACGTTTTACCGCTACTAAGTGAGAATCCTTAGGTTGAGATTGATAACGAGCACAAATACACACGGCAAACATGATATCGGGCATACTAGCGGTAAGATAAAGTAAACTACCTATCATACCTCGATATAGACGAATATCTACATCTTCCGTCCGTATCCTTATCAAGATGCGTAGTCGTGCTCATTGGAGTCTTTTTCCCGGAGGCACTCTCCATTCCAAATCGCTTTAGCAACTCCACCGTATACTTCGTTCGATGGATGAAGATTGCATCGTCCATTTGACGAATTTGGAGACCTAAGAAATACTTGAGCTCACCCATGTGGCTCATCTTAAATTGTTCCTTCATCACATTAGAAAACTCTTCGCAAAGAGCAAAGTTAGTAGCACCGAAAATGATATCATCAACATATATTTGAACTAAAATTATATCATTATTCGAGTGTTTAAAAAAAGTGTTGAATCGGCTTCTCCCATTTTAAAATTCAAATCCAAAAGAAAATTATTTAGGCGATCATACCAAGCTCGAGGATCTTGTCTCAAACCGTAAAGCGCTTTCTTTAGTTTAAAAACATGATTTGGAAATTTTTCATTAATGAAGCCCGGAGGTTGAGAAATGTAAACTTCCTCAATGACATCTCCGTTTAAAAATGCACTTCTAACATCCATTTGAAATAATTTAAAATCTTTATGGCATGCAAAAGACAATAACAATCTAATTGATTCTAATCTAGCTACCGGAGCAAAGGATTCTTCGAAATCAATACCTTCCTCTTGTCGATAGCCTTGAGCAACTAACCGAGCTTTGTTCCGGACGACGACTTGGTTTTCGTCGGTTTTGTTCTTGAAGATCCACTTTGTCCCTATGACTGTGTGGTTCTTCGATGGCAATGGAACAAGCTCCCAAACTTCATTCCTCTCGAATTGAATGAGTTCCTCCTCCATGGCTAAGATCCAAGCGCTATCTTCGCATGCTTCATTAACATTCTTTGGCTCTATCGAGGAGGCAAAGGCACAATGAGCGAAGTAGTTCACTTGCGATCTCGTCTTGACACTATCATGGATATTGCCAATGACTTGCTCATGAGGATGGTCACGAACGGTATGAAGCCGTTAGGGAATACCTTGATCACTAGGAACATTCTCAACAACTTCATTAGACGGGTTAGTCTCAATAGTTACAATAGACTCATTAGAGTTAGAATTACCAATTGAATCACATATGTAACGGCCGGTACTCGCTATTCGTCATACGGCTGTGCGTATAGCAATTTTCGAGTACCTGACTGGTTTTGTGCTTGGTATGTGAGTCGTGTCATTGAGTCGTTAAGACTGTAGCACTTGGTTGCATCCTTAGCAAGCCGACCCCGACGTGTGCCCAACCTGGAATTACGGTCGTCTTTGGACCCCGTATCCTTTATACGCTTTACGTGCCGTAGTCTTCTACGTGCACGTATTTATTTTAGACATTGTCTGTAATCGAACACTATGGTGTGATATGCCGTTGTGACCCTCTCTGAGAGTATTAAAATTGTGGTGTTAATTGGGAACGTCCTTTCACGGGTCGTCATCCCACGATTTGATCTTAATTGAAGAGACGTCACGATTTTCACTTTTGTCGCTGGACCATTTTATTTTTAATTTCTTTTCTCGACGTCAAAACTATGATCCGTCTTCTCTGTCTTCTTTCTCTCGTCATCCCGGTCATCCCAGTATTTATTTCACAATTTTTGGGCTTCGTTTGACCCACTTTCACTTTTTGGCCCAACCCATTATATTTAAACCTAAGTTTTTAAGATGTTTAACCCTCTAATTATTTTATTAATAACAAATCATCACATCCTAATCAATGCTGAACCGGGCCCATGATTTCCTCTTGGCCATGCACACACACAGTTGAGAGTGAGAGGCCTCTATTGTTTTTTTTATAAAAAAAAGATAGACAAACTTTAAATTTTAGGCCTCATTTCCTCACACCCAATCCTGTATACTGTGAACTTTATATTAAGCATAGGCCTCTAGTTCTAGCCTAGAGAAATAGAGAAGCCTACCCCTCACGTGGGCCTTCCTCTAAGAAACCTAGCTGATATATTAACCCTAAGAACCTAACCACAGACTTCATCATGTGACAGCACCCACCCCCCTAATATATTCAAAAGCCTAAGGGCCTTTTAGTTCCCCAGCAACGCAAGGAGCCCGATGCTGACTCTACCCTATAAGTTAGACCTAGGGTATATTTTTTAACCTAGCCTATGCTACGGCCGCCTCCACCTACTATCCCTCACGCGACCAGCGCTCGATCTCAACGCTCCGGCCATCCAAACGAACTCCGGCGATCACCCTTGCTGTCTGACCACCCTCAGCTTGCCGCAAACCCAAGAAACTGCCGCCCTCTTTCATCATTCACACAAACCACCCTAGCGCCACCCCTCTTCACGTTTCTTCAGCCCGATGCGGTTGCCGGCGGTCCTCTCCCCACCGCACGGCATCCCTCTCCCCTCCGGCCTCCCCGCGTCGCAGCAACGAGTGCTGCTTCTCGTAGCAATGGCCGCCGCCGACCGGTCCTAGGGCGCCGGCGAAACCTCCCCCTAGGCGCTGACAACCGCGCTCGGGCGCTGTCCACGGTGGCGTCGGGCGCTGTCACGGCCGCAGCGCCGCCATGCCACGGCGGCCGTCTCCCCGGAGCCCCTCGTCCTCCTTGAGCAGCACCCGAGTCCCCCTCCATTGGACACGAACCCGCACAACCCCTAAGAACCGCCGGTCTCCTCCCCTATCTCTGCCCTAGCCCGCAATTCACCGGAGACAGCAGCAACGCCAAGCTTCGGCATCGACCTCGCCGCAGGCAGCGGGGGCATCTGCACACGTAAGCCTTCATGCATGCTATATGTAATGTCTGTGATCTGTTATATTTTGTGAGAGTTAGCACAGGGTGCTACAACATGATAGTTATTGTTATATGTTAAGATATTAGTTAGTTTTATAATATAGGTTGGCCTGTGATACACCAGTTTAATATTGAGGTACTGGTTAACATTTATTAGGATATGCTAGCAACTTATAAGGGTATGTCACAGTGCAATATTTTAATGCCCTGTCCCATATATGTGGCCTAGCTAAGTGAATAAGTTGGTGTAAATGGGTATTAATAATCTTAAGCGAATAACTGTGCACATGAAGTGTGTTTGGTGTTATTTCCCGTAATTGATGTTATCCGTGTCGCAGATATACTATGTTTCCTTCGCGACCCGTTACCTTTTCTGAGCAGACGCCGCCACCTTACACGATACCGGAACCCAACCACTGGCGTCGCCACCCGACGTCAGAGTAGCTCTCACGTCGTGTTGAGGTTCCGTAGATCCGTTGGTTGACCCAGACCCTACTGGACTACATCCTTGTCAGAATCTTTCAGGCAAGGAATGAGACTTTAGTTACTGCTTTTATACTTTTCTAGAATTGATGTTAGAACTGCTAGATTTATTTCTGCAAAAATACTTGAAAATGATCGCATGCTACTTTCTGCTCGAACCCACTTTTAAAATGCAACTTGAACCTCACATGCTAATTAATAAGCCAGATATTATAGTTATGTGGATCTTTGTAGAAGATCACAGGCGTGGGCCTCTCCTATACGGAGGTTGGCACTACTCTTGTGGAGCGTCTGCTGGCTAGCCCAGAGACGGCTCGCTTACGGACTTATGGAACGTTTGCTGGCTCGTCCAGGAATGTCTCACTTACGGATAGTTAATCGATGACGGGGGTGACCATTGAGAACTGGTGCTCCCCAGCTTTGGCTCACCCGTGACTGGTACGCTCCGGTATGATACGTAGTATCATTCATGATTAATGATTTGTTTCGGATCGACGACGGGGGTGACCATTGAGAACTGGTGCTCCCCAGCTTTGGCTCACCCGTGACTGGTGTGCTCCGGTATGATACACCGTATCATTCGTGATCCTTGTCTTGTCTCGTGTCTAGATGGAGCGTTTGTTGGCTCGTGTCCATAACACAAACGACTCGTGGGTGGGGTAGGACAAAAAAGTCTAGCTGGGCCTGGGGGGTAGCTCCCCTCCGCCTACGCAGCTTGAGTCCTTAGGCTTTGTCTTCGTGTCGCAGTTGGTGCACTCCTGCCTGCTTCGCAGGGATGCATTCCGGTCGTTTGACCTTTTCTAGACTTGGACAATCTGACCAGATGGACACCCCTGGCAGATTGATAGAACTACATGAACAACTCTTAGACGATCTGACTAGATGGACACCCCTAGCAGATCGATTAGAACAACCCTTACTTATTTCCTGTTTTCTAGAACTCCTGTGTAGGTTGTCATTTAAATTCCATATAGAACTGCTAGAATTGTATAACTGCTTTAATTATGGTCTCATTAGTTCGTTGCTGACATGTGTTTTGCACATGTCTCAGACTTGACCGAGCTGCCACAACCTGTGGACCCCAGCATACTTTTCTTCTTTAGTTGCCTCCGGTACGTACAGTTTTAGCTTTTATGTTCAACTCTTTGTTGGTTACCTTCTGCGTTTGAATAGTATCTTTTGCTGCTATATCTGTTGTTTCATGCTAAATTGTTCGATCGGACCTTCTCCTCCGCATCATAACTTGCCTAGACGCTTATTGGACCCCGAGCCTCAATGGCTCGAGTCAATGCGGGCTGGCCATGTCTCGCTTCCCAAATCTTTTGGGAAGCGGGGCGTGACAGTTTTTGTGGTGGCCCATGCAGGTCTTGATCGAATGATTTATCGAAACAATAGTGTTGCAGTAACTATTCAAACAACCAACAATATTCGAGTCTAACATAAGTTAGTTAGGTTAAGACTAGTTCCTTGGCCCCCTAGTTTGGATTTGAGTGAGAATACAGGAATAAGATGCAGTTTAAAGTGATGTATTTCTAACACATTGGATGGTTATAAGGTTGGATTCTCGACTTGACAAGGAACCACGGAAGCGAGAACATCGAATCGAGGGAATGAGATCGACTCTTAGTATGCTGCCCGTGATAGAAGTGTGGTGATTAGAAGTCTTGTCTTAACGACTAAAGGCGTAGACCTACAACGATCAAGTGAAATGTTATGCATCGGATATTATGAGTATATATATAAGCCGAGTAGCAACAGTACAACCTGGGTTTTGAAGTAACGTGGTTGAAGTAAATACTATGATCGTTAGAGATGAACAGAAGAGATTCAGAGTGATAATGCGATGACGAGATTGATCTTATGATGGATCGTATAAGATCGACAACATGATCTGTTTTTGGACACAGTGATTGAAAGGAATTAAGGATCTTGGGAATGTCATGGGAGTTTCAAAGTCGACCGTTCGAATACGCATCGAGTGCGTACTGACCCCTGGATTCCAGTTACAGTTTACGAAATGGTGAAAGGCGATGACTTCTTCAGATCATGTGGATGGATTATAGTCAACAGTGACTAGCAGTTTAAGTGTCAGTGAAAATTCTAGATCAAGTCAAGTGAGCATGTTTGGTTTTACGAGTGCTCAATGATCAGGAAATATGGGAAAAGAGTTAGTAGATTGCCTTGGTTGTTTGGATTAAAAAGGAAATCGTAAGTAAGTCTGACGCCCGAAAATCTAGAATTGGTTGGAAGTTTCACTTTAGAGATTCCTAGAGGCAGCTGCGCCAAGAACCAATTGAAGCGGAGAACAACATGATCATTATAACATGTTCTCGTGAACGGGCTTTCGAGTTGGAAATTTTATTGATGTTTAAAATGATTTGGACCAGCCAATTAGGGCTGGTTAGTTGGAGGTTGTTTAACCACCCTAGATGTCAAATATTGGAAGTGTCTGCACATTAGAGCCTTGTGGTTGTTCTGCCTTCTCCGTAGATCCATAAGGAGGATTACCCGGCTCGTGTGAATATAAATATCATTGTCGGGCATGCTTAGCATTATTACTTAGGTATATGCGGGCTTATGGATGAATAATGGAATATGTGTATTGCGATGAATGTAATGATTATGTGTATATAGTACATGAATAAGTATAGATACTTATGTAAGATAATATGTGTGTGAATAGCTAAACCACTCTAGGGATGTCTGTGTATATAAGAGTTAGTGTTGGAATATCTACTGGGGGTGTATGTAGTTAGAGATACTTAATAATGGTTGAAATAATATGTTGGTAAAATTGCGTGTGTATTAGGTATAATGATACTAGGGTACTTATGGTTAAACGTGCATCCTTATTATTTGATCTATATGTTAGTACGTGTGGGCGTGTGCTCGTACATAGGTATGTGCTTACTATATGAATATGTGTGATATACGTACGGTAATAGGGTTATAAATTTTGTTTGGTATTGGTTGCCTTTACGGGATGTTGTGTGTGTACCTCGAGGTATACACGATTATTGTATGTCTTAACTATGTATGGGTAAGTAGATGTATTGGTATACTAAATATAAGTAGTAGGATATGGTGTGAATATATTAGTTACATGTGCGTGACTATACGGTGAATGCATGTATTAGGGAAAGTATTATAACTATACGTGTGCTGATGTCTGTATTATTATTATGGTATATAAAGTGATTGAACTATGCGAGTATTACCTGACTAAATATTAGGTGTGATTGACATATGGTATGTATATGGTTGTATTGGTGGATGTGTATACATTGGGTGGTATTGGTATATGTATAGCTGCAGTGTTACGTATATAGAGTATTCTGATATGTGTTTTGAGTCTCACTCAAGCTTGAGTGGGTATACTCTAAGTATATTGTTATGTATGTCCGTAGTTGCATATAGCAATGAATGATGTATGTATAGAGATAGGATTGTTTGCGCCTGGTTGTGTTACGCACCTGATGGTGGGTCGCTATACCAGTATATAGTTATAGGTGTTGGTCTTGTGGTATAGTTATTTACTAAGGACTTGTCCGTGTGAACGTATGTGTGATAGCTAAACTAGGTGTGTAGATGTGCTGATTGCATAGTGGTATGATTGGTATATATGAATGAAATGTTAGCGTGTGTGGGTGTGAACCATGCACGGGTAAGCATGTGCTTAGTTATAGGTATTGGTGACTATGGTATATGTGGCGTGTCGTAAATACAGTTATAGGACCGTATGTGATGTGAATATATGGTGAACTATTTACATGCATTTGAATGACTATATATTGTGAAACTATAGTAGTGGTGAATGTATATTAGATATAGTAGACTTGATTTAATAATGATATGATGTGATGACATGTGTTGATGTGTTTGGTATTGGATGTATACTAGGAACTATTAGGGAGTAGTATACCCATGTTTGTTTGTGCATAGGTAGTTATCCATACGTGAAGTACTACGATTGTAATTGCTGGTGTGAACTATTAGATTGGTTGTGAGTATGTGCACCATGGCATGTAATAAGTATTTAATAGTTATATAAGGATGTATGAGACTATATGAACGATTGAAATATGTGTATGAATTTGACTGACTATGATAGGTGTAAGTGTGTAATGTGCGTGAAAATATACATGTTAGCAGAGTTATTGTTTGACTACCTAGTGTATGTATAAGCATTTGTAATGACTATACCTGGTTGAATTATAGTGTGATGTGATCGGGATAGCTACTAGTCTAGCTAGAGTTATATTTATAGTTAGAAAGTCCGAGGACGGACTTTATTCTAAGGTGGGTAGGATGTAACGGCCGGTACTCGCTATTCGTCATACGGCTGTGCGTATAGCAATTTCGAGTACCTGACTGGTTTTGTGCTTGGTATGTGAGTCGTGTCGTTGAGTCGTTAAGACCGTAGCACTTGGTTGCATCCTTAGCAAGCCGACCCCGACGTGTGCCCAACCTGGAATTACGGTCGTCTTTGGACCCCGTATCCTTTATACGCTTTACGTGACGTAGTCTTCTACGTGCACGTATTTATTTTAGACATTGTCTGTAATCGAACACTATGGTGTGATATGCCGTTGTGACCCTCTATGAGAGTATTAAAATTGTGGTGTTAATTGGGAACGTCCTTTCACGGGTCGTCATCCCACGATTTGATCTTAATTGAAGAGACGTCACGATTTTCACTTTTGTCGCTGGACCATTTTATTTTTAATTTCTTTTCTCGACGTCGAAACTATGATCCGTCTTTTCTGTCTTCTTTCTCTCGTCGTCCCGGTCATCCCAGTATTTATTTCACAATTTTTGGGCTTCGTTTGACCCACTTTCACTTTTTGGCCCAACCCATTATATTTAAACCTAAGTTTTTAAGATGTTTAACCCTCTAATTATTTTATTAATAACAAATCATCACATCCTAATCAATGCTGAACCGGGCCCATGATTTCCTCTTGGCCACGCACACACACAGTTGAGAGTGAGAGGCCTCTATTGTTTTTTTTATAAAAAAAAAGATAGACAAACTTTAAATTTTAGGCCTCATTTCCTCACACCCAATCCTGTATACTGTGAACTTTATATTAAGCATAGGGCTCTAGTTCTAGCCTAGAGAAATAGAGAAGCCTACCCCTCACGTGGGCCTTCCTCTAAGAAACCTAGCTGATATATTAACCCTAAGAACCTAACCACAGACTTCATCATGTGACAGCACCCACCCCCCTAATATATTCAAAAGCCTAAGGGCCTTTTAGTTCCCCAGCAACGCAAGGAGCCCGATGCGGCCTCTACCCTATAAGTTAGACCTAGGGTATATTTTTTTAACCTAGCCTATGCTATGGCCGCCTCCACCTACTATCCCTCACGCGACCAGCGCTCGATCTCAACGCTCCGGCCATCCAAACGAACTCCGGCGATCACCCTTGCTGTCTGACCACCCTCAGCTTGTCGCAAACCCAAGAAACTGCCGCCCTCTTTCATCATTCACACAAACCACCCTAGCGTCACCCCTCTTCACGTTTCTTCAGCCCGATGCGGTTGCCGGCGGTCCTCTCCCCACCGCATGGCATCCCTCTCCCCTCCGGCCTCCCCGCGTCGCAGCAACAAGTGCTGCTTCTCGTAGCAAAGGCCGCCGCCGACCGGTCCTAGGGCACCGGCGAAACCTCCCCCTACGCGCTGACAACCGCGCTCGGGCGCTGTCCACGGTGGCGTCGGGCGCTGTCACGGCCGCAGCGCCGCCATGCCACGGCGGCCGTCTCCCCGGAGCCCCTCGTCCTCCTTGAGCAGCACCCGAGTCCCCCTCCATTGGACACGAACCCGCACAACCCCTAAGAACCGCCGGTCTCCTCCCCTATCTCTGCCCTAGCCCGCAGTTCACCAGAGACAGCCGCAACGCCAAGCTTCGGCATCGACCTCGCCGCAGGCAGCGGGGGCATCTGCACACGTAAGCCTTCATGCATGCTATATGTAATGTCTGTGATATGTTATATTTTGTGAGAGTTAGCACAGGGTGCTACAACATGATAGTTATTGTTATATGTTAAGATATTAGTTAGTTTTATAATATAGGTTGGCCTGTGATACACCAGTTTAATATTGAGGTACTGGTTAACATTTATTAGGATATGCTAGCAACTTATAAGGGTATGTCACAGTGCAATATTTTAATGCCCTGTCCCATATATGTGACCTAGCTAAGTGAATAAGTTGGTGTAAATGGGTATTAATAATCTTAAGCGAATAACTGTGCACATGAAGTGTGTTTGGTGTTATTTCCCGTAATTGATGTTATCCGTGTCGCAGATATACTATGTTTCCTTGGCGACCCGTTACCTTTTCCGAGCAGACGCCGCCACCTTACACGTTACCGGAACCCAACCCCTGGCGTCGCCACCCGACGTCAGAGTAGCTCTCACGTCGTGTTGAGGTTCCGTAGATCCGTTGGTTGACCCAGACCCTACTGGACTACATCCTTGTCAGAATCTTTCAGGCAAGGAATGAGACTTTAGTTACTGCTTTTATACTTTTCTAGAATTGATGTTAGAACTGCTAGATTTATTTCTGCAAAAATACTTGAAAATGATCGCATGCTACTTTCTGCTCGAACCCACTTTTAAAATGCAACTTGAACCTCACATGCTAATTAATAAGCCAGATATTATAGTTATGTGGATCTTTGTAGAAGATCACAGGCGTGGGCCTCTCCTATACGGAGGTTGGCACTACTCTTGTGGAGCGTCTGCTGGCTAGCCCAGAGACGGCTCGCTTACAGACTTATGGAACGTTTGCTGGCTCGTCCAGGAATGTCTCACTTACGGATAGTTAATCGATGACGGGGGTGACCATTGAGAACTGGTGCTCCCCAGCTTTGGCTCACCCGTGACTGGTACGCTCCGGTATGATACGTAGTATCATTCATGATTAATGATTTGTTTCGGATCGACGACGGGGGTGACCATTGAGAACTGGTGCTCCCCAGCTTTGGCTCACCCGTGACTGGTGCGCTCCGGTATGATACACCGTATCATTCGCGATCCTTGTCTTGTCTCGTGTCTAGATGGAGCGTTTGTTGGCTCGTGTCCATAACACAAACGACTCGCGGGTGGGGTAGGACAAAAGAGTCTAGCTGGGCCTGGGGGGTAGCTCCCCTCCGCCTACGCAGCTTGAGTCCTTAGGCTTTGTCTTCGTGTCGCAGTTGGTGCACTCCTGCCTGCTTCGCAGGGATGCATTCCGGTCGTTTGACCTTTTCTAGACTTGGACAATCTGACCAGATGGACACCCCTGGCAGATTGATAGAACTACATGAACAACTCTTAGACGATCTGACTAGATGGACACCCCTAGCAGATCGATTAGAACAACCCTTACTTATTTCCTGTTTTCTAGAACTCCTGTGTAGGTTGTCATTTAAATTCCATATAGAACTGCTAGAATTGTATAACTGCTTTAATTATGGTCTCATTAGTTCGTTGCTGACATGTGTTTTGCACATGTCTCAGACTTGACCGAGCTGCCACAACCTGTGGACCCCAGCATACTTTTCTTCTTTAGTTGCCTCCGGTACGTACAGTTTTAGCTTTTATGTTCAACTCTTTGTTGGTTACCTTCTGCGTTTGAATAGTATCTTTTGCTGCTATATCTGTTGTTTCATGCTAAATTGTTCGATCGGACCTTCTGCTCCGCATCATAACTTGCCTAGACGCTTATTGGACCCCGAGCCTCAATGGCTCGAGTCAATGCGGGCTGGCCATGTCTCGCTTCCCAAATCTTTTGGGAAGCGGGGCGTGACAACATAAGACATCCATAGAGTCATCATCATTAGTAATTCTAGTTGGAACAAATCCTTCATTAAATGACACATGAAGCGACTCCTCGATCGTTGAGGTTCGTTTGTTGAATATCCGGTAGGCTTTGCTACGCGAAGAATATCCAACAAAAATCCCCTCATCGGATCTTGGATCGAATTTGTCCAAACTACCATACGTGTTCTTAATAAAATATTTTGAACCAAAAACACGAAAATGTTTAACTTGAGGCAACCTACCAAACAACAATTCATTACAAGTTTGTTTAGTGCCGGACCTCAAAAGTATTCTATTAAACACATAGCAAGCGGTATGTACCGCTTCCGCCCAAAATTGATGGCCAAGTTGGCTATCATCAAGCATAATGCGAGCACACTCCACTAGCGTCCTATTCTTTCTCTCAACCACACCATTTTGAGGAGGTGCACGAGGGAAAGAGAAGGTGTGTGTAATACTAACTTCATCACAAAATGTCTCAAAAGACTCATTCTCAAATTCCCCTCCATGATCACTACGAATAGTGACAATGGTGGTTCCAATGAGATTTTGTACTTTCTTAACAAAAATTGTGAAGTTTTCAAAAGCTTCATTTTTATTACAAAATGAAAATACCCAAGTAAACCTAGAAAAGTCATCAACGATGACACGTCCATATCTAGCATTACCTAATGAAGCAACTCTAGTTGGCCCAAATAAATCTAGATGTAATAGCTCTAGAGGCCGTTTAGAAGAAATGCTTTTCTTAGGTTTAAATGAAGATTTTGGAAGCTTGCCTCGTTGACACGAGTCACAAAAGCTTTTCTTTTGAAAAACAAGCTTAGGGAAGCCTCTAATAGAATTTAACTTGGAAAGCTTAAAAAGTGTTCCAAAGTTCACATGACCAAAACGTCGATGCCATAAGTGTTGTTCACTTGTGTTGGCAATAAGACATTGTTCATGTGATCTTGGAAGATCTAGGATATATATATCTCCTTATGGTGTGTGCCAGAAAACAATAATCCATTATTATCTTTTCTTAAAATATGGCACATTCCTTTCGCAAAGTTAACTTTGTAACCTTTGTCACAAAGTTGACTTATTGAAATAAGATTGTGGTTTAATCCTTTAACAAGGTAAACATCACATATACTGGGTTTAGAAGGATTACCCACTTTACCAACACATATGATGGTTCCGCTCTCGTTGCCTCCAAATACAACGCGGTTTCCATTTGCAATGGGAACCACTCCGGAGAGCAATTGAGCGTCACCCGTCATGTGTTTTGAACACCCGCTATCGAGTATCCAATTTCTCTTGGAGCTAAATTTAAATTTGTTGCTCCATTCCTTTTTCTTGAGTACCTATAGATATGGAATGTCTTATCATGGTACCCAAGGTCATTGGGTCCAAAAGATTAGACCTTTGGAAGCCAAGTCCAATTGGACTTAGACTTCCCCACATAATCACTACTATGCACAACATTCAAAAAATAAGCATTCATATAAACTTGTTTTTCATCCATGCTTGTGTCCTTCAGGCTCCAAATAGTGAAAATCTTGGGAGCCCTCATCCTATTGGGTGCATGCATGCGTTGTTGGTTTCTACGTGATGCATGTCGTGGATAGGCATAAGGAACATGATGGAATGGTGCATGCGGATAGTTATTCATACGATGATGTGGGTGAACATATGCATGTGGAGGAACACGTGCGTGAGGGTGTCTCACATGGTGTGCACGTGCCCGTGAATGTGTTGCATAAAAATCATCATATGTGTGAGCCGGTGGAGTAGGACGTGTGTTCCTACGTGGCATGGTATTTGTGTACATGTAGGCATGACCCTTCTTTGGAGGTCCACCCAAAGTGGGTTTCATTCCAAAAGAGGGTGTGTGCAAAGTGGAAGCACCATTGGTAGATGAACTACCAATAGAGTGTTTGCTCCCACTCGGTGAGGCATCGGAAGTAGGCCTAACAAAAGTAGTGGCCGATTTGGATGAACTCCCTATCTTATACCCCAAGCCAATGTGGTGATTGCCCGGAAGTAAATCATTTAGGATGTTATCCAACTGGTCTTTACCCTTATTGAATTTATTAATTCGGCCTATCGTGCACTCATATTTCTCGATGAGAGAATGCATCGAAGCACCCAAAGTGGATATTTGCGATGTGAGCACATAAACACAAGACTTGAGATTTTCATTCTCAATACTCAAATTCGAGTTTTGAGAAGTCAAATCCGCTATCCTATGTTCTTCCGAATCCTCAACACTAACATGTTCAAGTTTAGATTTGAGATTAACAATCTCATTTCTTAACTCTTCAACAACGGTGTCGTTGTTGGTGATGATAGTCTTAGGCGAGGTTTGAATGCTAGCTAGGTCATCTTTTACTTTAGTATACCTATTTACTAATTTAATATACTTAGACCATAATTGAGAATTAGCATTCCTAAGGTCATCCATAGTTACCTCATCGCCTTCGTCGTCGCTATCATCGGATGAGGAGGATCCTTGATCATGCTCCTCTCTTGTCATGAAGCACATGTGCGCTTGCTCCACCTTCTCATCGTCCTACTCTCCGCTTGAGGAATCCTCGGAGTCGGTGAATGTTGCTCCGACAAGTCCCTTTTTGTACCCCTTTTTGTACTTCTTGGACTTATCGAATTTCGGCGCCTTCCACTTCTCCTTTTGCTTATTTAGAGGACACTCCGCTTTCATGTGTCCTGGCTTATTGCACTTGAAACACAAAGGAGAGGAGGAGGCGTTAGAAGAACCAAATTTAGCTTTGTTCTTATAGTTACCTTTTCAGAAGAAACGGTTGAACTTCTTGGCCATGAGTGCCATGGACTCCAAGTCCAACTCGTTTTCCGAGTCTTCATCATCGGTTGATGTGGATGTGGATGGAGCGGCCTTGAAAGCAATAGCCTTCTTCTTTGGCTCGTCTTGCTTTAGGTAGGACTTCATCTTTTCCTGCAATTTTAACTTGATATCCTTGCGTACCTCGTATGACATTAAAGTACCCATTAGTTGAACTACGGTGTACTTATTCATATCATTACCTTCCTCGATGGCGAAGGTACGCTTTTCCCAAGAAGAAAGAAGTCCTTCGATAAGCTTCGAACACTTCTCCTTTTGGGTGTAGGTTTTGCCGAGAGCCTCCAACTCGTTTATGATGTCGACGAAGCGAGCATAATACTCCTTCATCTTCTCACCCTGTTGCATATGAAACATTTCGTAATCTTTGTTAACAACAACGAGTTTAGAGTCTCTTACCCTACTCGTCCCTTCATGTAGTATGAGGAGGGAGTTCCAAATTTGATATGCACTATTACATATGCATATCTTATTGAAGTCCTCGGGCTCCAATGCGCATTGCAAGGCATTCATTGCCTTGGCATTGCTTACCTCCGCGACGACCTCTGCGGGAGTCCATTTCTCAAAGTCTTCTTCAGCGGGCTCGACGTATTCCTTCATCGTGGTCCTCCATAGAGATGCACTCCGGAGGAAGGTTTCCATCCGGCATTTCCAGTATCCGTAGTTGGTACCGTTGAAGAATGGAGGCCTCGTTGAGGAATGTCCTTCCATCACCGAAGATGCTCCTTCACGGTTCCTGAAGGTGCCATAGTCGGAAGGTGGACGCACGGTCTTGTTGTCGTTGGCAGACATAGCTAAGTATCTGGCTCTGATACCAAATTTAATGCCCTATAAGCTACTGCACAAGTACTAGAGGGGGGGGGGGTGAATAGTACTTTAAAAATAACGAGGAGTTTTATTCCTAATTATCGTGCAAACAACTACCAAATCAATTTGCGGAAGCTTAAATTGATGACAACAACAAAATTAACAATGCTAACAATTGATATTACTGGGTTCGGATCCACCCAAGTCTCCCCGACTTGTTCCCGGTGATCCTACGTCCCAACCACCCGGATCCCCTCCTGATACTTAGGTTAGAAACCCTAACCCAAGATTTCCACTATGATATCGTGTGAAAAACCTTCACAAGATCAAATCATACATGCAATGGCAAAAGTGAATCCCACAACCCGGGATCACAACCTTCTCTCACAACCGAGAGAATCAATAGCAATAAATGAGTTTATAATGAAATAAACAATCTTACCACAAAATCCTATACCTTGAGTATTCTTACCAAATAGGTGCAAGGAGGGATTTGAGGAAGAGGAAGTCACCAAGACCTAGCACCACTGAAATGAGCAGCAATTGGTGCCTAGGAGTGATTAGGAGACTTGAATCAAGCTAGAGCTTGAATGGCTCACCAAGAACAAACTTCTCTCAAAATGGATTCTAGATCTAGAAAGTGAGAGAATGGATTTCTTGTGAGGGAGAGAGCTTTGGAAATGAGTGAGAATCTCTAACACTTTCAATGTCAATGAATCTCTTAATGGCAACTCTAACCTAGAAAGAAATGACCAAGCTTCGTATTTATAGGGTCCCATAAAAACGTGTTAGGTCAAATCCCAACGGATAGAAATCTGAAGCAGTTAGTCGGTCAAAGAACAACCACTGACCGACTAGTTCATCAACTAGTCGGTCGGTCAAACAACATGGACCGACTAAGTGATGAACAGTGAACAGAATGAATTTCAGACCTAGAAATCTAGTCGGTCCAAGAAGACTGTCTGACCGACTAGTTTCACAACTAGTCGGTCGGTCAGTGAACTTAGACCGACTAAGAGTCAAAAACTATTAGTCTGAATACAAATTTATTTAGTCGGTCTAAGAACAAATGTTGACCGACTAGATCATCAACTAGTCGGTCGCCAAACGTTCTTAGACCGACTAACGATAAACAGTAGCTCAGGAGAAAATTGGCATGAACAGTAAAGCTCAACTAGTCGGTCAAAGAAGCATCACTGACCGACTAGTTCACAAACTAGTCGGTCGGTCAGCCAACATAGACCGACTAACTGTAACCAGTACTGAGCAAGAAAAGACAAACTGAATCTAGTCGGTCCAAGAAGCTTTGCCGACCGACTAGATCACTATCTAGTCGGTCAGTTCTTCTTCTTGAACCAACTAACATGCACAATAAAGTCCGAATCGAAGCGCGATGCTTCGAGGAAGTTAGAATGGACTTCTACTAAGATCCTAGAGCTAAGATGCGAGCGTTATGAAGATAGAAATGTAAGATATACTCAAGGCTTAACATTCTATAGATCGAAACTAAAAGACTATAAATAAAACCTTGAGGAACGGTCTTCGAGAGCTTCGATCAAATCTTCATGACTTCCAAATTGGTCCAAAAGCTTCAACGAAGCTTTAGGCATTGAATACGAGCTTTGAGAAGTCTTGAGATGTCGCTTTGAGTTTTCTCGTGAATTTGGCGACGATCTCCATAACTGCGCTCATAAATTGTTAGTTCATGAATTATTTATGTTTGCTCATCATCTAAAACCAAATCCGGGGAGTCCAATACTCAACATCATTGTCGCTAGATGAATCATGATGCGAGCTTACCTTGGAGGATGTAGATGCCATGAAGCACATGTGTGCCGTCTCTCTTCTTTCATCATTATCTTCTTCTGAGGAT
Source organism: Scilla litardierei (assembly GCA_030789695.1). NCBI lineage: Eukaryota > Viridiplantae > Streptophyta > Magnoliopsida > Asparagales > Asparagaceae > Scilla > Scilla litardierei. Next base: position 505,435,234 of record CM061142.1, on the reverse strand, counting down.
TCATCGGATGAAGAGTCGTCGCTTTGGTCAAAGGCAGCATAAGCTTCTTTCTTTGGTCATCGGAACTTGTTTCTTACATTGTTTCGCCTCTCATTATTGTCTTTGTTCTTCCCACGATCTCTGGAATCACGGTTGTTTCTCTCCAATGGACAGTCTCTCTTGACATGCCCTGTTTTATTGCAACCAAAACAAATAATACCGTTAGTGGGTCTAAAAGATCGTTTTCCATACTTACTAGTGATGAACTCTTTAAAGTTCTTTGAGATGAACGCGATATGGTCTTCTTTGTCCGTGTAGTCGGAATCTTCCTCTTGTGCTTTGAACGCAAGATTCTTCTTCTTTGGCTTTTCTTCGATTTTCTTGTCTTCTTCAAGCTCAATCTCATATGCCATGAGATTTCCCATTAGTTCTTCGATGGTGAGGTCCTTTACGTTATGGGCTTCTCGAATGGCCGTAGTCTTTCCCTTCCACTCGGGTCGGAGGGATCTTAGTATCTTCATTACCTGTTCATACTCGGAAAGTTTCTTTCCTAGTCCTGCAAGCTCATTTGTAATATTAGTAAAACGAGTATTCACATCGGTGATACTCTCTCCTTCTTCCATTTTAAAAGATTGGAACTTTGAATGTAAAATGTTTATGCGAGATTCTTTTACCTTTTCAGTTCCTTCGTGACTTACCTGAAGAGTATGCCATATTTGATGTGCTGTCTCACATTAGGAGACTCGATTGAACTCATTTCCTGTAACAGCGCAAACCAGAGCATTCATTGCTTTTGCATTGAGATTAGCTCTCTTCATGTCGTCGATAGACCATTTCTCAAACTCAACGTCGGTGGGTGCGATGTACGGGACTTTGGTAATAGTCCAAGCTTCAATGTCTAATGACTCTAGGTGAGTCTTCATTCGGATCTTCCAGCTAGCGTAGTTGGTTCCGTTGAACAGAGGAGGTCGCATGATACTCAGTCCTTCAGAGTGAAAAGATGTTGACGCCATCACTTTTGTAGCCTCGCTCTGATACCAAGTGTTGGATCCTGTGGATGGCAAACAACACTAGAAGGGGGTTGAATAGTGTTGTGCAAATAGTATACTTTTTCGCTCGTTGATGTTAGCACAAATAAAATCCTTCTAATGTTGCCTAAGAAGCCAAGTAGGGTGATCTACGCCTGGTTCTTAATCAACAAGTTAATCTTATAGAAATATAAAAGATAAACAATTATGATTACAATCAGATAAGAGATCTTTACACACAGATAGATCTTTACACAGCGGAATTAAATGTATGATCTTTGTAATATGCAAATGAACAAAGAAATACAAAGATATAATAATAAGAATTGCTTGCAAAGATAAATAATCAAACACGGAGAGAATCAAACGCAAACACAAGGATTTTTATCCTGGTTCCCCACAACCCTGGGTACGTCCAGTCCCCGACCAATCCGGTACGAGATTTCCACTATTGCCTTAGCAATACAAATACCTAACTTCACTCGTTAGGATTTCCAACTACCTAGACCTGTCTAGGATTTACCCTTGCATCACAACCCGAGGACTTTACGACTGGCAACACCTAGACTTGTCTAGTGTTCCAACAATCAACACAATGAGATATTTATCCAATACACCACAATAAATGATGGAGATTGCTTTTTACACCCGATTCTATAGCCAATCAAAGATAGAAAAATTTGTGTAGTGGCTTGATAGGATAAGAGTCTAGATCACACAAAGATACGAGAGAAATTCTTTGTGATCTAGATCTATTGCTTTTCAAAAAATCCTTTAAACAAGATAAAGAGAATAGTAATAAGGATTTTGAAAACGTTTTAGCCAATAAAAAATAAGAGTGTGATCTTAAAAGAATTGATAAGAGAATATTGCAAGATCACAAATAAAATCAAATTGGCTAGAAAGAAATGAGAGCTTTGAATTCAAGAGCGTTTTCACAAGAGATTTTTGATTTTCAGTAGTTGTGTTTTCACAAAAGAATTTAGCTCTTATTTATAGGGAAAACTGAGATTTGAAATTTGAATTTTCGTTGACTTTTGTTCCAAAAATTACGGAGTAAATTGCTCAACGAATTTCAAAATTCAAATTCAAAAACATCAGAATTTTACAGCTGGTAGTCGACTCCCTCATCTAGGTAGTCGACTCCCAGAGTGTTCCAGGAATTCTTGACCTGTTTCTGGTAGTCGACTCCCTACTTTTGGTAGTCGACTCCCAGAGGAGTTTTTCCTGCAACTTATCTAGTCAGACAAGTAGTTAACTCCAGGGTGCGTAGAGTTTCACTACGAAAGTTATAGAGTGACTAGAGAAAGCTCTCTTAAAGTATTTTGAAGATAATTTAAAAGTATTTTCGAAATTGTGTGTGTGTGTGTTTTGTCTATATGATATGGCTTTAACAAATACCCTAAAGAGACACGACACACTCACTATAGACTCAGAACATGTCTTCGGAAGTTTGATCAATTTGGTGAAGCGAAAGCGAGCTTCTCTTTGTGCTTCTTGTTCTGTTTGAGCTTGAGCTTCATCACTTGAGTTTAGTCATGTTCGTCTTTGTCTTTGAGCGTTGAAGTGTGCTTCTTTGAGTATGAGTATAGCTTCGCAAATTCTGCACACTTGAGTGTAGTGTAGTTAGTACACTAAGCTTTCATTTGGTGTGCTTATCATCAAAATCACTTGGGGTGGAATTCAATTTCCATCAATTTGTCCATGGCTAATGCACAATTTTCATGATGGCCTTCATTAAATGCGTCATCTTGACTGCCAAACCCGTCCATACGCGTCACATCATCTGACCTCAACTCCCATGACGGTTGAACTCGGATGATGGGGTCCATTGTCACAGCTTTGGGCTCGCTCATGGTACTTTACTCGCTCAAAGTGGGCCGAGGGCCCATGGACTAGGGCAAGCTGCTTTATTCGGCCTAGCCACTCAAAAAGCTTTACGTGAGGAGGAGGACCGCCTCACGGGGAATGTCAGCAACCCATGCCGACATGACTATTAATCTTTCCCGAGCATAACGCCATCTGACAATGGAGGCATTCATATCCAATTATTGGGCTATCCATCACAGACATGAGCCGCGGGTTAAACACGATAAAGCGCCTTCAATGCCTGAGCACCCAGCCCGAGGAATGCTCTAAAGGAGAACATCGCCTATAAATAATTCCTCTAACAAGGATTAACGAGACGAATCTTGGATAACTGACACTAAGGTACTCTTGCTCTCTAGGTCTTCTTCCACCTAATAAATTTCTTCCTCCATATAGCTCGGCTTGAGAACTAGAAGTGAACGGCCTCCCAACACGTCTGAATCAGTTCCACCGAGCATCGTTTTGTCACGATCTGACTTAAGCATCAGAGAGGATTTGGTCGGAACCCAGATCCGAACCCAATGAAGAGCTCTTTGTCTTGCAGATTGCTGGAGATATCGTTCAGCCGAAGCTCTGATTCTGTAACCCATTGCTCATCCATGTGCATGCCCGCTCCAAGGTTTGCTCAGCCAACCAATCCTGAAGGTCAGCCTCGTCTGTCTTATCAAATGTGACCTTCGGACTGCCCTACTTCAAATCTGTGGTGAGAAAACACCGTGAAACACACGTGACCCACACACACGACAAAAGATAAGAACATAAGCGAGACAAACCTGTGGGTTCGGGGGTCCCAGTTTTGACTCCTCTAATGTTGAAATTAGAACATGAGGAAGATATAATAAATTATATATAATAAGTGATCTAGTGGTTTAAAATGAGAATGAGCTCACCACCTTGCAAATGGGGTGACTGTATATAGAGTTCATGAAAAGTTATTTTGATAGGTGAACTTTTTTGATGAGCACTAAAACACTTAGATTAGAGCTCATTGGGTCTGCTTTATCTTCTGGGCCCGTAAGTCTTTGCCGATGATGTTATTGAGGCCACATTACTAGAGAGTATATCATCAATATGTTTCACCTAGTGCTGCACAATGTGTTAGCATGATACAATTTGCATAATCAAAACCAATATTGAAAAATATCAATATCCAACAATACACATAATGTTATAAATCAACTACTGGGGAGGAGCCCCAGCTCTTTATTTATAGGCAATTGGGAGAATACAAATATGGGCTTACAATGATATGGGCCTATCTCTAAGATAGCCCAGAATCTCACCCAACTACGGTTAAATAACCGTTCACAACACTCCCCCTTATCCAGCCATAGGTGTGGACTTTGCTCATGAATGCTTCAGGATTCTGAGCGTAGAAGAGTCTCACATGGGGTGGATACTTCAGGATCCTGAGTTGGTGAGATTTTCCCTCGTTAAAACCTTTAGCTATGGAAACCCCAGTGAGAAAAACCATAGTTAAGGAAAAAGAGTGCAAACGCTCTTTAACTCCCCTTGATTTGTACAAGTGACTCTGCTCATGAATACTTCTGGATTCTGAGCGTCACAGAGGGGTGGATACTTCGGGATCCAGAGTTGATTTGATTTGCCTCGTTAAAACCTTTGGCTATGGAAAACCCAGTGGGAAAAACCATAGCTAAGGGACAAGAGTACAGATTCCCTCAACTCCCCCTGATCTGTAAAAGCTCTTAGGCTTTCAGATCTCTTAGACTTATCTCATCACTCCTATTTACAATATTCCGAAAATATACACAAATTACAAATTTTATCACCATCAAGCAGCTGCTGAATCCAGAAACTCTGGAGAGGTGTGCTAAGTTTCGTCGCCTCTGATGTGGTCTTCAGACTATATGGTCAGCTCCACAGAACCAGCCTCTATCTCAGTCGTCACTGGGATGTGATGTACCACCATGCGCCCTCAAATACACCATTGGTGTGATTTTGGAATGGTGAAGATCTCGGAATGATATGATAATGTTGCCTTCATAAGTTGCTTTGCATATTTACAGTAGATGGTCATCCCACTGTTGGTACCTGTTCTGTGATTTCTCAGTATAGGGACCAGACCTGTAACCTGCATTCGCATAAACATAAGAGGATGCTACTACATTTTGTAAGTCCAAATATTTCGTCCCTTGGAGGAAGCGCAGAAGGCTTAACTCCGGTCTAATGGCCCTTTTTAGGTGCCAACTATCTCTGGCTGATGAGTTTACTGCAATTGCTATATCGGGACGCATGCAGTTAGCAGGAGTGCCTGATTGCACTTAGGTAAGGGACTTTGGGACCAGTTATATCATCCCCCTCTTCCAGCGATCAGAAGGGTTCTTTTTGTACATCCAGTAAGTGTACCACCGTAGGTGTACTTTGGATGACAATGGTCCTTTTAATTTCTCCAACGCACTTCTGGGCGTTTGTAACAGGATTCTATGAGCCATGACTTTATATTTGCCTAGGTCTTTTTATTTCATGATTAAAAGACAGGCTTGTTCATGTAGTTCGGTTTTCTCTTCAGGAGATCCGATGAGATTTTAGTTGTCTCCAACTATGATCTCTAATCATGTTCTTTGCACAGATGCAAAGACAACCTTCAGTAGGAATCATTGACTTGTCAAATGATTCTCTTGGTTGTATATTTGTTTATTATACTTATTGTTTTTCTTCATTTGAATAGACGTCCCGAAGTCTATTCAGGCATTTTAAGGAAATGTGGAAATTATCTTTACCAGATATCCACGAAGGTATGCTGTCACAACATCCAATAACAGCATATCCATAATTTTCCTTTGCCAAATCGTAAGGTATTCGCTTTTGATAACTTAGGGAGACTGATGCATCATTTATGAGACATGCTCATTTGAGTTTGTTCGATCCCTAGTTTCAGCGAAATTTTCCTCGGGCTATAGGTTGTACCTTATAGCATACGATTTTGTATTTATTTTTCTTATGTGTGCAATACTTTGTTTTATCCACAGGTTTGACACCTTTTGGTGTCTGGACTTCAGGTCCGAATATTTCACGTTTCATAAGTGAGTCCAGCTCATCTTTTATTGCCATGTTCCACATTTTGGCAAATCTCTACGTTTGCCGTCTAGCAACAGAGTGTGGAACGATAATTTACAAACATCATTGCTTTTGCGATTTATATGGCAATATGGTACGTGAATACATTTGTCGACAATTTATGTTATATCTGTCCAACACCTCCCCAGTACGTACAACATTTACTTAATTTCACTTTTTCCCGGCAATTCCTCTGCAGTGGATTCCGGGAAGGGTGATGGTGTGGACAGGAGCTCATTGTCCTGTGGTAGTATTGTCTTAAGGTCTCCAGGAGTTTCTGTCCTTGGAGCCTGGTGGTCTGTCTCTTTACTGTTGAGGATCAGCCACTTCTGCTGCTGGTGGATTGCATCCGTTCTCAGGGATGTCAATCCTAGCTGGAGTTTTTGCAGCAGGGATGTGTGATCTGACAATCTTCTGGTTGTCAATAAATGATTCTGGTAATTGGTGAACAGTGTTCTGTATGTGGAGGATCTTCGGGATCACATCTACACATTGTATTGTTACCGGATCATAGTGGGTCAAATTTGTTGTATCACACGTTATAATTTGCTTCACGCCAGATTTTCCAGTATCTGGGCCTATTTTTGGGAAACTCGTCTCATCGAGATCACAGTCTTCAAGGTGTGCCTTAATTACGTCCCCCGTTTGGGGTTCTAGGTGTCTTATAATTGAGGGTGAGTCAAACCCTTCATAAATACCTAGGCGACGTTGAGGACCTATTTTTGTCCTCTATGTTGGTGCGATGGGGATTTAAACTACAGACCGAAGATTCTCCGAAGAGAAATGTTCGGTGGCATTCCATATGTAAGTTGCATTGGAGACTCTGACCTCCAGAGGGTCTTATTTTCATTTACGATGCAGCATGCAGAATTTCCATGTCCCCATGCATCCATTTGCAATCGGGATTTAATGGACGTTCAATCCATTGGAGTCTACTTTTCAGTGACTCTGCCGACCCATTTTGGGTATGAACATGCGACACTTGTATGTTCATTTCTATTCCCGTTGCTTGGCAGTTCTCTTGAAATGACTGGGAGGTATATTTTCCTACATTAACCTGACTTATTTTCTTTATTTTATTGTCTGGGAAATGTGCTCGCAACATTTTTATTTTTGTGCCAATAGCTTTGGAAAAGCTAAGTTGCGGGTCTGTAGTAGACACACGTACGAATATTCTGAAGATGCATTTATCAGTACATTGAATTACTGACATAACCCACTAGGGGTGGTGGATTTTATCCACATCTATCTCCTTGTATTCTTTTTGAGGAAGCGTGGAGATTCTTTTTCAACTTTTCGTGGAGATGGCCTTGCAATTAGTTTTCCCTTATAGTAAGGGATGCGAGGGAATTCTCCCTTCTGAAGAATCTTCTGGTTCTTCAAGTCATACCCATAGGATAAGATGCAGTGCATCATCACAAATCCGGGGTGGCCAAGTCCATCATGCCAGAGTAAAACTTGGCAAATGTCGGGCACTTCAGGTGCTCCGTTTAATTCCGCTTCCTTTCTCCGAATCTTTGTATGGTAGAGGCCTCTAAGGCTCTCAAAACGTTCATGTATGGGTTTTACTCCTTTATCTTGAGACGTTGCATACGGTAATTTTTTCATTTACATTTGTTGTTTCCAAATGGAATCCGTTGAAACGGATGTCCTTGAAACTTAGAAAGTTTCTTTTGGAATTCGGAGGGATTAGTGCATCCTCTATTTTTGTGTCGTTTGGGGGCAACAGTGTTGCATTCCATGGATCTTCAATATAGCCCTGATATTGGGCTTTGTATTGAAAAAAATCGTACGTGTTTATTGTCTACCAATCATTTATGAGAGCAGTTTCAAAAGATGAAACGTATAGGCACATGCATATTCAGATAAACATTTTCATTCTAAAATAAATCACATAATTCAAATGCTCTCATAAATTATTCTTAAAACAACTTGCTAAGATAAAAATAGTGGCTAATCAAGCATGTCATCATTTTCGAAGTTGTCAGCTGTAAACTTGACTGGAGCATCAAGGGTCATCAGGATTGTTTCAGCTTTATTTTTCTTGTTCTCTTTATACAAATCCTGGAGATGCTGCGGGGTTCGGCACACTCTGGACCAGTGGCCTTTCATGCCAAAATTATGGCACTGGTCTTCCCATTCCCTCTTGGGTGGGGGTGCATAATTTTTGTCATTTCTGTGCCATGTGAACTTCCGCTTACTTTCATTATTTCGCTGCTGCTGTACATTGCCCTTGGCATTTTTCTGTTGACCCCCCTTCTGTGGTCTTTCTTTTCTTTTATTATCTCTCTTCTTTTTGAAGGAAGAGGAATAGTGAGCTTCTGGTAGGGGGCAGTGCCGGGGGGCGCATATTGTGAGTGGCGAGAAGATGCTCTCTGTTTTGCTCGGCCATAAGTAAACATGACAGCAGCTCAGAATACTTGGTGAACTTGCGTTCACGGTATTGCTGCATGAGTATCGCATCTTTTTCATGGAAGGACGTATACGTCTTTTCCAGCATGCGATTTTCTGAGACTTGCTCACCACACAACTTCAGGCGTGAGGTGATGCTAAAAAGTGCTGAGTTGTACTCAACAATGGACTTAAAGTCCTGCAGTCTCAGGTTCTCCCACTCGTATCGTGCCCTTGGGAGTATAACATCTTTCTGATGTTTATACCTGTCCTCAAGGGCAGTCCATAGCTCAAGTGGATCTTCGACCGTAAGGTATTCATCCTTTAAGGTCTTGTCCACATGGCGGCGAATATAGATGATGGCTTGCGCCTTCTCTATATCGCTAACATTTTATTTTTCAGTCACAGCAGCGATGAGAGACTTTGCCTGCAAGTGAAACTTTACATCTAGCTGCCAGCTTAGATAGGTTCTACCTGATGCTTCTAGTACTTCGAAATCAATGCTTGTAATATTAGCCATTTATCTAGCAGAGCACAAACATGCATGAATTAATAATTAATCAGAGAAAACATTTTCATGTGGAGGCAATATTTAGCGAAAAACTAAATGTGTGGATCGGCCAGTCCCACAAGAAAGAGTCCAAGAAGTCCACAGTCCAAATTATACAAATTTACAGCTTAAAGAAAATGAAAATACAACTTTGGAAACCCCGTGGGTCCCATATGATATCTCCATCTTCAAGCGTGGTCTCCGTCTCCATTGAAGTTGGGCTTCTTTCTTTGACATTTATATAAGTTCCTCACTACAATTTCTCTCAAAAATAAAAGAAAAGTGCGGGAAATAAACTGTTGGACCAAACGGCCAATCCAAAAACCATATTTAGCAATTCATGCAGAAATATTGTGCTCATCAATATTTTCATCAGACATTTTCATCACAGGCATCACAGGTATTTAATATTTGCAGAGATGGATAAATAATTTAATCACTTAATAATTATTGGACCACTGGGCACGTCATACACCGTTAGGTTAGATTACTAACGGCAGAGCGGTCGCAGGATCTTCCTAATTATTAAGTTTTAAATATAATGCACAACCACGCATATAATATCCAACAGAATATACCAGGGATGCAAAGAATGTAAAAGTAATTACGATGCATGGGTTGTAAAGTAAATGGGTTTAATCAATTAAATTGATTAAGTGCCCAAAATAAACATTTTCTTTTTATGAGGAAAAGAGGTTCCTCATCATCCCAAATATTTCCCAAGTATCCCCAAAAAACTTTTGCCTGCCCGATAATGGCCTCGTATTTTACCGTGATTTTTCACGAATTTTCTGCCCTTTTAAAATTGGTTTTTAGCCCAAAAGGATCTTTTAAAGGCTTGTTAATAGCCTTTGCTCCCCCCCCGGTTTTTTTCCATCATCAAAAACTATGGCCTGCGGGCCTGCGGGCTTCGGGCCGCGGGCTTTTTTTCCCCATCTTTCCGGCCTGCGGGCCGAAGCCCACAGCCGGCCTGCGGGCTTCGGCCCGCAGGAGAATTTTTTTTTTCATGGCTTGCGGGCCGAAGCCCGCAGCCAGCCTGCGGGCTTCGGCCCGCAGGAACACAGTTTTTTTTCTCTGAGTTGGGCTAGGGTTTAGTGGGGGCGGCGCCGCCGCCCCCCTGCAGGGGGGAGCGGCGGCGGGCAACGCACGCCGCCCCCCCTGCAGGGGGGAAGCGGCGGCGGGCAACGCCCCCCCCCCCCCCCAAGGGAGGAGGGGGGCGGCACGGAGGGTGGGTGGGGCTCGACGGTAAAATTGGCCGTAAAAATTAGGGTTTTAACCCTAAAAATTGTATTTTTGGGATGAAAAAGTTCGTCGTTTTCAAGGCAACAAGTAATCCTCGTATCGATCTTGCGAGATCTAGGGGAGGGGCAATCATACGTATGATTAAAAACATTATTTTTAGTGTTTTTACCTCTATATCCGTCCTCCGGATATAGCGACGGTTGCTCGAAGCCCTACGCGGATGACGACGCTTGATTGAGGAGGCCTTGCACCGCGCTTGTGGATCTCCCGCCTCGCCTTCGCCTTCGCCTTCGCAACGAACAGAAAAATTTGTGGAAAAGAAAAATTTGGAGGCTCGTGCTGATAACGTGTTATAAATCAACTACTGGGGGAGGAGCCCCCAGCTCTTTATTTATAGGCAATTGGGAGAATACAAATATGTGCTTACAATGGTATGGGCCTATCTCTAGGATAGCCCAGAATCTCACCCAACTACGGTTAAATAACCGTTCACAACACATAAAAGGTTACATGAAATACTTCATACACGATAACAAAACAATAGCATTTTAGACATCATAATTTAGGGCATCTGATCCAATTATTCCTAGTACGGGACTTTTCTCGCGACAAGGCGAAGCTTTTCCTTCCTTCGAATTGTTATTCCAGGACTCTCTTCCATGTCCAGATCCTCTCGTTTCATCCCATAAGGCAACTGCCAGTCGAACTGATGTATGAGATTTGCTAATGCTAGCTCAAGATTTAAGACCGCAAATTGCAATCCTGGACAAATTCTTCGACCGGCTCCAAACGGAATGAGTTCGAAATGTTGACCTCTGAAATCAATATTCCTATCTAAAAACCGATCTGGTCGGAATTGCTCAGGTGTTTCCCAGGCTTCAGGATCCCTTCCAATGGACCAAGCATTAAAGATGACTTTAGCCCTTTCTGGGATGTCATACCCATGCATTTGGCAACTTTGGGTAGCCTGTCTCGGGATGAGAAGGGGGCCTGAAGGATGCAGCCTCAGTATCTCCTTTATTACAGCTTTCAGGTATGACATTTGGGTCAAGTGCTCCTCTCCAACCCATTGTGCACCACGGGCAGTTTCTCTCAATTCGTCTTTGAGCTTTTCCATTGCTTCTGGGTTTCGAACAAGCTCAGCCATACCCCATTCAAGTGCCATTAGTGATGTATCGGCCCCGCCAAAAAGCAGTTCCTACATGAATACTGAAAAAAATCAGTTTAATCTTATAACAAATTGATTGAACCATTACATGTTATAAACTAGAAGCAATCTTATTTTTAGCTTTTTTTCTTCAAAACTTTCATGATCCTCAATAGAATGAACTTGTATCTATTTTTTTTTATTACAATTCCTGTCGGAGGCACATGATTGCGGTAGGCAGTAAACAACGGATAATATTTACTTTGCTGTAAAACAAATTCTATCAATTTTGGATTTGAAGCAGAGTCTAAAGATTAAGAAATATTACATGCACAAGGACCTTGATGACCTGTCGTGTCAGGTTAATATCCACTGCGCTATCTTTCTGAAGCGAAAGGAGAACATCCAGAAAGCTTGGGTTCTTATTCACATAATTATCATCATCCTTTGGCCTATTCGCATGGTCCTCGATCAGCTCATCAAGCAGATCATCCCATCTCCTGGCGATCCTTCGGGTGCGTGCACCAAGGCCAGAAAGCTCATCCAGCCATCCGAGATATGGGAAATAATCGCCAACATAGAATTTTTCAAGGAGGTACGAATCTTCCATTGAAAGCTCACATAAGATCTTATTCGTTCCCTCTCTGGACAAATTCCCGAGAACAGTTCTGCACATTATGTTGTTCGTGAAGGAGCTCAGAAGATCGCTCAAGTCCACCAGACCAAGAGAAGAACCAGCGGAAATATTTGAAAGTAAAGAGGCCACTTCCTCCGCCCGAATGTGCTGAAATGATTGCACCATCTTGGATCCCAGCAGGTGGTTCACACACAGCTTCCTCGCTTCTCTCCAGTGCTCGCCGTTTACGAAAGCAATGTCTATGCCTTTGAATAGAATCCTAGCAGCCTTAACCGGAGGCCTGCTGGAAACTATGTGATCGTACGTTTTCGTGATCTCTCGGGCGACATCTGCTGATGAAATAACGATGGCTTGTACACTGCCCAGTTGTAGGAACATCAGAGGGCCGTATCTCTGCGCTAGGGAATGCAGCGAGCGATGCGGCAGCGAGCCCAACTGATGGGCATTTCCGATGAAGGGGAGCTTCGGAGGTGACGGCGGGAACCGATTCTTTCTTTGAAATGGATTTTTGGAGATAAGAATCAACACCAATGGAAGCAAAGTAATTATAAGAGCAATGATAGAGAGATCTGGAGACATTGTTGGCACCATACTGTCTTGCACAAAGTGATCTTCTATATTTATCCTAGTTTTACTCTTATCGTTTACGCCTCGGGGGTCCATTTGTCAAACTGTTCATGTAGAAAATATCATAGGCTCGCACTGTTTAACATATAAATTATTGTCGATGGTTGGATCGACCCTGACCCATTTTTGTCTCCGCTTTAATTACGAAATCTTTTTTTTTTTTTGGGTAGTGAAAAACTAATGGATATTGAATAATAGAGTTAACAAAATTTAAACGAAATCTTAATGCAGGAGATCTAAAATAATGGAATATCATGACTTGTGCTTACTAATGTAGTTTACATAAGCTTCAGTTCAATTTCTTTTCAGAAAGGATTATTATTCGTCTATGGTTGGCACTTAGACTACGCCATGACCAAATGTGATATTATTAAACATGCAGCATGTTTCACGTGGACATACTGGATGTGGACATACCCTTTTTTTCCTTAAAAAATATGAATACGAAATGTTTGTTGATGACGTAGTGGGTGCTCGATGTATATTTTTCCCACTTGTCTTATAATCTGCATATCATATTTACCAAGGGCGTTAGCAAGCCAAATACATGATATGGGTCATAGCTTCGATTCTTCTGACGCTCAAATTAAAACATGCAAGGTAAAATATATAATTTGAAATTGAAGTAAAAGAATGGGAAGAATAGAATAAGCTCACCATCTTGCAAATATGATGACCATATAAGATTATGAAGGGGCATATTTCGATAACTTTATTTTTAAAATGTGCATATTCCTGGTATGTTAAGGTCTTTTCTGGCCACTTTTGAGTTAGACCATTAGGCCCCCTCATATTAAGTTTGTGTGCCTCTTTTAGGATGGTACAACATCATAGAACTGGATTAACATTTATCCTTCACGTAGACATGAACTGGTAAAAAGCACTACTACATAACCGGCTTTCAGCCACGGACAAATCCGTGGCTGAAAGCCGGGTTTTCGTGGCTGAAAGGTTACGGTCATGGAAAAAAAATTCCGTGGCCGAAAATCCGTTGACGATATTGTAGTCGCTAATACCCCCTTTGCCCACGGACTTTTTCGTGGCCGATAATCTGCCACGGGTTAACGCCTACGGATGTCCATGGCCAATAATCCGAATAAAAAACAATATAAAAGTATCCGCCATAGACAAATCCATGGCGGATACCTATTAAGGCCACGTCAAAGTCTGTGGGCGATATGTATATGCCACGGATACTGGGAACGAAGCTGACGTAATCCGTGCACACAAACCGTGGGCGAAAACTATCGGCCACAGACTATTCCGTGGCCTTAAATAGGTATCAGCCACGGATTTATCTGTTGTCATTAGATATTGGCCACGGATTTAGTGCACGAAATCGTCAATTTCGTGCACATAATCCGTGGCCATATCGTGCTATCAGCCACGGATTTGTCCATGGCTGATAGTATGAATTGTTTTATATAAAAAATTGCAGTATTTTCGTATATAATATACAATATTTTATAACAAATATGTACATGTATATACAACAAAATAAAGCAAACAAATATTAAAAAGAAAATGCAAACATTTAATGATAACAATGTATCAAATAAAATATATTATACGTACATAGCCAACGGCCGCAGTTTAAAATTATGTTTATGCCAACATTAAAAAATAAAATCCTAACACCCTACAACGCTAATGCCATCGCCGCATCCCCATGACCGCACCATCGCCATCGATCGCCTCGTCATCGCCGTCATCGAACGCCTCCATCGGCGCCATCGCCACCAAGCCCGCTATATACCGCCATCACCGCCATCGCCATCGCCGCTATCCATCATCCCCAGTCTCTCTCCCCTCGCCATCGCCATCACCATCACCATCGCCATCGCCACCCTCAGGTCCTGAAGGACCTCCATCGCCAATCCCGCCTTCGCCATGTTGACACTACCAAAAAATATTATGTTAGACTGTAAAACAAATAAAATAATAAACGAGGATAAAAAGAAACACTTATAAAATTTAAGTTTGACAAGTAACGCTTCAAAATTTGAGTTTGCCCATAAACCAGGCTTGCAATTGAGTGCACGTGTGACACGGTCGAAAGCAAAGGTTGCGCGCGCGCTCTGGGCAGAGTATGCCCAGAAAACTGGGCAGAAGTCTGCCCAGTTTATGGGCAGAGTATGCCCAGAAAACTGGGCAGAAGTCTGCCCAGTTCACTCCCTACATTGCTCCATCCCTCCCTCCTTCTCTTCCTCTCACGCTCTCTCAAACCCTAACCCTAGGGATCAAAACGATCGGAGGAGGAGATGAAACCCTAACCCTAAATTCCTAAAGTTTACAGAAGGAGAAAGGGGGAGGATTTCATTCACTTCTATAAGGTAGGACTCCGTACTTGTGAGATGAATTTTAGTTTGGGAATGTTGTTGGAGTTTTACCATTAAGCAGTGTGAAAGTTGGAATTTTTAGTTGAGATTAATGTTAAACCAATAAAATGCAAACTTGCAAATGCATCCAATAATATGCAAGTTGACTCATACCCATTTTGTAAACTACATAGAATTACCCACATTTAGTGAAAGCTTTGTTGTTCCATTATATCACTCTAATTGAGTTAAATGCAATTTCATCAATGTTGTGTGCTAGACTACTTAATTTAAATGCTAATAAATTGTAACGCCCCGCTCCCCGGGATACCCCGAAGAAGCGAGTGTTACGAAGGAAAATAAAAAATACAACCGCAAGCAGGTCCACTGCGCGCTGCTAGGAAAAGTACATGTCATGCTCCAAACAACATCCAACTATTACACAGAGCATCACAAGTCTCAGAGAAAACACTGAATCCAAAAACACTGAACTGTCGAAAAGAGAACCATCATATATATCTCATGTCCATAAACATTATTCCATACTGTACAAAACAACGCTCACCCAAAAGAAGCCCCAAAATTACATGAGCACACCTCTCACCCCTCGCCACCCCAACTCAACTATAACCATCCACTCCAAACCAGAACCAACTCCAGCTGCAACCTCTACTCCCACACTCCAATCCAACTACAACCCCTGCTACCTGAAAACCATGGGTGGGAACACGTCAAAGCGTGACCCGATAGGAATTCCATACTCTCCCCCAAATGCAACAAACGCTAATGATACTACTGAGTGCAAAGTGCTAAGAAAAAAGGTGTCACATCTAACATGGCAAACGTAATAAAAGGAAGCACACGTAGGAAAAAGAACAGAACCATAGCTGGGGGTATAAGGGGAGGGGTCACGATAGTAACAGCAAACCACAACAAGTACGGCTAAGGTGTAAAAGAAAGTCAGTCAATCAATTCAACACAATGTTAGCTTTTAGAACCCTAATATCGAATACGACGTATGTGACTGGACCTCTCCCAACTGTGTGGAAGAGCAAAGAGGACTCCACGCCGCGCTAGCCCGTCAGGAGTGTTGAGTATTGATTCCCCGGATTTGGTTTTGGATGATGAGCAAACATAAATATCTCGTACTAACTGTTTGTGAGCGCAGTTATGGAGATCGTCGCCAAAAGAATACGTACATCAAAAGCGACGTCTCAAGACTTCTCAATACGCGTGATCGTGTGCCTGAAGCTTCGTTGAAGCTCAAGGAGTATTAATGAAGTCAAGAGTGAAGATTGAAGCTTGGAAGACGGTTCGTCATGTTTAATTTAATGTCTTCTAGCTTCATAGAATAGAATGTTAAGCCTTGAGTAGAACTCACATTATAATCTTCATTTCGCTCATATCTTAGAGCTAGGCTTATCATAGAAGCCATTAGAAACTTTCTCGAAGCTTATCGCTTCTTCCCTCGGCTTCTAGTGCATCTTAGTTGGTTCAAGTAGAAGTACCAACCGACTAGATGACGATCTAGTCGGTCGGCAACTCTTCTTGAACCGACTAGAATGTCTTGCTCATTTCAGCTCTTTCCCTATTGATCAATTAGTCGGTCAAAGAAGAGTCACCGACCGACTAGATGAAGATCTAGTCGGTTAGGAATCCTTCTTAGACCGACTAGTTGAGCTTTTCCTGTACAGCCTAACTTACTGTTTACAGTTAGTCGGTCAAAGCACATCGACCGACCGACTAGTTGAGAAACTAGTCGGTTGGAAGTTGTTCTTAAACCGACTAGCTGTACTTGATTCCAGCCTATTCAATTTCATCTGTTAGTCGGTCAAAGAACACTCACCGACCGACTAGTTGTGAAACTAGTCGGTTGGCAAGTCTTCTTAGACCGACTAGTTCATATTGCCTGGAACTTTCTTGTTTGGCTGTAAGCATGTTAGTCGGTTCATGAAGAATCACCGGCTGACTAGTTTCCAATCTAGTCGGTCAGTGATCCTTCTTAGATCGACTAACTGCTTCAGAAATAGAGCCGTTGGAACTTTTCTTGCCACGATTTTTCCTCTCTCTTTCCTCTATCCTATATATACTTGGAGGGGTTCTTTCCTAGTATTCAATGCTGCCATTTTAGAGGTTTAGAGAAATCAAAGAGAAGCAAATCAACTCCATTCTAAAGCTCTCTCTTCCTCACAAGAATCTCTCCTTCACTCTTTGAGCCAATATCCTCAAGAGAGATTCTCTCCATTGTGAGCCTTCCAAGCCAAGGGCTTGATCCAAGATCACCAACTCCACCCTAGGCTTTCATTGCTGGTCAACTTCTTGGAGCTAGGGTTTGGTGACATCTTCTTCCTCAAAATCCATCTTTGCCCTAATTTGGTAAGTATACTCAAGTCATAGGATTTTGTGGTAAGTGTTTCATTATTTCATCGCATTTGATATTTGAATTGTTCTCTCGGTTGTGAGAGAAGTGTGTGATCTCAGGTTGTGGGAGTCACATGTTCATTGTGTATGATTTGGTCTTGTGAAGGTTTTCACAAGAATTTCATAGTGCTAAATCTTGGGTTAGAGGTTTCTAACTCAAGTATCCGAAGGGGATCCGGGTGGTTGGGACGTAGGATCACCGGGAACAAGTCGGGGAGACTTGGGTGGATCCGAACCCGTTACATGCTTTGTTTGCGTTTGTTAATTCTTGTTGATTGTTGTTTATTCCGCATTGTCGTTTGTTTATTGCACAATAGTTAGGAATAACTCTTTTAATTATTTTAAGTACTATTCACTCCCCCTCTAATACATGTGTAGTAGCTTCACAGGGCATTACAATTGGTATCAAAGCCAAGGTTAAAGCTACACAGAGCCAGAGTTCAAAGCCATGACAAACAACGACTACAACGTCTTCAAGAATCGTCAAGGAGCTTCTTCAGTTTTGGAAGGGCAATCCTCAACTAGGCCTCCCTCCTTCAATGGTACCAATTACGGGTACTGAAAATGTCGAATGGAAACGTTCCTCCGGAGCGCTTCACTTTGGAGAGCCACGATGAAGGAGTATGTCGAGCCCGCCGAAGAAGATTTCGTGAAGTGGACTCCCGCGGAGGTCGCCGCGGAGGTAAGCAATGCCAAGGCAATGAATGCCTTGCAGTGCGCATTGGAGCCCGAAGACTTCAATAAGATATGCACATGTAAGAGTGCATATCAAATTTGGAACTCCCTCCTCATCTTGCATGAAGGAACAAGTATGGTAAGAGACTCCAAACTTGTTGTTGTAAATAAAGATTTCGAACTATTTCATATGCAACAGGGTGAGAAGATGAACGAGTATTATGCTCGATTCGTTGACATTACCAACAAATTGGAGGCTCTTGGGAAAACCTACACCCAAAAGGAGAAAGTCTCAAAGATCATCGATGGACTTCCTTCTTGTTGGGAAAAGCGTACCTTCGCCATCGAGGAAGGTAATGATATGAGTAAGTACACTGTCACACAACTAATGGGTACCTTGATGTCTTATGAGGTACGCAAGGACAGTAAGCTCATGATGAAAGAAAAGATGAAGTCGTACTTGAAGCAAGACGAGCCAAAGAAAAAGGCGATTGCGTACAAGGCCGCTCCATCTACCGATGAAGAAGAATCGGAAGAAGAGTTTGACATGGAAGCTTTGACCGATTTGGCAAAGAAGTTCGACCGATTCTTCCGACAAGGTAAGTTGAAGAATAAATCAAAATTTATTTCGACTAATGCTTCTACTCCCGTGTGTTATAAATGCAATAAGCCAGGACATATCAAGCCGGATTGTCCTCTAAACAAACACAAGGAGAAGTGGAAGGCATCCAAGCACGACAAGTCAAGAAGGCACAAAAAAGGACTTGTAGGCACTTTCACCGACTCCGATGAGGACTCCTTAAGTGGAGAGTCGGACGATGAAAGAGTGGAGAAAGCACACACGTGCTTCATGGGAAAAGAGGAACGTGATCAAGAGATCTCCTCCGATGAAAGCGGGGATGAAAGCGAGGATGAAGGCGGTGAGGTAACAATGGACGAACTTAGAATAGCCAATGAACAACTTTGGAATAAGTTTTCTAATTTGGCTACTAAATTTATTAAGACTAAAAATGAGCTAACTAATCTTCAAACCTCACATAAGCCTATCATCGTCAACAACGACACCGTTGTTGAAGATTTGAGAAATGAGATTGTAAATCTCAAATCTTAACTTGAGCATGTTAATATCGAGGATTCGGATGAACATGTGATAGCGGATTTGACGTCTCAAAACTCAACTTTGAGTATTAAGAATACAAATCTCAAATCACGTGTTTGCGCACTCACATCGCAAGTGTCCACCTTGGATGCTTCGATGCATTCTCTCACCGAGAAGTATGAGTGCACATTAGGCCGAATTCATGAATTCAATAAAGGTAAGGGCCATTTGGATAATATCCTAAATGACTTACTTCCGGCCAATCACCACATTGGCTTGGGGTGTAAGATGGGAGACTCATCTAAATCGGCCACGACCTTTGTTAGACCATCTTCCGAAGCCTCGACTAGTGGGAGTAAATACCCCGTGGGTAGTTCTTCTACCAATTGTGCTTCCGCTAGGTACACACCCCCATTTGTAAAGAAACCCACTTTGGGTGGACCTCCAAAGAAGGGTCATGCTTTCATGTATACCATGCCACGTAGGAACACATATCATACTCCACATGTTAGCACGTATGATGATTTTTATGCTCCGCATCCATGAGCACGTGCACACCATGTGAGACACACTCATGCACGTGTTCCTCCACATGCATATGTTCACCCTCATGACTATATGAATGATTTTCATCATGCATCTTATGCCTATCCATGACATGCATCACATAGAAATCAACAACGTATGCATGTTCCCAATAGGAATAGAGCTCCCAAAATCTTCACTATTTGGAGCCCGAAGGACACAAATATGCATGAGAAACAAGCTTACATGAATTCTTACTTTATGCATGTCGTGAACAATGATGATTACGTTGGGAAGTCTAAGTCCAATTGGACTTGGCTTCCAAAGGTCTAATCTATTAGGACCCAATGTCCTTGGGTACCATGGAATGATATGTTTATCTTCAGGTACTCAAGAATAAGAGAAGGAGCAACAAATCAAATTTTAGCTCCATGAATTATGTTTTCTAGGTTTAAGCCACCGTGGGATACCAACCCTACCAACTCCGTGATTTGCAAGGATTTTCACTCAAATGGGTTGATGGTGCTTAAAGCGATGCACCAAAGTAGGGGGAGCGTAATGGTGTAAGTATATTCTTACATTTGATATATATTTGGTATCCATGTGTGTTGAATGCATCCATTGGTAGACTATATTACAAATGGTATCATTTTGTTTCATTTAGTATGCTAGAATTGCATATGCCATTGTTCTATGATGATCTATCTATTTTCTTTGGCATAACACTTTTTGCATGCTACATTTGGTTTTTCTCATTGGATTTATGTCTCTGATATTGACTTCGTCGCTCGACGATTAAATTTGATTTAATAGAAATTATTTCTATAGAAACATAGAATTGTTTTCCATGCACTAATTTCTTCAAGAATGTTGATATTGGAGAGTATGTTCCATAACTCAATAAGTGACATTGTTTTAAGTTTTGATGATTTCGTTTTTCGATTTTCGCCTATGGCTTGATGATTTCGTTTTTCGATTTTCGCCTATGGCTTGATAATTTCGTTTTTCGATTTTCGACTATGGTCACGTTGGCACGCCTTGAGTTTCCTCGGTATTTTACATTTGGTATTTTACTTTGTTGTCATTTGGACCGTGGTCGTATTCTTAGACTCTCATGCTTTAATTTCTTAGCCATTGTAATCTTGTCGTTGATCTCCTCCCGCTCTTTTTGCTTATGCCAAAGGGGGAGAGAATTAATAATGACAATGTGCTAATTGATAATTCAAAGCAATTTACCATGAATCTAATTTGATATGTTATATTCAGGGGGAGTTAAGATATAAAATGGATTTAGATCCTAAATTTCAATAATAGGATTCATATTTTATATTTCCCTCGTCTGCTTGATGCGTATGAATAGTATTGAATACGGAACTAACGTGTCATCAATGCAGGGGGAGTAAGTAAATTTCATTTGAATCATTATTATTGATTATTATTTATGTTGATTTGTCATCACCAAAAAGGGGGAGAATGTTGAGTATTGATTCCCTGGATTTGGTTTTGGATGATGAGCAAACATAAATATCTCGTACTAATTGTTTGTGAGCGCAGTTATGGAGATCGTCGCCAAAAGAATACGTACATCAAAAGCGACGTCTCAAGACTTCTCAATACGCGTGATCGTGTGCCTGAAGCTTCGTTGAAGCTCAAGGAGTATTAATGAAGTCAAGAGTGAAGATTGAAGCTTTGAAGACGGTTCTTCATGTTTAATTTAATGTTTTCTAGCTTCATAGAATAGAATGTTAAGCCTTGAGTAGGACTTACATTATAATCTTCATTTCGCTCATATCTTAGAGCTAGGATTATCATAGAAGCCATTAGAAACTTTCCCGAAGCTTATCGCTTCTTCCCTCGGCTTCTAGTGCATCTTAGTTGGTTCAAGTAGAAGTATCAACCGACTAGATGACGATCTAATCGGTCGACAACTCTTCTTGAACCGACTAGAATGCCTTGCTCATTTCAGCTCTTTCCCTGTTGATCAATTAGTCGGTCAAAGAAGAGTCACCGACCGACTAGATGACGATCTAGTCGGTTAGGAATCCTTCTTAGACCGACTAGTTGAGCTTTCCTTATACAGCCTAACTTACTGTTTACAGTTAGTCGGTCAAAGCACATCGACCGACCGACTAGTTGAGAACTAGTCGGTTGGAAGTTGTTCTTAAACCGACTAGCTGTACTTGATTCCAGCCTATTCGATTTCATCTGTTAGTCGGTCAAAGAACACTCACCGACCGACTAGTTGTGAAACTAGTCGGTTAGCAAGTCTTCTTAGACCGACTAGTTCATATTGCCTGGAACTTTCTCGTTTGGCTGTAAGCCTGTTAGTCGGTTCATGAAGAATCACCGACCGACTAGTTTCCAATCTAGTTGGTCAGTGATCCTTCTTAGACCGACTAACTGCTTCAGAAATAGAGCCGTTGGAACTTTTCTTGCCACGATTTTTCCTCTCTCTTTCCTCTATCCTATATATACTTGGAGGGGTTCTTTCCTAGTATTCAAGGCTGCCATTTTAGAGGTTTAGAGAAATCAAAGCAAGGAGTGCAAGTTTACCCACTACACAAAACCACAAAACAACACAACCATTCCATCCCATAGGCCTACCCGATACTTCGGAATTCCACCAACCCGTGTCACCCGCCTTTAGGAGGACTGAAACATTCCTCACTCTCACTTTTCATGACACATAACACTTTCCATCAAGATAACCCATTCTATTTCCACAACCACATAACATAAGTGTCAACAGCACCCTTCCATTCCCTACTAGGGCCTTGGCCAAAATATAGCAATGTGGAAAATGACTTTCCCTTACGTAATTGAAGCATACATGGGCGTGGATATAGATATGAACTACTACAAGGATGGCATCCATTCACATGCAATCATAATTCCCACAATTATCAATTAAGCCATAGCATAACATAATTGTTGTAAATTACCACAAGATGACATTTAACATGGCAATTTAAGAAAATGGCATAACAATATTATGAAAGGAGAATGAGAATCCTGCACAAATACGCACTAGTGCCATTCTAATTTACATGCTAACTAATATTTCTTACTATCTATTATATGGCATTAGATTGATTAACACTAATGAATAGAAATTTGTTATCATTTACAAAAGAGACATAAAATCATGATTAGAAAGAAGAAAGGCATAGAAACTAATAGCTAGGGCCAAATCCAACACATTGCATTTCAGCTTGCTGAGAATTTCCATAACAGTCGGGTTTAATGGCAATTTACTCCATATATTTGTATAGAACATAACAATGTAATGTAAATGAAAATTGTAAATATATGTGTCATGAGTTCACATATCCATTTTCATGTAGTTTGGATGAGTTTTCTATTTAATGCAGATTTTATACCAAAACGTACATGTGCTGGAATTTTAAACAGAAACTGCACTAATGTGAGGATCAGATTACTCCTAATTGCTGGAAAATTTAAAAAAAATGGAAAGCTACATAATTGTACGATTTGAAGTCGTCTTTCCAACGAGACCAAGAACACACGATTTTGTTAAGAATTGAGAGACTGATCGTTGATTCCGTGAAAGATATCCAGGCTGAGGAAAAACAGACATGCTTAAATAGATGAATTCTTACCCCTATTTATAATCCGAATTAGATAAGGTGTTCAACATGAAAGTTGGAGTTAACGGTCCCATCCTTTAGCCATAAAATTTTCAGAGAATTATCAATAGTAATTTATGAGATATAAGCCAAACAAATAGCATGTATTTCTGTCTCAAATCTCAACAACACCAAATTAAAGAACTAGTATCATCAACCAATCTTTAGCTCATTCTATCTACTTGGATGGCATAATAAACATAACCAATAATTCAATTTGAAACCAACATAAGACAAATAGCAACATAACAACTTGACTTCATATAAGCATTTCCACAAACACATGGTTGGCATAAGAAACTTACTCAGTAATTCAATATAAAGCAACATGAAGAGGCATTCTCTCATCTTTAGTATCAACAATTACTAGTAACAAAGCATGTTATGGCATGAATTCAACAAATAACATAGCAAGGTGACATCTTTGTAGCATGTTGGTTTAAATTCATGGTATGAAAAATTGCATGATCATAAGGAAAATTATGAATTTAACTTGTAGGGATGAAATAGAGTACTATGCTATAGGGAGATGGATTCCTACCTCCTTGTAGGAATGGCAATATTGTGGGGCGGGGCGGGTATTTAACTACCCAAGCTTGCCCCGACCCATCTGCAGGCCGGGGTGGGGCGGGGCACGGGCCGGGGCGGGGCGGGTACTTTCTTACCAAAACCGGGTGTGGCCGGGTCGGGCCGGTCGGGTCAGGTCATTACTGACATCCATATGAATCCCAAATAAAAATTCTATTTGTGAATTGTGAAAATTTTGATTTATTAAGTAATTTGGAATTGGGAATTGGCCCAATTGGGAGAACAATGGAATAGATTATGAGTTATAGGTTATTCGCTGACTGCATGTTCTGCATTAAAATAGTAAGCTTTTTTAGAAACTTTATAGCTTACAGGGGCAGGTCGGGGCGGGTTGGGGCGCACACAAAGCCCAAGCTTGCCCCGACCCGGCTGCGGGCCGGGTCAAAACCGGGTCGGGCCGGGTCAGGCCGGGCGGGTCAGGCCATTACTGCCATCCCTACCTCCTTGGCTAGCAAAAGCCCTCCATCAATTTCTTGAAGACTCCACCATGGATTCATCTACAAGCTCCATGAAACCCACATCTCTTCTTCCCCAACTCCTCTTCTTGGATTCCCCCTCTCTCTCCTCTCTTCTCTTTCTTTCCTCTCTTTATTCTTTTTCTCCTTTCTTTTTTTTTCTTTGGCCTGAGATCAAAACGACAGCAAGCAAGGGGAGTTCGGCCAGCATAGGGAGGAGGTCGACTATCTTTCAGGGGAAGAAAAGGAGAAGGGGAAAAAGAAATAGAATTGGGAGAAAAGTAAAGAAGTTTGTAGAAGAGAAGAGAAAGAAATGAAATAATTAGGAACCCCATATTTACAAGTTTGCCATTCTCATTCTATCTTATCGCTTCTCTCCTCTAATAATAATCCAAGCCCAACACCCAACTCTAGCTACTAAAATTAGCTAAAGGCCCAATCAATAATAGTAATGATAATAACAACAACAACAACACCACCACCACCAACAATAATAATAATCTCATTAAAATAATGTCTTTAGAATGCCATCACTAAGCACACCAATAAACAATAACAACATCCAATACAACCATATAGCCATTCACGTAGGAAATTACTACGCACACAACAAAAGTACTATTCACACACACATTACTGTATACATCCTACGTAGACATTAGGGCCATTACATAAATGATATGGGAAACTCCACTCTGAGACTCATTCTAACATTAACACTAACCTTAACCCTAGCCCTAAAGTGTTGCCTATCTTGATATGTATCAATGTGTGTTTTGACTTTGATACATGTGCCTTATATGCACGGGTACTTTGTAGTGATCGATAAATATGTTGGGAGCAACGATCTAGGAGCTTGGTTTGCTGATGACAAACGTGTCATTATATCTAACGTGTGTGCTTAGTGTGTTTCAGGCGTGGCGAAACAATATACTTTTACTATTTGGCGGAATTGCTATTCGTATAGCATATTGGGAGAAAGGGAGTGTGTGCACAAAGAAGTTTGACTTAGTCAATATAATGGGAGATGAAATCTATTTGAGATTTGGTCAAATCAATTAGGGAGATTTGTTGCTATCCATTTCCTTTTCAAACTTCAATTCAATCCCAATACAAATTTTCCATCCCTTAGCTCTAGGGATTCTCTTTGATCATTATTGATTCCCTCCTAGTCCTATATAAACCATCCTCAAAGCAACCTTAAGAGAGCGCGGCCAAACAAAATTCTAAGGGGAGAAATTATTCACGGCCAAGCAAATTATTATCCAAGGCAAGAAAATAGGCTACAAACCCTAGCTCTACATCCTAATAGACGCAAGTGCTCATTGCCTATCTTCATTCTTGCCGCAAGCAACTAGCTAACAATATCATCTTCATCAAGCTTCAATCCCTAGCTATAAGCCCTAGTTGCTCGACCCAGCCGCAATTTTTGACTAGATGCTCTCTTGATTTCGGTCATTACAAATCTGTGGAATCCCTACAATTGCAGCAAAGCAAAAGATTCATCATCCATCTCAAGGTTGCCTCTAGCATCTTAGGCAAAGAGCTTCTCCTTCATATCAGGTTGCAAGCTCACGCAAGGAAGCTGCCTCTCCCAAGAAGGAAGGAGAACAGCTGCTGCAACCCGAAGTCTTCACGTTGCTCAAAGTCGCTGAGGAGAGAACGAAGCCGGAGCTAGGTGTCGCCGTGTACAGTCGGAGAGCCCAAACCAAGAAGACGACGTCGACGCTGCCAAGGTTGCCGCGAAGACGGAGAAGACGACGAGTGAACATCCACGATCGTCACCGCCGTAGGCCTCGCCGTGAAGAGCTGCAGTCCGACGTGAAGAAGAAGCACTCGAGCGCTGCTGACGAAGTGGATAATCACCGGTGAAGTCGCTGTCGAAGACGATCGGAGAACAACATGCGAAGAGGATCTGCTGCTGCCAAAGTCGACTCGGAGTCGAGCGATCATCGGCGACAACTGCTGAAATCTCCTCGCCGTCGGAGTTGAGCGCTCACAGACGTTGGAGAAGCCAAAGTTCACGAACTCAGATCATCGGAGAGGAGCAGCGCCGTTCGCAACGTCTCACCGACGAGCACGTGGAGAAGTCGCCGTCACCGTGAAGAGAAGACGATGCGGCCGTCGTCACGAAGAGCTCGCCGCCGTTAAATCAAGTCGCCGCACTCGAGTTCGAGTCCTTTTTGCCGTCGATCTTTGCCGAACTCGAAGAAGAGCCGGAGACGAAGAAGTCGAAGAGGAGATCCTCGCTACTTCGCCGGGTGCCTGCATGCCCTAACTACCCCGAGGAGAGAAGACGTGGCGACTTCGTATCCGCGTGATCACGAATGAACGGGGGGATTAATTCAGTGCATGAGAAACGAATTGCGAAAGTTTTCGCTGACGTGGCTGAGGTTATAAAGGAAGTTACTGTGCGAACGGACCGATAAAAATTTAGTTTTGAACTAAATTGCTCTACGCACAGACCGCCAAAATCTAAGGGAGTTGCTGAGTGCACAGACTGTTGTTTTATAAGGATTTGAACTGAATTTATTTACACACAGACCAGTGTGTATTTTGCAATCCAGGAGTCAGATTGAGACACCGTTTGCGTCAGATTGGAGCTGACAACGTGCTGATTGACAGAGATGCCTACACAGACACGAACTTAGCATTTCTAAACCCTTAAACTCTTTTATTCGTGTTTTTAGTGTAACGTTCTGTGTAGGGGACACTTTACCTATATTTGAGACTATTTTAGGACTTGTCTTGTTGGGACTAGACAAGTAGGACCCAGCTAGTTTGGGACTAGCTGGTAGAAAGCATTACTAGGATTGATAGTGAGAGAAAACACTGTGTGTGGGGTACTGAGAGCCTGGCGAGTGTAGAGACGTAGAGGGTGCTCTGAGCGTGCTCTAACTTATGGTTTTGTACCTATTGCGCTATTCAATACTAGTTCTGCTTTGGGGGCTGGAGTAGGTCGTTGGGACGACCGAACCATGTGTCTGCTTTTCATTACTCTAGTTGTGCTTATAACTGCGTGTGCTTATTCGTGGGTTGCACGAATTATTTTTAAAATCCTATTCACCCCCCCCCTCTAGGCTAGGATCAAGATCCAACAAAATATATGCAGATGCAAACACAATGTGTTATAGGTGATATGCTATATGGTTATAGGTGATATATATATATATATATATATATATATATATATATATATATATATATATATATATATATATATATATATATATGGGTAAAGTGTTCCTAGGGTGACTCCTTAGATTAAATCTAAGGAGTCGCCCCCAGTTTCTCCCATCTCTCACAATTTTTTTTGAAATTTTTTTTCTTGGGATTGTTGTTCATCTCATAGATGATCAACATACCAAAAATCAAGTCATTCCAATACTTTTAGAGCCCCCATCTATCCCTTGCAACTTCAACGGTCTTAAAACGTGCTGAAAAACACATAAAGTTGCAAGGGGTAGATGGGGGCTCTAAAAGTATTGGAATGACTTGATTTTTGGTATATTGATCATCTATGAGATGAACAACAATCCCAAGAAAAAAAATTTCAAAAAAAATTGTGGGAGATGGGAGAAAATGGGGGCGACTCCTTAGATTTAATCTAAGGAGTCACCCTAGGAACACTTTACCCTATATATATATATATATATATATATATATATATATATATATATATATATATATATATATATATATATATATATATATATATATATATATATATATATATATATAGACACACACACACACACACATATACACACACACATATATATACACACACACACATATATATACACATATATATACTCATAGGATCTTATGACCCCCAAAATAACCCCCTCCCGTGGCCCTCCATCATGCGGATCCGCGCTTCGGATCGCCCCTCCAATTCACGCGCGAGAAATTGAATTTCTCTCGCTTCTCGCTCAAAAAGTTTCAGATGTTACTTAATTAATCCTCTTAGTTTATCCACCCTTCTCCCCACTTTAAAAATGAATTCCGGCCAAATGAGTGGACATCTTAATATAAAAATTAGTTTTTCCGTCCCCCCCTCGTCCTCCCAATCAGAACGGGCAGTGTGAAGCCTCAGTTTCAGTGAGGTTTCAGAGACTGAAACCCAAGGTTTAAGTGCCTGGGCGGACTGAAACCTTGGGTTTCAGTCACCGAAGCCTCACTGAAACTGAGGCTTCACACTGCGTGTTCTAATAGGAAGGACGAGGGGGGACAGAAAAACTAATTTTTATGTAAAGATGTCCACTCGGTTGGCCGGAATTCATTTTTAAAGTGGGGAGAATGGTGGATAAAGCAGATTAATTAAGTAACTGTTGAAAATTTTCTGTGCGAGAAATTGAATTTCTCGTGAGAGAAATTCAATTTCTCACGATTTCTTTCCATCATCTCTCTCAATCATTGGGTGATTCGTGCCGTTGATCTACGTCGATCGTGCGGTCAAGGGAGGGGATTATATGTGGGGGTTCTATTAGGGGGTCATTTGATCCTTTCTCATATATATATATTGTGTGTGTATATATATATATATATTGTGTGTATATATATATATATATTGTGTATATATATATATATATTGTATATATATATATTGTGTATATATATATTGTATATATATATATATATTGTATATATATATACATATATACATATATACATATATTGTATATATATATACTAGTCATACCCCGTGCCCGCGGGCACGGTTCAATTAAGATTTTCCCCCGCAAAATCTTTGTTCCCCAAAAAATTATTTCCACGGTCAAAATTGCGCGAAACAACAAATTAGCGTAAAAATATTTAGCGACCCGGACGCATTCGGCGTGCAACAACGAAATCGGCGCATGCACCTTCAGCGCGGAACAACAAATTCGGCGCGGACGCCTTCGGTGCAGATTATTTGACTTGGCTTATGATTCTACGCAATCTGCCTTCTAATGGTTGGGAAAATGTTAACAACTGATGCCGTAGATGAACTTGATGTTCTTTTTTAACAGAGAAAATGTAATGGATTATGATAATGTGGTCAAGATTGAGCTCAACTCGGTATGGCTCAACATTTTATTGATCAACATTTTGAATACTCAAGAAAACAGTTCATTTCAATGCTCAAGAAGACAAAGAGGGACGAAGAAAAGAAACTCTCAAAAAACTGAAAAATAAGATCCACACAGGGGAACTACTCGTTTCAAAATGTATCAGCCAGAATTATTACATAATAAACCAAAAGAGAAATAGTTTTCATTCTCATGCCTCAGAATAAAGATACAGTCTGGGTCATCACTCCAGAATTATAAAATCCACTCCTTTATACGTCTGCATGGTCAATGTCTGAACTTGAACTACTTGAGGCCCAAGCTGAGATTGAACCACTTAAGGCCTTGAGTTTGTCTCTGTAGCTTCAGTGTCAGTCACATCTGACTCCCCATCCTCATTTGTCTCTGTAACTTGTCTCCTTTGTTCCAAAAACATTGCACTTCAGTGAGCGGTCTTCTATGTGGGAAATCATGAGATCTCCTCTACATGGAAGCCCGCTGAGGGGTATCTGAAGGATCGATGGACATCAGTTGTCAGCAGTATTGTGAGTGTAATAGAAAGGTAAATGTGATAACATCATGAAAGGAAATAATGAGTTAGTGACATGCGATGTCATTTTTAGAACCCTTAGCATACAATCTTAATGCTTTAATTAAGTAAAGTCTAATAACTAACATAAATATGCTCATTAAAGGCTACACTATATTATAACGGTGCATAAAAGTAATGACAATGGTTGTGATACATGTCAAAGGTTTAGGTATAATTGAGTGCAGATAGATGGTTGACTAAATCTCAAAATATATCTCAAAAGATGAAGTACATCAAACAAAAAAGATGGGAGACCATGGGTTGAATAAATTAGGTAAACGCCAGGTAGCTACTCCCTCAATATTTTCACACACACTCCACTTCTGGCAAAGATCAAAATACACAGGTTGAAAAAAGAGAGAACATAAAACATGTAATATAGACACAATAATATAGATTGATCAAAATACACAGGTTGATCAAAACACACACACTCCACCTTCTTCTTATATAAATCTAAATTCATTCAATTCCTTCTGGGAGCAAAACAGAATTGGATAAACAATAATATAGACACAGGTTGATTATAAGTAAAACAGAATTGGATTTTCTGATACATAAGAGTACTTGAAATTAAAATTTTGGCAGAAATTTTTCGGACATAAAAAGTGAAAAAAAAAACACATGAACATACCCATGAACAAATTGCTAACTGCTTGAAGGCAACTGCTGGTACAAACATTGTTGGTATTGCTTCATTATGTACCATCACTTATCCTATTTTTTAGAATAATTGCTTCTATCAGCAGTTTGAATAGGATAAGTGCTGGTACAATAACATACAAACATGTTTGAACAATTATCCTATTTTGCAGTTATCCAAACAATTGCTTCATGTTTGCAGTTATTCATGTTTGCAGTTATCCAAACAATTATCCTATCAAATTGCTTCATTTTGGATACCAACAATTTAAAATGAAGCAATTATCCTATTCAAAATGAATTCAAATTGGATACCAAACAATTTGGATACCAAACAATTGTTTGTACCAGCACTTATCCTATTCTGCTGATACCAAACAATTTGGATACCAAAATGAAGCAATTCAAATTTGAAGCAGTTATCATTTTGGATACCAAACAATTATCCTATTCAAAATCCTATTTTGCAGTTATCCAAACAATTGCTTCATGTTTGCAGTTATTCATGTTTGCAGTTATCCAAACAATTATCCTATCAAATTGCTTCATTTTGGATACCAACAATTTAAAATGAAGCAATTATCCTATTCAAAATGAATTCAAATTGGATACCAAACAATTTGGATACCAAACAATTGTTTGTACCAGCACTTATCCTATTCTGCTGATACCAAACAATTTGGATACCAAAATGAAGCAATTCAAATTTGAAGCAGTTATCATTTTGGATACCAAACAATTATCCTATTCAAAATGAAGCAATTTGGATACCAACAATTTAAATGGTACAAACATGGATACAAACATGTTTGCAGTTATCCAAACAATTGCTTCATGAACAATTATCCTATTTTGCAGTTATCCAAACAATTGCTTCTATCAGCAATTTGAATTTGTTCATGGGTACAAACATGAATACCAGCACTTATCCTATTGTACCAACAATTATTCAAAATGAATACCTACAATCACAGGCTAACTGCTGGTACAAACATTGCAATTAGAAAATTTAGAACATGAACATACCCATGAACAAAAATTAAAGATTAGAGTTTCTAATTGACATACCCAAAAAACTTGTTAACAGGATAAAAAAGCTGAAACTATTTATGGGTTAAAGATTTAGGTCATTTAAAAAAGCTGAAACTATTTAAATCTCCCACTTGGAAACTAAAAATCTGCCTTTATAATAGCATGCATCAAATTAAAGTCTTCTCCTATGCATCAAATTAAAGTCTTGCATCAAATTGAGAGAAGTAAGAGAATAGTTTAAATACATAATGCAAAACTCAGTGAATGAATGCGAATGAAGTATGAGGAGAATTGAATACTGATACATAATTCACATAATACATAATTGAACATTGAGAATTGAGAGAAATGAATAGTGAATTGACTGAAAACTTGCAACTATTATCACTCAATTTCATCAATTAATATATGTCCTGTTAATATTTTTGGCCATGTTTTTTGGAAATGAGCATATCTGTTTATATAAAAAGAAATTGGTGGCCATGTTTTTTTGCAAACCAACATTCTGAATATGAGCAACAGGAATGTTATAAAAAACATGGCCAACAATTTCATTTAATTCATTGTTGCTCAATTCATTTGCTATCAGGACATATATCCTTTTGCTAAACATGGCCAAATTATCAAATAAACTGTTGCTCATTGTTATCAGGACATATATCCTTGGTATCAGGACATATAGAATTGTTGCACATATAACCAATTCTATATACTGTTTCCATGTTGCAAATTCACAAATTGACTAACATGTTCCTCATAATGAAAGTTGACAGCAAGATATGGGTGTATTCACATAACCAAGTTGAATAATGCACTGTTTCCATGCTTGCTCATATGGGTGTATTCACAAATTGACAATCAGTTTATATTGGGTGTATTGGGTGTATTCACATAACCATTTCTTAAAATATGAAGTTGTTGATTAACAGTCACATTTTGATTAACAGTCATATAACCATTCATATTTTGCAAACATCTCATTTCTTAAAAGATGGAGGTAGAGGGGACAAAAGTATGAGGAGCAATTCACAGGATATGCAAAATAACCACCAAAATCATTCATAACCACCAATTCATAAAACTAATAGACAATTATATGAATGTTATATGAATGTTGGTTTTCATGCCATATTGAAAGTTATATGACTGTTATCAACTTCAGGAAAAAAATTCAAAACAAAACATGCAAAATATTAAACATGAAAGCTTAATGAAAATTACACCCAACTACTCTGAAAATTACACCCAACAGTTAAATTATAGTTTGAAAACTCAAAAATATAAACATCACATGGACTAAAATTGAAGCATATGAAATATTCAAAAATATTGTTAAACAATTCCACTTCAGGTTAACAATGATTCCAATATCACTTCATGCAGCCTGACTGAAATATAAACATCAACAGGCCGGGTTCAATTTAAAAATATTCAAAAATATAAACTCAAAAATATAAACATCACATGGACAAAAATTGAACTAAGTTGAACCCTGACTAATTTGAACTAATTTGGACAAAAATATAAATATCACATTTGGGCTAATGGAAAGAATGGCAGTCAAATTAAATTTCTCAATCATTGGCATTTTCAGACTTGAGTATTCAAATTATCAAATTTCTCATGATTATCAGACTCCCATTGGCAAAAATCATAGGCATTCAAATTTTGAACCCTCAACTTGTGATAATTTGGCAAAAATCATTGGCAGTCAAATTGAACCCTCAAAGTTGATTTCTCAAATTTTGATAATCATGCCTACTTGATTTCTCAAATTATCACATCAACTCATGATAAATTTCTGACTTGAGTATTCAAATAATTGGCAAAAATATGAAAATCTCAAATTATCAAATTATCATTTCAAATGCAAATGAACTCATGGGCATTCAAATTATCAAATTATCAAAGTATCAAATGATCCCTGTTTTCCATATCAATAACTCAAATCCATGATGAAGCTGAAACATTGAGCATGAATGGATATATGCTCAACTAAAACTACAATAAGAAAGATATATGCTCAACTAAAACTCCAATAACAAAGATATATGCTCAACAATAAACAATAAACTGGAACTTTGCTTAATGATTTGATACTTTGTTATATTTGTTGAGCAGAAATATGCACTGCTCAACTAAAACATTGCCAAGTGAATAATGTCATTTGGCCTACCTTCCCATGTCATATCAGGATATCCTATAATATATCCATCATTCAGGATATCCTTTTAAGCCCTATATATTCTGTTATTCCACTTCCACTTGAAATTCATAAACTGTTGCTAATATCTTGGCATTCCACTTCTGACTTAATAGGCTTTAGTGGATATTCTCACCAATCTTGAATAGGAATTAGGATATTCTCACCAAACCTAATGAATTCAACTTAATCTCTGAAATTCTAAATATTCTCACCAATCTTGAGCATTGAGCATTCTAAAATATTCTCATCTATCTTGAAAACCAATAAAAACACCAATCAGACAAAATTTGAATTCATCATGAATTAAGTTGAATTCAAAATTTCATAATGAATTAAGTTCAAAAACATAAAAAGCTTCATCCAAGCTCATCCATTCTCAAGCACTGAATTCAAAATTTCATAATGAAAAGTCAATGAAACTGTTAAATTTATCAACACTGAATTCAAAATGATGTATTCTTCAAAATGTTCATCAAAAGCTTCATCCAAGCTCATCCATTCTCAAGCTTTACATTCTGCAACAGAATATTCTCAAGCTTCATCCAAGCTTCATCCAAGAACATTGAGAATTGAGAGAATTTGTGAATTATAACAACAGAATACATAATGCAAAACAGTTTTACATTGGGCATTTGGCATGATGTTTCAATGGACATTTGCAAAATGTAATCCCTATTTGTATGGACATTTGGCTTATGGCATTATGTAAAACAGTATTCAAATAATGTAAAACAGTTTGCAAAAATTACATTGGGCATACAAATTATGCCCAATGTAATTATGCCATAAGCTTGAGAATACATAAGCCAAATAATGAATACTGTTTTACATAATGCCCAATGTAAAACAAAATGTAATCCCTATTTGCTTCATCCAAGCTTCCTTTTACATTGCACTCAATGGCATTTGGCATAATGCAAAAAGGTTTCATCCAAGCTCATCCATTCTCATTAGTCAAATTTTGCATTATGTAAAACATTTTTACACATCATGCCAAATGTCCATACAAATTTTTATGCCAAACTGAATATGAAATAAAAAAACAGAACTCTAAAAAAACAGAAGTCTAATATTCAAATGCATACTCATACTCTTAAATCAAATTTCTTCTAGCTATAAATTTTAAGTTTCCAATCTTCTAGCAATGAAAATAGGAAGTCAATTCAGAAGTGCACATCTCATAAGCATGGACCAAAACAAACTTGGAGTAAGAGGTTGGAAAAGGAAAAAAAATGATTTTCAATGGACTGAAAAAGGCAAAGTTTTTTTGCAAACTCTTCATATGAATTAGATAGCAAAAATGATAAATGATTCAGCACTCATTCTCAAGCTGTACACATTCTTACGCAATGAAGCCACAAAGAGGGTGATTGAGGGTGCTTGAGGGGGCTTGAGCTCTCCCGTGATGAAGCTCAAACAGCTGCAAGGTGAGGGTAAATTAAAAGAAGAAAATGTGAGTGCGAAATAAATTAAAAGAAAAGATGAGTTCTTGATGTGCTTGTCGTGATGTTCTTCCTTAATCTCCTTGCTCTCCGTTGATCTGAGGTAGAAGAGGGTGCTGGAGGTAGAAGAGGGTGCTTGAGCTCTCCCGTGATGAAGCTCAAACAGCTGTGCTTGCTTGATGTTCTTCGTTGATCTGATTGCTCTCCGTTGATCTGAGGTAGAAGAGGGTGCTGGAGGTAGAAGAGGGTGCTGGAGGAGGTAGAAGATGATGGGGATGATGGCGAGAAGGGAGTTGGAGGTAGAAGAGGGTGCTGGAGGAGGGAGCTCTCAAAGTTGATGGGATGATGGCGAGAAGGGAGCTCTCAGTTGAGCTGCTTGCTCTTGGCGCGCAAAGGTAAGAAGGAGAAAAACTCAAATATGGATTAAATGTGATGTGATCAAATTTTTTCCCCCACAAAGTTGATGGGATCAAATTTATTCCCCCTCCCATTGAGTGCAATGTAAAAGGAATTTTGAAATTTTGCTTTCAAATTTAAACTGATTTTAATTTCTCTTATCTCAATTTCTCATACCCCATATACACAAATACATATAAACAACACACCCAATTATACATAACCAATATCTCTTAACCAATATCTCTTATCCATTATCTCTTAACCAAAATCTCTTATACAACAATACCCCATATACAAATACAAATCTAAACATAACCAATTTCTCTTGTCCAAAAACTCTTATCCAATAACCCATGATAACATCCCTATTTTATAATATAGATATACATACATATATATATATATATATACATATATATATAATATGATATATGTGGGTGGGTGGGTGGGGAGGTGTTGGATCACTAGGGCAAATGTCCGCTCCGTAACGAGGTGTTGGATCATTTTGGGGCAATCGCCCAAAAGGAATTAGTTTGCAACTGCAAGAACAGATGTATGTTCTTTAGCTTATTTTAATAGAAGTATTTTTATATATTTATCTTTGCAGGTTGGTTCGCCCACCTCCTAGATAGTATAGATCCTGCAAAGGGGTTTTCTGTAGGGTTTTTCATAAAATTAGGGTTTTTATGCTTCCACTTTTCTTCCCACATCCATTAAGCCTCGGCTACATAATGGGAAAATCCCTAGGGATACATCCTTAAAACCCTTTAAGGTCGGCCCCTGTCGTATAGCTAAATCGACCCATGAGGGTGTCGGCCACCGATTGTATAGGAAGACCGGCCTGCGAGGTCGGTATACAATAATCCACGATCGTATAGCTAGGTCAACCCACGAGGGAGTAGCCCCGATCGTATAGCCGACCATCGCACGAGGTCGGCCCTATTGTTTAGCTAGAACGGCCCGCGAGGGTGGCAGCCCCAATCATATAGCCAGATCTGATCACGAGATTGGAATAGAATAATCCCCGATTGTATAGCAAGGTCGACCAACGAGGGAGTGGCCTCCAATCATATAGCCGACTAGCCCACGAGATCTTCTGACATATCCTGCACACTACAAAGAAAATGAAATAGGAGAAGCTGTTTATGGTTTTCTCGTTAGTGCTCTCTTTACTCGGCAGGATATAAATTTCTTTGAAATGAAGAAACTGATATGAAAACCATTACAAGTGTTTGCTCGGTTTTACTTGTTTGTATTAATAATACCTCCGTCGATGTTCTGCATTCTAAGGTTAGATCAGAATATCCCTAGGAGCCCTTATGGTCAGAGTAACCCTGATAGCTCTTATATATCGTCCTGTATGACCAGAAAATCCCTAGGAGCGCTTCTGACCACCATCTCCGCTGCCATTATGTACCGCTCCGCTCTAGTGAGGAGTTGATCCAAGCTGCGGGGTAGTCTATGTTGCAGAGATTGCGTCAGGTCTTCGCACTGAACTCCCTTCTTGAGTGCAACGATGGTCACATCGTCACTGTAGCTTTCGATGTCCAGCCTTTCTGAGTCCAGCCTCTCTGAGTTGAATCGCTTCAGGAAGCTTCATCGTGTCTCTCCTTTTTTCTGCACCAATGTGAAGACGTGGTCCGATGTCTGCTTCCTTCTTCTCCATACCATGAATTATTGGCAAAAGGCCTGTGCTAAGTCTTTGAACAACCTAATAGACCGACTAGGAAGTCAGTTGAACCATTCCTTTGTAGCCCTTTGTATAGTGGTATGGAAAGCCTGACAGAGGAGGGAGTGTTGGCCCCATGTATCTTCATCATTCCTTTATAGTTCTGTATATGTTCATGCGAATCGCCTGAGCCATCATACTTGTCTAGATCAGGCAGCTTGAATCTGGTCAGCGTCGGGGGCCAAGGTGATTTTCTTCTTCAAGGGGGTTCACTCCTCATCCAAGCTGTTGGGGAAGCTTGGATGGTGGAGCTGTCTCTTTGAGTCTTCCTCTTGAGGCATGCGTGAGGCCCGCGGTGAAGGATACAACTTTGCCCACAATGAATCTCTCTATCAGAGGTAGGGCGGTCGTCTTCAGCTCCACCGAGTGAGGGCCGTGAGCCCCTGAGACAGCTGTGATTGAGACGATTGATGTGCATGATGTTGGCTGGGGCCACGGATCTGTCAGTCATTCTATCATGTCAGTCATCACCAGAATATTGGAGCTCAACTATCGTGAGAATGCTTGGAACCACTCCAAAGTCACAAATTATGGCTAGGGCATTCCATTAGTGTAAGAATTAGTATCTATGAGGGCCGATGCAACGTCTGCCATCCATACGATAGTTGTCCTTTCATGACCTTGATTATTTGGTCGAGTCATTGTCGGTGTGGATGAACACATGGATGTTAACTCATTTCTCACAGACGACGACGCCGGATGTTTACGGGTGTTTTCTCACCACTTATATTGTTGTACAATAGTATTGTTACAAAAGATAATGTATGAGGATAATAAGGTTATAGCAACTAATGTAAGAGGATGTCAGCGGCCGACTGGCCCTGGGCGAGCTGACCTTGGCCTGGATGATCCGTAGTCCGAGGTGATGAAGTTCAGTCCGAGCTATGTTTGCCAAGTTCAAGTCGGTCTGAGCTGTTCTGGATCACCTTCAGCCTCCTGGGTGCTGGGTAAGTTGATCCTTGGTTGAGTGGTCCTCGGTCCGAGCTATTAAAGCCGAGCCCTAGCTATATTTGCCGCATCTGAATTATCTGCACTCTGGACCGAGCTCTGGTAGCCGAGTACGAATAGTTTGTGCTTTAGTCCAAGCTGTGTCTAGGCTTCCTTTGGCTTCCTGCACCATAGAGCTCGTTAGGAATGGTCGGATTTGGGGTCCGACCTAATCCCCTCTGATACTTAAGTCAGCAGATGACTCAAGAAGGCTCGGGGTAATTATGGCCAACCTGTTGGGAGGTCATCCGCTAGTTATCACGCCGAGCAATGAAGGAAATGTAAAGAGTGTGAGGTCATAACAGATCATAAGTGTAGGAGTACCTGACTGGAGATTATCCGAGAGTAAAGTCTCAGATTGTGTCTCCCCAGAAGTCCCCGCTCCCATTGTCCGAGAGGCTTTTTATATGTCGGACATAAGAAGGTAATGTCCAAGCACTTAGTTTGCTGAGTTGTCGTATAGATGATGGGCGTAACGGTTAGCCATTCAATGCCTCCATTATGAGCAGACACCTTGAATGTAGAAGCCCAACGGTCAGGTCGTTCGAGTTGACGCCTTAATTGAAGGGTCGGTCGGCCTCTGGGCTATTGGACGAAAACACTGGGCTTTGCTGGGCTTTTGGTCCGATGCTAATAATAATGTTGTATCATACATGACTGGCTTGTTTTTATGTCACCTTTTGAACAAATAATCCAAAATATTATATTTCAAAAATTAAGTTAATCCTTTGGATTAAAATAAGGAAACTCTTGATCACATATTTGTTATCTTTAGTCCAAAATATTTTTCAAGAATATGAAGCTTCTTTTTGACAAAAACTTATGATATATGACAAAATTTATAATGTCACTTAAAAAAATTTAGATTTTAATTCAAAAGGAATTCAACCCTTTGGAACAAAACCATGTTCCAATAGCTTCTGTTCCAAGTTGATCATCATCCAGACAAGCCCAGCCCACATCGTAACAGCCTATTTCGACACTTCACAACGAGAAGCTGTCCATGCAACAAGGCCCCCATTTACAAGCGAGATTTGTGGCAGCTTGAAGCCTAGCCCACAATACATTCATTAGTACTACATCTTTCTACACATCTGGTACATCACCCGAAGAGCAAACAGGTTTCTAACTAACTGTAACCTTCCACGTATGCAGATTGTTATCATTGATATCGAAATATACGGACGGCAGTCCTTGATTCATGATTAGTTTGCCGCTGGAAAAAGACGAGTATTATGACGTACGCCGTACTAAAATCGCAACAAACCAATATCATCGCGACTGATTCCCACCAGGAAACATACCGAAATCTTCGTTCTCCCGATCCAGGGGTTTCTATGTGGGCCCACGGGGCAAGAGAGGGTGATAATTCGAGGGAACGAGGGTGGGTGCTTGAAGATTACTATTTTTAGCGGACTGGATGCCTTCGTACAGCCAATCATCCGTCGATCAAAACCTGTTAACACCCATGGGTTGTCAACCGAGCTGAAGGAAGGCGGGAGCTGTGTTGCTTCGGAACCGTTGGATGAAGGAGGAGAAGACGGGCTGTAGCCGTCGGATGAACTTAATAAAGAGGGATATCGCTTCGGAGGGATATAATCGTAGCCGTCCATCTAATCGTGACCGTTGGGGTTAATTCAACGAGGGCCGTTGATCGCGAGCGCCGGGTTGTTAGAACTTCCAACGGCCTGTAGGCCTTCCGCATTTCTCGCTACGACACGGCTGCCAGCTCGTCGCCGGAGGATTTGTGGAAATCTGTTAGAGGTCGGAGGAGTATATAAAGGGGTGTAATTGTAATGAATGAGCATGGAAAAATCAGAAGCAATTTCTCATTTGCATTTTAATTCTTTGTTCTTGTATTTTTCCTTTCTAGTGAATAAAATTTCTCTTTCGATTTCGCCATTGTTGGCGAAATCTCAAGCTTCTTCATCTTGTTGAGGCTCGGGTCTTCATCAATTGGTATCAGAGCCAATTACGAGCCATGGGAAAGAAACGCAATGATGCCGCTGAGGGGGACAATGGCCAGAGCTCCAACTTGGAACTCGCCATTCCTAGTGATCGAATGGATGATTCGATTGAATGGAGGACACAACAAGAAGATCAGCTCAAGGCGATGGCTACACGATGGGAAACCCAACATCAGCTTCTGGAGGCGAAATTGGGAGCTCAGATTCAGCACCATAACCAACTCCTGGAGTCTAAACTAGGATCTCAGATGCAACACATGGCTTCGCAAATTCAATTGATCCTAAATAATCAACTCAAGGCCGATGAACGAATCCAGAGTGAAAGGAGCTCCGGACACAACTCCAATGGCGAAAGGAGTTCAGATCGGAGGCCCCTCCATCCAGAAAACCATCTTCCACCGCAAATTCGAGTGCTCAAACCTGAGATACAAATCTACAAGGGGGATGAAGACGTCTTGCCATGGCTGAATCAGGTACAACAGATTTTTGCTTATTATTCTACCCCTTATCCCACTTGGGTTAGTACTTGCTCATTTTATCTGCGGAATGATGCGATGCAATGGTTTGAGTGGGGTAGGGTTAACGTGGAGAATTTTCTTAACTGGGAGAAGTTTAAGGAGGAGTTGATCGTCAGATTTGGACCCACAGAGGTAGAAAAACCTTTCTCTAGTATTTGCAACCTCAGACAAATTGGGACGGTGAAGGATTATTTGGGGAAGTTTGAACAAATAATAGGTCTCTTACGGAAATTGCCTGAAGAGTATGTGTTGGACAAATTTGTTAGTGGCTTGAGGGATGAAATTCGGTTGGATGTCTTAGCCCTAAGCCCTACCACCTATAGAAAGGCAGTACAGTTGGCAAGAACTTTTGAAGAGAAGTTATTGCTAGCTAGGAGATCTAAACCTTTGTTGTTACCCTCTACCTTCCCTAGAGCTCATCAACCACAACCACCAGGACCACCTAAGGAAGGAGTAGCCAAAGGGCCTAACCCAGGACTTAGAGGAAGACTGCTCACCCAAGAAGAGATACAGGAAAGGAGGAAGAATAACCTTTGTTTTAGCTGCAATGAGAAGTGGGAGAGGGGACACAGGTGCAAGAAGCAGATTTACATCCTGGATGTGGAAGGAGAGGAAGAGTCTACTAGTGAGGAGAATCAAATTGAAAGTGGGGAGGTTGCACAGGAATTACAGGAAATGTTAATAGAAGAGCCTCCATCTATATCCATACATGCTTTGACTGGCATTCCAGCTGCACAAACACTTAGGCTCAAGGGGAGTATCAAAGGGCATAGTGTTTGTATCCTGGTTGATACAGGATCAACTCACAATTTCATCCATCCCAGGTTGGCTAGTACCCTCAACTTGAGTATAGAAGAGTCTGAAATTTTTGATGTGGTAGTGGCCAGTGGGGATAAGATGCAAGGTACAGGAATTTGTAGAGGAGTCAATATTCATTGTCAGGGTGTAATAATTCCTGTGAACTTGTTAATATTGCCTTTGGGGGGTCAGCATGTGGTATTGGGCACCCAATGGCTTAGACAACTTGATGATGTCACATTTAATTTCAAAAAGCTACATATGAGATTCAATTGGGGTGGAAGGGAATGCTATTGGCAAGGCATTGTCCCTCCCATATCTCAAGTAATAAATGGAAGGGAATTGAATAAGGTCTTCAGGCAGCAGGGGGAAGGATTTTTGATACAACTCAATATGGTAGAGGTAAATAATCTCCAGCAGCCTAAACCATCTGATGTAGATCAGTTGCAAAATTACCCTGCCGAATTGAGAGAAATTCTCAAACAACATCCTGGGGTTTTTCATGAACCAAAGGGACTGCCTCCTAGGAGGGAGTGTGACCATAAGATACCAACAGTAGAAGGTGCAAGGCCAGTATGCATAAGACCATATAAACATGCTTATTTCTTGAAATCTGAAATTGAAAAACAAGTTAAGGAGATGATGTCTACAGGAATAATCAGACCCAGCTTCAGTCCTTATGCTTCTCCTGTAGTTATGGTGAGAAAGGCAGATTCCAGTTGGAGGATGTGTGTGGATTATAGGTCCCTCAATCAACAAACTATCAAGGATAAATTCCCAATTCCTATTATTGATGATCTCCTAGATGAATTGCATGGTGCTAAGTTCTTTTCCAAGTTGGATTTAAGGTCCGGCTACCACCAAATACGAATGTCAGAAGATGACATTTACAAAACTGCCTTTCGTACACATGATGGGCACTATGAATTCCTTGTGATGCCCTTTGGATTAACCAATGCACCCTCTACCTTTCAATCCTTGATGAATTCAATTTTTAGAGCATATCTCAGGAAATTTGTGTTGGTTTTCTTTGATGATATTCTCATATATAGCAAGGATTGGCAGTCTCATTTGAAACAGTTGAATTGTGTTTTGCAAATCCTGGAGGAGCAACAATTAGTAGTCAAACTCTCTAAGTGTTCCTTTGGGCAATCTTCAGTTGAATATTTGGGGCACCTCATCTCCCATCAGGGAGTAGCCATGGATCCAAAGAAAGTAGAGGCTGTGAGGAGTTGGCCTACTCCCAGGAACGTGAAAGCAGTGAGAGGGTTCTTGGGCCTTGCTGGCTATTATAGGAAGTTTATAAGGGGATTTGGAGGCATAGCAGCTCCCTTGACAGATTTGTTAAAGAAAGAAGGATTTAAATGGGGTTCTGAAGCTCAAGATGCTTTTGAGAAGCTTAAGGATGCTCTCACAACAGCCCCAGTGTTAGCCATGCCTGACTTTGAAGAGGAGTTTGTGCTAGAGTGTGATGCATCCGGAAGGGGTATTGGAGCTGTATTAATGCAGAAAAATAGGCCCATTGCTTATTTGAGCACGAAACTTACAGGCAGGAATTTATTACTCTCCACCTATGAGAAGGAGTTGTTAGCTATCATAGTATCAGTTACTAAATGGGGGCAATATCTCATGGGGAAAAGATTTACAATCAGGACAGATCACCAAAGCCTAAGGCACTTGTTGGAGCAGAAATTGCAGCATGGGATGCAAGGGAAGTGGCTAATGAAGTTGCAAAGTTTCAATTACAAGGTGGAATACAAGCCTGGGAAAATTAATAGGGCTGCAGATAGCCTATCTAGAGAGGTAGGTAACAGTGAAGTTACAGCTGAGGATTACTATACTAGCTTTCATATATCTCAACCTCAGTGTGAATGGTTGGAAGACATCAAACAACTTATGAAGGATGATTCCTATTATCAGCAGATAGAGGAACACTTGAGGCAGTCTCAATCAGGAAATTCAAAATATTCTAAGGTTGATGGAATTTTCTATTACAAGGGCAGGATACTGATCAGTCCAACAGCCAAGGGAATTCAGCAGACCCTCCTTCAAGAATTTCACAGTTCAGCCTTGGGAGGGCACTCAGATGCCATCAGGACCTTGCATAGGATGAGGAGGTCAGTCCATTGGGTTGGGATGAAGTCAGATATCAGGCAATTTGTAAGAGAAT
Organism: Scilla litardierei; assembly: GCA_030789695.1. Classification (NCBI taxonomy): domain Eukaryota; kingdom Viridiplantae; phylum Streptophyta; class Magnoliopsida; order Asparagales; family Asparagaceae; genus Scilla; species Scilla litardierei. The sequence goes on along the minus strand of CM061142.1, from coordinate 505,391,422 downwards.
GTGAAGTGTGTCAGCGGAACAAAGCTGAAAATGTTGCTTACCCTGGTCTTCTACAGCCATTGCCAATACCCACACAAGTTTGGGAGAGCATATCCATGGATTTTATTCTTGGGCTTCCACTATGCCAGGGGTTTAGTGTCATCTATGTTGTGGTTGATAGGCTAACTAAGTATTCCCATTTTTTCTCTCTTAAACATCCTTTCTCTGCCAAATCAGTAGCGCAGGTATTCTTTGAGGGAGTCTTCAAGCTTCACGGAGTTCCGGCCACCATTATCAGCGATCGGGATGCTATTTTTACTAGCCACTTCTGGGAAGAGCTCTTCAATCTTCAAGGAACTAAATTAGCCCATAGCACTGCTTATCATCCACAAAGTGACGGACAAACTGAGGTTACTAATCGAAGCTTGGAATGCTATCTTCGGTGTTTTTGTAGTCATAAGCCAAAGGAGTGGGTAAATTGGTTACCATTGGCGGAGTTTTGGTATAATACAACCTGGAGGAGTTCAACTCAAATGACCCCCTTCGAAGCCCTCTACGGACGTGCTCCTCCCACCCTCCTCTCCTACATTCCACATACTTCTAGAGTGGCAGCTGTAGATGACGCTCTGTTCTCTCGGGAGGTGGCTCTGCAGCTCTTACGGGACAATTTGAAGAAGGCTAGGGAAAGGATGCGCCGGAATGCTGATAAACACCGAACGGAGCGGGTTTTTCAAGTGGGTGATTGGGTCTACCTTAAGCTGCAACCCTATCGGCAGATTAGTGTTTCTATGAGGAAGACACACAAGCTTTCCCCTAAGTATTATGGTCCTTATCTGATTACGGGAAAGGTAGGGGAAGTCGCTTATCGATTGGCGCTGCCCGCCGATGCTCAAATTCATCCTGTATTCCATGTCTCCCAGTTGAAGAAGAAGGTGGGGTCTCGAGCGGTTCTGCAGGACAATCAGCCAAGCTATGTTGAGGAAATTATCGACGAGCCCGAAGCTATTGTTGATAGGCGGACGGTGAAGATTCGGAGGGCCTTGGTCTCCCAAGTTCTGATCAAATGGAAGCAGCGAACCCTAGAGGAATCGACATGGGAATCTTATTGGGACTTGGTTAAGAGATTCCCACATTTCGACCTTGAGGCAAGGTCTCGCAATGGGGGAGGGATTGTTAGCGCCCATGGGTTGTCAACTGAGCTGAAGGAAGGCGGGAGCTGTGTTGCTTCGGAGCCGTTGGATGAAGGAGGAGAAGACGGGCTGTAGCCGTCGGATGAGCTTAATAAAGAGAGATATCGCTTCGGAGGGATATAATCGTAGCCGTCCATTTAATCTCGACCGTTGGGGTTAATTCAACGAGGGCCGTTGATCGCGAGCGCCGGGTTGTTAGAACTTCCAACGGCCTGTAGGCCTTCCGCATTTCTCGCTACGACACGGCTGCCAGCTCGTCGCCGGAGGATTTGTGGAAATCTGTTAGAGGTCGGAGGAGTATATAAAGGGGTGTAATTGTAATGAATGAGCATGGAAAAATCAGAAGCAATTTCTCATTTGCATTTTAATTCTTTGTTCTTGTATTTTTCCTTTCTAGTGAATAAAATTTCTCTTTCGATTTCGCCATTGTTGGCGAAATCTCAAGCTTCTTCATCTTGTTGAGGCTCGGGTCTTCATCAAAACCACACACACGACATGTGAACGCATAATCTCGTCCGTCTATCTTATTCTTGCCTTTTCTCTTTTCCGTCCATCGTCTACGTTTCTACCGAGGCCTTTGGTGAGCCCCTTCTTACTTGTTTCAAGTTCTTTTTATTATCAAAATTTGATCTTTTTTCCTCTTCGAAATCTTCTTTATATTAGTTTTTCATTAATTTGGATGTTATATCTTTAGAGTAAAATTTCTATTGGATATCTTTTAATTTTTTTTGGTTAGATCTGTTCGGATCTCATCTGGTTTTCATATTGAATTCTTTTTATTGATTGCTCGATCTTTTGAGGTTTTTATAGAGGATCGTCGGATCTACAAAACTTGTTTCCTCAATCTGAGGAATTTTTATTTTTATTATGATCGATCTCTAAATTTTCTTTTATCCGGCCTCAATATCTAAACTTTATCAATCTTATTTTTAGAGAATTGCTCTATGCACCTCAAAATGAGGTGCATAGAGGTGACAACTTACTAAAATTAGGTATAAAAACCTTAAAATATGTCATATCTTAACCTCTCTCATTTAATCTTTGCTATTAAAAGCCCATGTCACCTACATGCACCTCAAAATGAGGTGCATGTAGTCCTAGCCTATTTTTATTAGACTACTTTGGTGTTTAAAAGAATTTTGCAGGTAGTTGTACGGAATCCAATTGCAGATGAAGAAGTCGTATCGTTCTTCACATTTATATTGATTCGGTTACATCAGGAGAACTCGGTTTCGTCGATGGAAATGACTGACGACGAGACCAGTAGGATTTTGTTGATTTGGTAGAGGCCAGAAAGATTTGTTTGTGGAGATGCTACGATATGAGATGTGAAGGTCTTCAGATTATGAGACGTTTCTTTGGTACTACGATGATCGGCTGAAAAATTTTCGTTAAAAGAAAATTTCGGGGAGAGAGGGGGATGCGTGGAATGATTGATCGATAAGATGTAGTTTTGGGGTATCGAAGCGATGAACTGCGCGAGAGGTGAAGGGAGATCATGGTATGCCCCGCTCGGTATGTACTTTGTGTTGCTCAGAGTCTTAGACCTTTGCCATGTCGGGTGCGCTCGCATGGCAGGTCACTGCTCCTTAATAAAAATTTGTTTTCTCGGGTGTGGGGAGAGCACTTATAATTCTGTTGTTGTCGATAATTTTTTTACTTATATTGCTATTAGTGTTGTGAACGAGAAATAGGTTTGGAGAAGGTTGAGGCTAGGAAACCCATAGCCTCCTTTATATAGTATTCATAATGGTTACTCATGTGTGTGGATACCCAATAGGCCCAATGAGTCCTATTCATAACACTTCCCCTTATCCAACCAACGTGGTATACTTGACTTATGAATACTGAATGATTCATAGTACTAATGAGTATTTTAAAGGGTGGATACTTCTAGATCCTAGTAAGGGGTAACTGCCTCGTTAAAAACCCTTAGTTATGGAAAACCCTGTGGGAAAAAACTGATAGCGAAGAGAAAAGAGTACAGCACTCCATAACTTCCCCTGATTTGGGGAGGTGTCGAGGGGTGGATACTTCTGGATCCAGAGTCAATGTGGTTGCCTCATTAAAACCTTGACTATAGAAAACCCTGTGGGAAAAACCACTAGCCAAGGAAAAAGAGTACAACTATACAGTTGACTCCCCCTTATCTGATCAAGCTCCAGGCTTACAGATATCCTATATATCTATACATTTATCTCCTATGTGTCTATACATCCATCTCATCTACAACATTCCGAAAACAAAAGTAAAGTACAAGCATCACTCATCTATACAAGTTTCACTCATATAAGGCAGTAGCTGAAACTAAAGGAGCGCTAGCGAACTTTGTAGGGATCGTCTACCCCTTGCAATACTAACAACACACACTAGAGGAGGGGTGAATAGTGTAATGGCAATAAGATTGTCCAAATAAAATTAAACTTGCAAATGCGGAATTATAAGTGCAAGAGGAGATAAATGGCACAATCAATCCAAACGCAAACACAAAGTTTTACCCTGGTTCCCCAAACTTGGGTACATCCAGCCACACCAATATTCACTATATTCCCACACAGATAAGTGAATACAAATCCCACAAAGAGATACCCCACAAAGAGAATTTATGCCCTACACAAGGACCCAACCAATCCTACACAAGGATCAAGATTCTCACACAGAGAATCACTAACTCCCACTCAGAGAATTAGGGTTAGTCCTACACTAGGACACTAAACTCCCCACAAAGAGAGTTAATTCCCACAAAGAGAATTTCCTAAGTCCCACAAAGAGACAACCTCCCACAAAGAGAGAAACTCCCACAAGGAGAGTATCCTAATCCCACAAAGAGAAAAGGAGAACAATTTACACATTGTAAAGTAAATACTCTTACCTATGCCTTGAGATGCTTACTCATGAATGAATGCAAGGCATGGAAGAGGATCTCCAAGTGTTGGAATATGCTTGAGAGCACTTGGATGATTTCCCCTGAGCTGGACTTCAATGCATGAAGAAAGATGAATGCTCAAATAGAGGGAAATGAGGGAGCTTGAGAGTGGCTTATTGATCTCTTGAGATTTTCTATAGAATCAAGAGTTTATCAAATGTTGTCAAGAGTTCTCAAGAATGGCAGCACACTCATATATATAGGAATCCTATATCAAGCCTAAAAACCCAAAGAAACAGCCAAAAAATCAAATTAGCAACAGCTAGAAACTGGGTGAAAACGACAGGAACAGTCGACTGATGATCATACGACAGTCGACTGATCAACGGCTAAAAAATATCCAACGGCTATAATCTGAGCCAGGACAGTCGACTGACGAAGTCAATACAGTCGACTGGCAAATAGGACAGGTGCCTGTAAATCCATTAGCAGACGACTGCTGCAGGGGATGGATCGAAACATAGAGCTGCACTCTTTCTCCAATTCTTCGCACAGGTGACTGATGTTAGTACTACAGTCGACTGTCGAATAGTCAGGCGACAGAATATTCTTCATCAGTCGACTACTGTAAAGTATGGAGAGAAGACAGAGAGATGCAGAGATTGCACTTACGCTAGACAGGTGACCGTTGACCAAATCTCAGGCGACTGCAAATGTACTGGCGACTGGGAACTGATTGACAGGCGACTGTGCGTAAAACTCAAGTTTGAGTCAATAGAAATGTTGACTTGAGCAGTGCATATCAGGCGACTGTAGAAGGATCTACAGGCGACTGGTAATCACCCAGTCGACTGTGTTTCCCTCAACAGTCGACTGACAGAAGAAGTGAACCTATTGGGTTGGATTCTATGATAATCCTAAGGTTCACTAAGATGGTTAAATGCATGCGCATGAATGAGTAAACCATCTAGCAAGGCATTACATCAACCCTAGACTTAAAATAGAGAGAAAGCAATAAAGTAAATTACATGAATTACAATGCTTTCAAAAGAGTCTAAGTCTTCAATCTAGATGCCTTGAAAGTTCTCCATCATCTCCAAGCTTTGGCACTCCTTGAGTCCAAACTTTGGTTCTTCTTCACATGATGTCCATCCTTACACCAAGTGATTAGTCTCCAAGAAAGATATCCTTGAAATAAGCTGAGAGACTAAAACATGAGATTCATTAGCAACAACATAATGTTGTGATCATCATCAAAATAAGATTGGTATTAAACACCAATACTCAATAATCTCCCCCTTTTTGATGATGACACACATTATGTAAATCATAAAGAATTAAAGCACAAAGCTAATGATCTACCCCTACTTATATGCACCAATTAAATAATGAGCTACACAAAGGTAAATACTCAAAAACCAATAACAACATGGTGACATATAATAGGCATGGATTACATAAACCAATTGCAAAGTAAAAAAATGCAAACACGAAAGGTTTATCTAATCCCATATATCTCTTCCCTATAGAGATATCTCTCCCCATATGCATATGTAAATATCCCTCCCCCTATAGATATGATCACATAATACATATATCTCTCCCCCTTGACATCGTCAAAAAGGTGGACATCAAAAACATCCCCATTTATCATATTAACCAAGATGTGACATTATGCAAGAAAAGAAAGATATGTATGATACCAAATATAAAATTTAGTGGGTATCAATTCACTATCCCATGCTCCCACTAGATCATAGAAATGGTCAACTTTTGACTTCTAGGATCTAATACCAATTAATTATTGGAGCCATGGGCCGAAAGTGTATCAAAGCACAAGATATGGGAAAAAAAACTTCAAAGATACACAAGGATATTGCCAAGAACAAAGGTACATGAATCAAGTTGGCAATAGACAAGAGGTTTGGTTTGAGACCAAAAATAACCAAATGTAAACAAAGATCTCAAAACAAAAACCTCCGAAACGAGAGTTAAAATATGTCTTAAAATAATTTAAACATATATTATATTAACTCCCCTATTGACATACACATGGATCATGCATGTATGTCAATAAACCCCAAGGTCCCAATTTTCATGAAATGAAATAAATTTGAAAAATATTTTCAAAATCATGAAACACACACAATCAATGGGTATGTATAAAATAACCATAGAAACATAATACCCATGCAATATGCAAATGTGTGAGGAACCTAAACATTAGGTAACCAAACCCAAGAGGAGTTTGATTTCTTAACATAATCACACGAGGTGATCACATCCCTAACTAGAGAGTTGATGTAACTATCTCTCTCTTGCTCACTAGCCTTAGTGGGAATCCATAATCTCAAGGATTTCCTAGGCAAAGGTTTTGCCTTAGCAAGAGGGAAGGATGTGGCAGGCTTAGGTGTAGAAACAAGTTTCTTAGCATGCAAAGAATGAGGATTTTGCTTCTTAGCAAAAAATGAAGATTCTTCATTCTTCCTCATCACCTTGTGATCTACATGCTTCTTGTGAGTGTTATTATTGTACAAGAGAGCATGGTGATTCTTCTTAGGTGCTTTAGCAATATTTCTTGAATTTGCACTAAATGAAGAATTAGAGGTGGGTTTGGGAACCATATTTTGAACATAACCCAAACCTCCTCTATGATTTGCCGGATGTTGTTTTTCCAACAAATCGTGGAGTGAATCCCTAGAATACACAAAGCTTATGAGCTTCCGAGATTCCTCTTCACATTTCAACGTAAGTTGTTGAATGTGAGCATCTAAGCTAAGGTTTTAAGCAATGAGATTTTCATTAGAAATGCTCAATTCCTTAACTTGAGAAAGAAGTGTGTCTTTCTCACAAGTGTCATAAACATGTCTTTCATCATGAACTACACTTGCAATAACTAGTTTATGCATTCTACTCTTAGCACTCTTATATTTAGCTTTTAATTTATTGTAAGAGTGGATGCACTTACTAGCCTTTTCGGAGGCCAAGTCAAATTTGAACTTGAGCTCCTCATATGAGATCTTTTCTTCATCGATCTCAACACCATCATCATCATCATCATCATTGCACGAGCTTGATGACGACTTCTCCTCCTTAGCCGCAAGGCGCGAATCCTCATAGGAGTTGTAGGCGTCAAGCCAAGCATCCAACTCTTCTTCGTTTAATCCAGAGGGAATTGGAGTAGGGACATCCATGGCTACAAAGCATGCGTGAGCATCCTCCTTTATATCCTCTTCTTCGGTACAAGAAGTGTCCTCACTCGAATCATCAAAGGTCCAGACAAGTCCCTTTTTGTGATTTTTGGACTTGGACCTTCCTTTCCAATGCTTCTTCCCTTAACCCTTGTACGTTTCTTTAATGGGTTTGGAAGGGCATTCGGTGGACAAATGACCTTTTCCACTGCAAGTGTAACAAGTAGGAACCTTGTTAGAATTGGAGGCAAACTTTGACGAAGACTTACCTTGCTTGCATTTGAGGAAGGCTTTGAATTGTTCGGCGAGTTCCTCAATTTCTTCTCCACTTGCATCTTCTTGCTCATCTTCTTCGCTAGGAGCTTCGCGATGGAATTTTCTTCTCCACTTGATTGGCTCCTCCTTGGCATGGAATGCAACTCCCTTTTGCTTTTCTAGCTTCTCGGGCTTTGTTGGATGAATCTCCTTCTTGTGTTGAAGCTTTACTTCATACGCCACGAGATTCCCAATGCATTCCTCAACGGTATATTTGGATGTGTCATAAGACTCCAAAATTCCGTTGGCCTTTGACTCCCAACGAGGTGTGTGAGAGTCTAGGATCTTCTCTACACGATCCTCTTGGGAAATCGTCTTCCCGAGTCCCTCCAAAGCGTTCACAATATCGGTGAACCTTGTGAACATCTCTGAAATGCTTTCACCTTCATGCATCTTAAACATTTCATATTTAGATCTAAACACAGTTTGTTTAGATTTCTTTACATTTGTTGTCCCTTCATGACAAATCTCCAAGGTGTGCCATATATCATTCGCCGTTTTGCACATGGAGATGCGGTTGAACTCACTAGCAGAGATAGCGCAATGTAATGCGTTCATGGCTCTCGCATTGAACTTGATTGAGTCCTTCTCCGCCTTTGTCCTTGAAGCCGCAGGAGTAGTGGGCTTCTCAAATGGCACCTCCGTGATGTCCCATAGGTCTTGACCCTCCATATAGATCATCATTCTGATCTTCCAACTAGGATAGTTGGTTCCGTTGAATAGCGGAGGTCGAACGGTTGAGTGACCTTCTTCATGAGACGCGGATGAGGTTTTGAATGCCATCGTTGTAGTATGCTATAACATCGCTCTGATGCCAATTGTAGGGATCGTCTACCCCTTGCAATACTAACAACACACACTAGAGGGGGGTGAATAGTGTAATGGCAATAAGATTGTCCAAATAAAATTAAACTTGCAAATGCGGAATTATAAGTGCAAGATGAGTAAATGGCACAATCAATCCAAACGCAAACACAAAGTTTTACCCTGGTTTCCCAAACTTGGGTACATCCAGCCACACCAATATTCACTATATTCCCACACAGAGAAGTGAATACAAATCCCACAAAGAAATACCCCACAAAGAGGATTTATGCCCTACACAATGACCCAACCAATCCTACACAAGGATCAAGATTCCCACACAGAGAATCACTAACTCCCACTCAGATAATTAGGGTTAGTCCTACACTAGGACACTAAACTCCCACAAAGAGAGTTAATTCCCACAAAGAGAATTTCCTTAGTCCCACAAAGAGACAACCTCCCACAAAGAGAGAAACTCTCACAAGGAGAGTATACTAATCCCACAAAGAGAAAAGGAGAACAATTTACACCTTGTAAAGTAAATACTCTTACCTATGCCTTGAGATGCTTACTCATGAATGAATGCAAGGCATGGAAGAGGATCTCCAAGTGTTGGAATATGCTTGAGAGCACTTGGATGATTTCCCTTGAGCTGGACTTCAATGCATGAAGAAAGATGAATGCTCAAATAGAGGAAAATGAGGGAGCTTGAGAGTGGCTTATTGATCTCTTGAGATTTTCTATAGAATCAAGAGTTTATCAAATGTTGTCAAGAGTTCTCAAGAATGTCAGCACACTCATATATATAAGAATCCTATATCAAGCCCAAAAACCCAAAGAAACAGCCATAAAATCAAATCAGCAACGGTTAGAAACTGGGTGAAAAGGACAGGAACAGTCGACTGATGATCATAAGACAGTCGACTGATCAATGGCTAGAAAATATCCAACGGCTATAATCTGAGCCAGGCCAGTCGACTGACGAAGTCAATACAGTCGACTGGCAAACAGGACAGGCGCCTGTAAATCCTTTAGCAGACGACTGCTGCAGGGGATGGATCGAAACAGAGAGCTGCACTCTTTCTCCAATTCTTCGCACAGGCAACTGATGTTAGTACTACAGTTGAATGTCGAATAGTCAGGCGACTGAATATTCTTCATCAGTCGACTACTGTAAAGTATGGAGAGAAGACAGAGAGATGCAGAGATTGCACTTACGCTAGACAGGTGACTGTTGACCAAATCTCAGGCGACTGCAAATGTACAGGTGACTGGGAACTGATTGACAGGCGACTGTGCGTAAAACTCAAGTTTGAGTCAATAGAAATGTTGACTTGAGCAGTGCATATCAGGCGACTGTAGAAGGATCTACAGGCGACTGGTAATCACCCAGTCGACTGTGTTTCCCTCAACAGGCGACTGACAGAAGAAGTGAACCTATTGGGTTGGATTATATGATAATCCTAAGGTTCACTAAGATGGTTAAATGCATGAGCATGAATGAGTAAACCATCTAGCAAGGCATTACATCAACCCTAGACTCAAAATAGAGAGAAAGCAATAAAGTAAATTACATGAATTACAATGCTTTCAAAAGAGTCTAAGTCTTCAATCTAGATGCCTTGAAAGTTCTCCATCATCTCCAAGCTTTGGCACTCCTTGAGTCCAAACTTTGGTTCTTCTTCACATGATGTCCATCCTTACACCAAGTGATTAGTCTCCAAGAAAGATATCCTTGAAATAAGCCGAGAGACTAAAACATGAGATTCATTAGCAACAACATAATGTTGTGATCATCATCAAAATAAGATTGGTATTTGTTACGAGGTGGAACTTGCGTACAATGAATTTGTATTAATGGGAACCAAGGGCACGGTGGTTATGTGGAGAAGGGGGTTTAGGTAGGCTATTTGACAAGCGATTAGTGGGGTGAAGAAGTCGATCTCGACGCCAGTGACGGTCGCGGGGCTGAACCTCGCCGGATGCGGCTGGACAAGGTTGAACGGCAGGGGGGTGACGCCGACTGGTGTTGATAGGCGAGCTCTCCTGCAACACGAACAACTCGTCAGAAGGGCTGGGTTGGGGGTTCAACCCTTAGCCCCTCCGATGCCTAAGTCAGTGATAGGGCTTAAAATGGGGGGCTGGTCACGCCGGTCGGACCAACGGTGTGTCGACCGCGCGTGGCGAGCTATAGGTGGGAGCACAAAGATATGGAAGACCTTTGCACTCGTGTGTGAATAGTTGAATGAGAGAGAATTCTGCAGCAACCCCTTCTCCGTAAGAGGAGAAGGGGTATTTATACCTGACGGGTGATGACTAGGCATGCTGAGCTGGCTCGGGTGTCGGCGGAGACTTCGGACAAGGACGCCGGGAACAGGAGTCTCTGACCTGCCTTTGTCAGGCGGCGCAACGGCCCAGGGGTGCTTTTGTCGGGATGTCAGAGCCGAAAGTAAAAGCGTTATCTGTCAGGTGGCTCTTCCATCAGGGGGTGCTTTGTCGGATGGTCGGGTGACGTATGTGTCAGGTGTCCTTATCCTTAGGTTGTTTGTCGTTAGCGTCGGACTAAGAGTCGGCCGGCTGCGGTGGTCCGCCTCGGCCGGCTGCGGGGGTCCGCCCCGGCCGGTTCGGGGAGCGCTGCAAGGCGCGCCTGTCTCCATGATGCCCCGGATTTTCGGGGCGGCGGCCCTTTTGTGTAAAGGTGAGTTAATGGGGTATGTTAACGGATCCGGGCGGGAGTCGGGCTCCTACGATCTTTAGGTCGTAACAATTGCCCCCGGCATTCGAGTGCGAGACGGAAGCCCGGTTCGTCTCGGATGGCGTAACATTATCCTTTAACCGGACTCGGGCTTGGGTCCAAGCTCAGGGTTGGCTACGCTGTTTCCGCGGGGTATTGCCCGCTGTTGCGGGATCGCGAGGTCTCATCCCGCGTGGGAACCAAGTGGGGCGTTGCCTCATAACGGCGCGCCGCTTTATGTGGCGGCTGGGTCGGATTTTGGGGGAGCCCGACTTTTTGAGAAGGTTGTGGTTTTTGCTGAGATGTGTTTACCGGACATGTTTGTGATTTTCGCGGGACTTCCACCGCACTGTGCCCGGTGGACCTCCCAGCTGTCGTGCTCTTGGGCTCAGGGAAGGCGTCCATAAGGAGGAATATTATTCATCAACCTTTACCGGAGATTTAGATGATATTTACAGTGATAGCGCAGGTGTGACCCAGCCTATGGTCGGGATGGGCGGTGGTTTATACTCGTCGCCCGCTATATCGGGGTGGGTAGATCCCTGTTGCCGGGCGGTCTTCCCTTTTACTGACCGCCTAGTTCCTTCTGCTTCGTTGTCCGGGGAGGGGCCGACGTGCCGTGAACCACCATTTGGTTTAATCAGGAATGAAGTCCCGTGGTGGTTCCCCCTTCGGGGGGCTGACCCTCGTTTGTCGGGTGGAGCTTCTTCCTTTTCCTTTCCTCGCTTCCTCGCGATCTGCCTTGCCGCCGCCGCGCTGGAGAGTTCCTCGCTAGGAATCCTGCGCACCGAGGGGGAACCCCAGGGAGGTTGAGGACGAGGTGGCGGTGGCGGCGCCTTGGGGGACGGCGTTAATTGGGGTGTTGCGGCACGCGGGCGGCCGTCTGAACCTGCCTTTTGATACAGTAACAAGCAGGAGGCAAGCTGGCGGGCGGGGCCTTCCGCGTGTAAGGGGAATATCCGGACGGAGGTGGCGGGGCCGTGGCGCCCATCGTCGGGGGAAGTGAAGTTCGTCGGTGGCTATCGGCTTTTTTCGTAGCTCGGTGGGGCGTTTAGGGCCGCTTTATGCCCGGAGTGAGGGGAGAGGAATCCCGTCTTTCTTCCTCCTTTACCCTGACCTCTGGAGGGGGGGTATTTATAGCGAGGTGTTGCGGACGGGTTTCTCTTAGGTAACGCCGTGGATTAGCGTCGCTCATGGGCTCTGCGGAATCACGCGCTTTGGGAATCACTTTTTCCTGGCGGTATCCGGCACTCTGGCCCCTTGGGGGGCGTGTTGCTGTTGATGGCGTGTTGAACCAGCGTCCTTTCGTTATGTCGAGTCGCATCGGGGCGCTGTTGTGACGGGACAAGGCCGCTGTCATTTCAGGACAGGGCGTATATTTCGGGGTTTCTGTCTTGCGACCGGTCCGATCCGGGTCACGTGTCTTGGCTTCTTGCGGGAGCTACGCAATTTACCCATTATCCCATTATGCCCCCAACATCCCCGTGTCCTGTCTGGGGGAGGGGGATGTTGTCTTCCTGTGTTGCATTTGGGGCGGCCTCGAACGGGTTCGGGATGGGACGCACTGGTCTATCCTGATTTGGTGTCTGGCCGGATCGGTTACGCGAGGCGAGCCCCAGTGCACCCCTTTCGCCATGGGGAAAGTTGTTTGTGGGTTTCAGGGAGCAGGGGGAGCGGGACTGTGCGTCCCAGATTTCGTAGGTGTCCTAGGTCAGTTAGGCGGGGCGGCGCGTTGCTCGCCTGGTGCTTGGCGTGGGGGGATAGACACATGCTATGATATTTAAAGAACAATGTTTTCGTTTAAATTTATGAGTGCTGGGCCACAGCTTGTACATTAGTTTTTAGTTCGTCGCCCGTTGTAGGGTCAGAACCGAGTCGGGGAGGGGCTTTAGAGCTGTCCTTGCCCGGTCGCACGGGCCTAATGACCACCGGGTCCTGGGGCTTCCGCGGGCCGTGTGGGCAAGTTGTCTTGAGCCGATCTTGGCGCGGAGGCGAGGGGCCGCCGTCTGGGCTGAAGTGTTGCGAGGTCTCTTTGGCTCGGGATAGGTGGGGGGTGCCTTGCCGACCGGGCCGCCTTCCCTCCGCTGCCTTGTCCTTTTTCGCGGACAGGGGTTTCCTCGGTCCGGTATAGGCGCTGAGAAGGGAAGCCGGCTTGCCCCACCCTGCCCCCTGGGGAGGTTCTTGAGCATCGGGCCGTTCCCCGCTGCCCCACGCCTCGCTGTTTCAGTTTGAGGGTGGGGTCCTGAGCCCGATGGCGCCTCGGCGAGCTGACATGCCAGGATTCGCCGTTTGGGCTTGTCGGTGATGCAGCCTTGCCGAGGTCCTCGGATGGAGGTCGAGGGCGAGGAGGTATTGGCCGGCCAGCGCTGGGGGCTCTCGCCTGCCCAGATTACTTTGAACGGATGCCATTCTTTCTCCGCCTCGTCCCCGTTTATGGGACGGAGGCGTGAAAGGCGGATTTCCCGTGTGTAAGCGGAATATCCGGATAGCGATCCGTTTGTAAGCGGAATATCCAGTTAGTGGTGCTGGGGATCTAGGCACCGCCGTTCTGGGCGGCGGGAACCATTGATGGCCGGTGACCTCTCTTTTGTTAGGGCGGTGTATCTCAGCCCTTTTCCCGGAGGGTGGGGGGATCAAGTGGCGGTTTTTCATGTCTGTTGATTTTTTCTCTTCGGGGGGGGGGGGGGGGATGGCCTCTTTATAGGTAGATCTTGTTGACGGTTTCTCCCTTATTTATTGCGCTGAGCTGGCATTATTAATGGGCTCCTTGAATTCGCGCCTGTGGGAAACCGCCTTGGCCAGGTGGCTCTTGCGTGTCCTCTTTTGGAGCGCATCATTAATGGTGGTGTGTTTCGCGAGCGTCCTTTCGTTTCGCCGAGTCCCATCGGGGCCGTCGACTCGGGAACTGATGTCATTTTGTCCCGGTTCGCGTGCCCCCGTTTTCTTTTGCTTTTCCGAGTCAGGGGTACGTGGCCCCCCTCGGGTTGGCCCTGCCCCAGAGGTCTGGAGGGGGGGGGAGCGGGCGCGTAGCCCGGCCCGTGCCCTTCTCTGGTTTGGGTGGCTAGGGTTGGCCCTGCCCCGGAGGTCTGGAGGGGGGGAGCGGGCGCGTAGCCCGGCCCGTGCCCTTCTCTGGTTTGGGTGGCTAGGGTTGGCCCTGTCCCAGAGGTCTGGAGGGGGGGAGCGGGCGCGTAGCCCGGCCCGTGCCCTTCTCTGGTTTGGGTGGCTAGGGTTGGCCCTGCCACAGAGGTCTGGAGGGGGGGAGCGGGCGCGTAGCCCGGCCCGTGCCCTTCTCTGGTTTGGGTGGCTAGGGTTGGCCCTGCCCCAGAGGTCTGGAGGGGGGGGGGAGCGGGCGCGTAGCCCGGCCCGTGCCCTTCTCTGGTTTGGGTGGCTAGGGTTGGCCCTGCCCCAGAGGTCTGGAGGGGGGGAGCGGGCGCGTAGCCCGGCCCGTGCCCTTCTCTGGTTTGGGTGGCTAGGGTTGGCCCTGCCCCAGAGGTCTGGAGGGGGGGAGCGGGCGCGTAGCCCGGCCCGTGCCCTTCTCTGGTTTGGGTGGCTAGGGTTGGCCCTGCCCCAGAGGTCTGGAGGGGGGGAGCGGGCGCGTAGCCCGGCCCGTGCCCTTCTCTGGTTTGGGTGGCTTGGGTTGGCCCTGCCCCAGAGGTCTGGAGGGGGGGAGCGGGCGCGTAGCCCGGCCCGTGCCCTTCTCTGGTTTGGGTGGCTAGGGTTGGCCCTGCCCCAGAGTTCTGGAGGGGGGGGGGGGGAGCGGGCGCGTAGCCCGGCCCGTGCCCTTCTCTGGTTTGGGTGGCTAGGGTTGGCCCTGCCCCAGAGGTCTGGAGGGGGGGAGCGGGCGCGTAGCCCGGCCCGTGCCCTTCTCTGGTTTGGGTGGCTAGGGTTGGCCCTGCCCCAGAGGTCTGGAGGGGGGGGGGGGGCAGCGGGTGCGTAGCCCGGCCCGTGCCCTTCTCTGGTTTGGGTGGCTAGGGTTGGCCCTGCCCCAGAGGCCTGGAGGGGGGGAGCGGGCGCGTAGCCCGGCCCGTGCCCTTCTCTGGTTTGGGTGGCTAGGGTTGGCCCTGCCCCAGAGGTCTGGAGGGGGGGAGCGGACGCGTAGCCCGTCCCGTGCCCTTCTCTGGTTTGGGTGGCTAGGGTTGGCCCTGCCCCAGAGGTCTGGAGGGGGGGAGCGGGCGCGTAGCCCGGCCTGTGCCCTTCTCTGGTTTGGGTGGCTAGGGTTGGCCCTGCCCCAGAGGTCTGGAGGGGGGGAGCGGGCGCGTAGCCCGGCCCGTGCCCTTCTCTGGTTTGGGTGGCTAGGGTTGGCCCTGCCCCAGAGGTCTGGAGGGGGGGAGCGGGCGCGTAGCCCGGCCCGTGCCCTTCTCTGGTTTGGGTGGCTAGGGTTGGCCCTGCCCCAGAGGTCTGGAGGGGGGGAGCGGGCGCGTAGCCCGGCCCGTGCCCTTCTCTGGTTTGGGTGGC
This sequence comes from Scilla litardierei, assembly GCA_030789695.1. NCBI lineage: Eukaryota > Viridiplantae > Streptophyta > Magnoliopsida > Asparagales > Asparagaceae > Scilla > Scilla litardierei. Next base: position 505,375,885 of record CM061142.1, on the reverse strand, counting down.
TAGGGTTGGCCCTGCCACAGAGGTCTGGAGGGGGGGGGGGGGGAGCGGGCGCGTAGCCCGGCCCGTGCCCTTCTCTGGTTTGGGTGGCTAGGGTTGGCCCTGCCCCAGAGGTCTGGAGGGGGGGAGCGGGCGCGTAGCCCGGCCCGTGCCCTTCTCTGGTTTGGGTGGCTAGGGTTGGCCCTGCCCCAGAGGTCTGGAAGGGGGGAGCGGGCGCGTAGCCCGGCCCGTGCCCACCTCTGGTTTGGGTGGCTAGGGTTGGCCCTGCCCCAGAGGTCTTGAGGGGGGGAGCGGGCGCGTAGCCCGGCCCGTGCCCTGCTCTGGTTTGGGTGGCTAGGGTTGGCCCTTCCCCAGAGGTCTTGAGGGGGGGAGCGGGCGCGTAGCCCGGCCCGTGCCCTGCTCTGGTTTGGGTGGCTAGGGTTGGCCCTGCCCCAGAGGTCTGGAGGGGGGGAGCGGGCGCCTAGCCCGGCCCGTGCCCTTCTCTGGTTTGGGTGGCTAGGGTTGGCCCTGCCCCAGAGGTCTGGAGGGGGGGAGCGGGCGCGTAGCCCGGCCCGTGCCCTTCTCTGGTTTGGGTGGCTAGGGTTGGGCCTGCCCCAGAGGTCTGGAGGGGGGGAGCGGGCGCGTAGCCCGGCCCGTGCCCACCTTTGGTTTGGGTGGCTAGGGTTGGCCCTGCCCCAGAGGTCTTGAGGGGGGGAGCGGGCGCGTAGCCCGGCCCGTGCCCTGCTCTGGTTTGGGTGGCTAGGGTTGGCCCTGCCCCAGAGGTCTTGAGGGGGGGAGCGGGTGCGTAGCCCGGCCCGTGCCCTGCTCTGGTTTGGGTGGCTAGGGTTGGCCCTGCCCCAGATGTTTTGAGGGGGGGAGCGGGCGCGTAGCCCGGCCCGTGCCCTGCTCTGGTTTGGGTGGCTAGGGTTGGCCCTGCCCTTGAGGTCTGGAGGGGGGGAGCGGGCGCGTAGCCCAGCCCGTGCCCTTCTCTGGTTTGGGTGACTAGGGTTGGCCCTGCCCCAGAGGTTCGGAGTTTTAGCGAACTGCAAAATTTGTGTAGGAACAACCAGGTTGGGAAAAACGTGTAGATGTGTACATTGCGCGAAAAAAGAGAAACTCACAACTATTGGTAGAATTTCAACAGATGTTTCGCGTTCCAAGGGTGGGCCAGCTCGCTCCCTTCGGGGGTGGCAAGGATGTAGGTGGCCGGTCCGACAATGTCAATGACCGTGTAGGGCCCCTCCCATTTGGCGGCCAGCTTTCCCCGCTGCGCAGTCTCGGGGCGGAAGGTGGCGTCGCGGAGGACCAAATCGCCGATCCTGAAAGTCCGCGGTTTCACCCGGGAGTCGTAGTATCGGGCCATCCTCTGGCTGTGTTTGACGAGGCTGGTTAGGGCCCTGTCCCGGACCTCGTTTATCAGCTCAAGACTGAGGCCGAGCCCTTCTCCGTTGATTTCTTCGTCGAAGAGTTTTAGCCGGAGCGTCTCTTCGCCGATTTCCACAGGTACAACCGCCTCCGATCCGTACGCTAGCATGTAGGGACTCTCTCCGGTCGAAGCCTTGTGGGTGGTGCGATAGGACCATAGGATCCCTGGTAGCTCATCGACCCATGCTCCCAGGGCGGTGTCCACCTTCTTCTTCATCAGGTTCAAGATACATTTATTCACGGCCTCCGCCATTCCGTTGCACTGTGGGTGGGCGACTGATGCGAATTGGTGTTTAATCCCCCAGCCCGAGCAGAAGTCGCGAAAGCCCTCGCAGTCGAACTGCTTTCCGTTATCCGTGACTATGGAACGGGGAATCCCGAAGCGGCATATGACGGATTGCCAGATGAAGCCCTTCATGTCCATCCACGTGATCCGCGCCAGCGGCTCTGCTTCGACCCATTTTGTGAAATAGTCCACGGCGACGACTAGATACTTCCTTCCCCCGGAGGCCTTTGGGAAGGGCCCCAGGATGTCGAGTCCCCACTTGGCGAAGGGGACCGGGCTCAAGATGGGCATCAGGTTGGCCGGAGGCGCAGTCGTCCGTCGGTAGAATTTCTGGCACGCCTCGCACTTTTTGACGTATAGTACCGCGTCCCGGATCATCGTCGGCCAGTAGTACCCTTGGCGCATTATCTTGTGGGCGATGGTGCGCCCGCCGTGGTGGTTTCCGCAGAAGCCTTCGTGCACCTCGCGGATGACCTGCTCGGCCTGTTCCGGTCCCAAGCACTTCAGGTAGGGCAGGACGTCGAAATTGGCGCGGCGGCGGCGGTACAGCACTCCGTCAAGGAGCACAAACGTCAGAGCCCGTCTCTCCACCTGCTTAGCCAGCAACCGCTCCTCGGGTAGCTCACCTGTCTCTAAATACTTCACAATGGGGGTCATCCAGGACGTCATCGTGCCCGTGCACATCAGTTCCCCTTCATTGATGGAGGGTGTCGACAGGCTTTCGACGTAGATTGCCTTCCCGATCTTGGCCGCTGAGGAGGAAGCCAGCTTAGACAGGGCATCTGCCCGGAGGTTGTTGGAGCGAGGCAGGTGTTGCACGTCCACTTTCTTGAACTTGCGGAGTTCGATCTGGATGCGATTCAGGTACCGCTTCATGGTTTCCTCTCGGGCCTCGAAGCCCCCCAGGATCTGTTGGATGACGAGACGGGAGTCGCTCAGGAGCAACACGTTCGTCGCCCCGACCGCCCTGGCGAGCTTTAACCCGTTAACCGTGGCTTCATACTCCGCGACATTGTTGGTGGCCGGGAAGTCGAAGCGTAGGGCGTATTCCAACGAACATCCGTCTGGAGTCTGAATGACGATTCCCGCTCCTGTTCCGGAGCCCGTCGCGGAGCCGTCGACGTGGATGGTCCATAATTCGCCTGCCGTCGTCGGGGGGGGGGGAGCTGAGGGTTTGCCCGCCTCGATCCTCTGGGGGACGTGGGCGCCGACGGTTGCTCTATCTGGTCTCCCGGCGGGATTTCCGTGGTGAATTCCACCACGAAGTTGGCCAGCGCCTGACCCTTGATCGCCGTCCGGGCTTTGTACGTTATGTCGAACTCGCTGAGCTCGACGCTCCAGTTGAGCATCCTCCCTGACCGTTCCAGTCTTTTCAGGTTCTTTTCGAGGGGCATGCTGGTGTGGACGGTTATGGGGTGGGCCTGGAAATAGGGTCGGAGCTTTCGGGCGGTGGTGATTAGGCAGTAGGCGGCTTTTTCGATGGGGCTGTAACGGGTCTCCGCATCCCGGAGGATCCGACTGGCATAGTAAACAGGGCGTTGCACCCCTCCTTCTTCCTTGATTAGGACGGAGCTAACAGCCTCCTCGGTGGTCGCCAGGTACAACCCCAGGGGTTCACCTTCCTCCGGTCGTGCGAGGAGCGGTGGGCCTTGTAGGTATGCTTTCAGCTCCGCGAATGCCCGCGTGCAGTCGTCGTCCCACGGGATCACCTTCCTCTTGTCTTTAGCTTCGCCAAAGGCCGTGCGTAAGACCCTGAAGAAGGGGAGCGAATTCTCCGCTGACTTCGACAGGAATCGTCCCAGAGCAGCAATCCGGCCGTTCAGTCGCTGCAAGTCCCGGATCGTCCGGGGCTCCGTCATACCGGTGAGGGCCGTCACCTTGTCGGGGTTCGCCTCGATCCCCCGCTTCGTTATCATGAAGCCCAGGAATTTTCCCGACTGCACGCCAAAGATGCATTTCACGGGGTTTAGTCTCAGGTTGTATCGGCGGACCCTCTGGAAGGTCTCCTGCAAGTCGTTGAGGTGGTCGAGGGCCCTTCCACTCTTCACCAGCATGTCGTCGATGTAGACCTCCAAATTTCGCCCTACCTGAGGGCCGAAAATCCGGTCAACCATCCGTTGATAAGTCGCCCCGGCGTTCTTCAGCCCAAAGGGCATCTTGGTGTAACAGAAGGTGCCTTTATCGGTGACGAAGGACGTCTTCTCCTCATCCTCCTCCGCCATCGGTATTTGGTTGTACCCCGAGAAGGCGTCCATAAAGCTCAACAACTCATAACCGGACGCCTGGTCCACCAAGTGGTCGATCCTGGGCAGAGGGAAGCTGTCCTTCGGGCAAGCCTTGTTGAGGTCAGTGAAGTCAACGCACATGCGCCACTTCCCGCTGGGCTTCTTCACTAGAACGACGTTGGCGAGCCAGTCGGGGTAGTCCACCGGCCGAACAAACTTGGCTTCGAGGAGCCGCTCTACTTCTTCCTCGGCTGCCCTCTTCTTTTCGCCCCCCGCACTCCTCTTCTTCTGTCGAACAGGCCGGGCCTCTGGGTCCGCATTCAACCTGTGGGAGATTACCGCTGGGTCCACCCCGGGCATGTCGGCTGGTGACCATGCGAATATGTCCGCGTTCTCCCGGAGCAGGGTGACGAGGGCCGCCCTCAAGGCGGAGGGGAGTTTCGTCCCGATGGAGACGGCTCTCCCCTCGTCCGAGGTTATTGGGACCTCCTCTACTTCCTCGGCCGGGGTCGGCCGCTGGTCGCAGAAGTCCTCCCTTTCGTCGGGGACGAGTGGCGTCAGTGTCCGCCTGGGGCCCCCAGGCGGGGACGGCCCACGGTTGTGGTCTTGGGGCATCCCTCGACCTCCCCGCACCTGTCCCACCCCCCGCGGGGTCCGGAACTTCATCGTCTGATGTTGCAGGCTGGGGAGCGCCTCGATGGCCGTCATATATGGGCGTCCAATGATTCCGTTATACACCGACGCGATGTCGACGATGACGAAGAGCGTTTCCTTGGTGACGATCCTCGGCTCCTCCCCCAGTGTCATGGGCAAGGTGATCGTTCCTTCGGTAGGGATCTCATGGCCGGTGAAGCTGGCCACAGGGCCCACGCAGGGCTCTAGGTCTGTGCGCCCCCACCCCATCCTTTCGACCGTTGACAGGAACAGGATGTCGCAGGAGCTTCCGGTGTCGATCAGGAGCCGGCCGACGTCAACCGCCCCGACCCGAGCCTCGATGACGAGAGCGTCGTTGTTCTGGCTCCGCGTCTCCTGCCAATCTTCCTCGGTAAAGGTGATGGGGGGTCGGTGTGTCCTTCTTCGCTTCGGTCGGTGGCCGGCGGCTGCCGTCATCACCTGTCGGGCCCCGGCCTCAGATGGCGGGCGCCCGCCCCGCCGAGGAAGGGCCTCCAGTTATCATCTCAATACGCATGACCGCCCTTGGGGGGCGTGGCTCCTCCTTATCACGGTTCGCCGGGGGTTCCCGTCCCCCTTCCTCCGGGGGGGCTCTCTCTTCTGCCGCCACCCGCCTCCCCGCGACAAAGTTCCCCAGGTGACCCGCTTGGATCAGCCGCTCGATTTCTCTCTTAAGGGAGTAACAACGGTCGGTGTCGTGACCGTGGTCCCGGTGATATCGGTAGTATCTCCGGGGGTCCCACCTTGCCGGGTCCGTCCTCATCTCCCGGGGAGGCTCCGGCAGTAACCCGGCCCTCGTCGCCGCGGCCAGCACCTCCATCATGGGGGCATTGAGTCGCGTGTAATGCACCGGCGGGGGGTCTTCTGGTCTTGGGATGACTCCGGGGGGCCTCCGTGCCGGAGCGAACTCGCGAGCCGGGCCAAGGCGATCTAGCGGGCGGGGCTCGGGTGGCTCCCGCCGCGGTAGGGCCATCTGATCGCGGCCTCGCCCCCTTTCCTCCTGCCTCGGCCGAGGGTGCGGCCGGGGCCCATCTGCGGGTGGTTTCGCCTGGGGGAATACAACCTTCGCACCCAAAGTCTCCTCCGCCAACGCGTGCCTCTCCGCCATTGCTACCAACGCTTCATAGTCGGTCGGTGGATCCCGGAGCAGGGATTTGTGGAGGCTCCGAGTCCGCAGCCCCGTCTTGAAGGCTAGCATAAGCACCTCGTCACCGCATGTCACCACCGCCCGTCTCTCCTCCTGAAAGCGGCGGAGGTATCTTCCCGTTCCCTCCCCCTCCCTTTGGACTATCGTGCTGAGATAGTCTAAGGGCTTCTTTTTTGTTCGCCCGGCCCAGAACTCTTGGCAGAACTTATGGGATAGTTCGCCAAAGCTCCCTACGGACCTCGCGGGCAAGGCAAAGTACCAGTCCAGTGCGGTGTCCCTCAGGCTTTGGGAGAAATGTCGGCAAAGGAACGCCTCATCCACGTCCTGGGCTTCCATCGCCCCCCGGATTGTTGTACGTGCGTGAGGGGGTCGCCCCTCCCATTGTATGTGGCCAAGTGAGGGGGTTTGAACCTTACGGGCCTGGGGGCGGAAGTGATCCACCGGGCGAGTGGCGTGGCCTCCTCCGGGTAGGTCGGGCGATCCGGCGCATCCCCCCTCCGCCACTCGGGGGGTCGGGCTTCGGTCGCGCCTCGGCCGCCGACGGTCCTCCGTCCCCGGGGAGTAGCCCGACGGTCTCCAGGCGGGGCTCCTTCCTTGGGCCGAGGATTCGACGGGTTGCGGGCTACGGTCCTCCCAGCGCCCACGCCTCCTGGCCAGCTCTCCTCGGGCCTCCATCCGTTCTTGATTCTCCCGAAGGAGTCTTTCACGCTCGGTGGCGAGGAAGCGTAGTTGCCGACAAACGGCTTCCTCGCGCAGGGTATCGGAGGGGTGGTGTTGGTGATGGGGGCCGCCCCCTCCAGGCGGGGACCTGTTCAGCAACGGGTCCCGCCCGTTCCCAGGCCGCCGGGCCGTCGTCGCCTCGTCCAGGAGTTCTCGGTTGCTCCTGTTCTCCATCCTCAGCCTCTCGCGCTCCGCGATGATGAAGCGAAGCTGGCGGCGGGCGGCCTCCTCTTCCTGGTAAGCCTTCCGGGTGGTCTCGGCCGCCTCGTCCAGACGCCTCTGCGCGGCGGCCGCCTCCCCCAGGCGCCTCCACCGCTGCGCGACTTCTACCTCCTCTCCCAGGAGCCTTTGCTGGGCCGCGATCTCCTCAGCGAGCCCCCTATGCTCCCCCTCCTTCTCGAACTGAGGGTGGAGGTTTCGCCTCACGTTCAGGGGCTCTGAGGGGCTGGGCGGAGGTTCCGTTCCAGCCGTCTGACAGCCTCCCCTGGCCTGAGCGACGGCCTCGAAGCTCTTCAGGACGGCGGGGACTGAAGTGTGTTCGATCTCGGAGCCCATCCCCAGAAGGGGGTCGGACGTCGGGGTGATTTGTAGGGAGAGCGGTTCCTGTCCCACGGGATCTTTGCCGTGGTCCGGGTTCCGCGAGATCGGTATGGAATCTAACATGGGTGTGACCCTTCGTTCCCACAGACGGCGCCAATTGTTACGAGGTGGAACTCGCGTACAATGAATTTGTATTAATGGGAACCAAGGGCACGGTGGTTATGTGGAGAAGGGGGTTTAGGTAGGCTATTTGACAAGCGATTAGTGGGGTGAAGAAGTCGATCTCGACGCCAGTGACGGTCGCGGGGCTGAACCTCGCTGGATGCGGCTGGACAAGGTTGAACGGCAGGGGGGTGACGCCGACTGGTGTTGATAGGCGAGCTCTCCTGCAACACGAACAACTCGTCAGAAGGGCTGGGTTGGGGGTTCAACCCTTAGCCCCTCCGATGCCTAAGTCAGTGATAGTGCTTAAAATGGGGGGCTGGTCACGCCGGTCGGACCAACGGTGTGTCGACCGCGCGTGGCGAGCTATAGGTGGGAGCACAAAGATATGGAAGACCTTTGCACTCGTGTGTGAATAGTTGAATGAGAGAGAATTCTGCAGCAACCCCTTCTCCGTAAGAGGAGAAGGGGTATTTATACCTGACGGGTGATGATTAGGCGTGCTGAGCTGGCTCGGGTGTCGGCGGAGACTTCGGACAAGGACGTCGGGAACAGGAGTCTCTGACCTGTCTTTGTCAGGCGGCGCAACGGCCCAGGGGTGCTTTTGTCGGGATGTCAGAGCCGAAAGTAAAAGCGTTATCTGTCAGGTGGCTCTTCCGTCAGGGGGTGCTTTGTCGGATGGTCGGGTGACGTATGTGTCAGGTGTCCTTATCCTTAGGTTGTTTGTCGTTAGCGTCGGACTAAGAGTCGGCCGGCTGCGGTGGTCCGCCTCGGCCGGCTGCGGGGGTCCGCCCCGGCCGGTTCGGGGAGCGCTGCAAGGCGCGCCTGTCTCCATGATGCCCCGGATTTTCGGGGCGGCGGCCCTTTTGTGTAAAGGTGAGTTAATGGGGTATGTTAACGGATCCGGGCGGGAGTCGGGCTCCTACGATCTTTAGGTCGTAACAGTATTAAACACCAATACTCAATAATCTCCCCCTTTTTGATGATGACACACATTATGTAAACCATAAAGAATTAAAGCACAAAGCTAATGATCTCCCCCTACTTATATGCACCAATTAAATAATGAGCTACACAAAGGTAAATACTCAAAAACAAATAACAACATGGTGACATATAATAGGCATGGATTACATAAACCAATTGCAAAGTAAAAAAATGCAAACACGAAAGGTTTATCTAATCCCATATATCTCTTCCCTATAGAGATATCTCTCCCCATATGCATATGTAAATATCCCTCCCCCTATAGATATGATCACATAATACATATATCTCTCCCCCTTGACATCGTCAAAAAGGTGGACATCAAAAACATCCCCATTTATCATATTAACCAAGATGTGACATTATGCAAGAAAAGAAAGATATGTATGATACCAAATATAAAATTTAGTGGGTATCAATTCACTATCCCATGCTCCCCCTAGATCATAGAAATGATCAACTTTTGACTTCTAGGATCTAATACCAATTAATTATTGGAGCCATGGGCCGAAAGTGTATCAAAGCACAAGATATGGGAAAAAAACTTCAAAGATACACAAGGATATTGCCAAGAACAAAGGTACATGAAACAAGTTGGCAATAGACAAGAGGTTTGGTTTGAGACCAAAAATAACCAAATGTAAACAAAGATCTCAAAACAAAAACCTCCGAAAAGAGAGTTAAAATATGTCTTAAAATAATTTAAACATATATTATATTTGTTGAGTATTGGACTCCCCGGATTTGGTTTTGGATGATGAGCAAACATAAATAATTCGTGAACTAACAATTTGTGAGCGCAGTTATGGAGATCGTCGCCAAAATACCACGTACAACAAAAGCGACGTCTCAAGACTTCTCAATATGCGTGATCGTGTGCCTGGAGCTTCGTTGAAGCTCAAGGAGCAATATTGAAGTCAAGAGGAATGAAGATTGAAGCTTTGAAGACGGCTCGTAAGGTTTATTTTATAGTCTTCTAGCTTCATAGATTAGAATGTTAAGCCTTGAGTAGGACTTACCTTATAACCTTCTATTTGCTCATATCTTAGAGCTAGGATTATCTTAGAAGCCATTAGAAACTTTCCCGAAGCCTATCGCTTCTTCCCTCGGCTTCTAGTGCATCTTAGTTGGTTCAAGTAGAGTCACCAACCGACTAGATGACGATCTAGTCGGTCGGCAACTCTTTATGAACCGACTAGATGTCCTAACTCAATTCAGCTCAGCCATATCGATCAATTAGTCGGTCAAAGAAGGTTCACCGACCGACTAGATGACGATCTAGTCGGTTAGGAATCCTTCTCAGACCGACTAGTTGAGCTTGCCTCTGTACAGCCTGAGTTACTGTTTGCAGTTAGTCGGTCCAAGAACATTCATCGACCGACTAGTTGTGAAACTAGTCGGTCAGCATTTGTTCTTAGACCGACTAGTGTAACTTGTATTCAGCTTCGTACATTTCACTCTTAGTCGGTCAAAGAACACTCACCGACCGACTAGTTGGCAAACTAGTCGGTTGGCAAGTCTTCTTAGACCGACTAGTTCATGTTGCCTGGAAATCACTCTTTTGGCTGTCGAGCTGTTAGTCGGTCCATGTTGAATCACCGACCGACTAGTTGATGAACTAGTCGGTCAGTGATCCTTCTTAGACCGACTAGTCTGCTTCAGATTTAGATCCGTTGGAGTTTTGAAAGCGACGTTTCTCTCTCTCTTTTCCCTTGATCCTTTAAATACCTGAAGGGGTTATTTCATAGGATCCAAGGCTGCTATTTCAGAGTTCTATTGATTCAAAGAGAAGCTTTCAACTCTCATCTTCAAGCTCTCCCATTCTCAAGAATCTCTCCCTCACTCTTATTCCTCAAGAGAGATTCATTGATTGTGAGCCTTCCAAGCCAAGGGCTTGATTCTAGGTCATCCATCTCATCCCTAGGCTTCCATTGCTGGTCATCTTCTTGAAGCTAGGGTTTGGTGACTCTTCCTCCATCAAAATCCTCTTTACCCTAATTTGGTAAGAAATCTCAATGCATAGGTATTTTGTTGGTAAGTATTTCATTTCAGTTATATTTGAATTGTATACTCTCGGTTGTGAGAGGTTTTGCGTGATCCCGGGTTGTGGGATTCACGGTCATCGATTGTAGGTCGTTTGCACTTGTGAGTTTTTCGCAAGGGGTCATAGTGGAAATCTTGAGTAGGGTTTCTAACTCAAGTATCCGGAAGGGATCCGGGTGGTTGGGACGTAGGATCACCGGGAACAAGTCGGGGAGACTTGGGTGGATCCGAACCCATTAAACCATTGTGTTTGCGTTTGCTTTATTTCTTGATTGTTGTTATTCCGCATTGTTGTTTGTTAATTGCACGATAATCAGGAATAACTCTCCCTATTATTTAAAAGTATTATTCACCCCCCCTCTAGTACATGTGCAGTAGCTTCCTAGGGCACTACAATTGGTATCAGAGCCAAGTTCAAAGCTACACATAGCCTAAGTTCAAAGCTATGACGAACAACGACTACAACGTTTTCAAGAACCGCGATGGAGCTTCTTCAGTTATGGAATGACTATCCTCCGTCAGGCCTCCACACTTCAACGGTACCAACTACGGGTACTGGAAATGCCGGATGCAAATTTTCCTCCGGAGCGTTTCACTATGGAGAGCCACCATGACGGAGTATGTCGAGCCTTCCGAAGAAGATTTTGCGAAGTGGACTCCCGCGGAGGTCACCGCGGAAGTAGCCAATGCCAAGGCAATGAATGCCTTGAATTGTGCATTGGAGCCCGAGGACTTCAACAAGATATGCACATGTAAGAGTGCATATCAAATATGGAACCAACTCCTCATATTGCACGAAGGATCGAGTACGGTAAAAGATTCTAAACTCGTCGTTGCTAATAAAGAATTTGAGTTGTTTCATATGGAGCAGGGCGAAACCATGAAGGAATATTACGCTCGCTTCGTGGATATATCAAACGACTTGGAAGCTCTTGGGAAGGTATATACCCAAAAGGAGAAAGTCGCGAAGATTATCGACGGTCTTCCATCATGTTGGGAAAAGCGTACCTTCGCCATCGAGGAAGGTAATGACATGAATAAATATACCGTCGTACAACTAATGGGTACCTTGTTGTCTTACGAGGTACGCAAAGATAGTAAGATCCGAATGAAGGAAAAGATGAAAGCGTACTTGAAGCAAGATGAGCCAAAGAAAAAGGGGATTGCCTTCAAGGCCGCTCCATCTACCGATGATGAAGAATCGGAAGACGAATTGGACATAGAATCCATTGCCCGTATGGCAAGGAAGTTCGATCGATTCCTCCGAGAAGGTATATCTTTGAATAAATCTAAAGTTAGTTCGACTAATGCTTCTACTCCCGTGTGTTATAAATGCAACAAGCCAGGACACATCAAACCGGATTGTCCTCTCTACAAACACAAGGAGAAGGGGAAAGCATCAAAGTACGACAAGTCGAGAAAGTACAAGAAAGGACTTGTTGGCACATTCACCGACTCCGAAGAGGATTCCTCAAGTGGAGAGTCGGATGATGGAAGAGTGGAGAAAGCAAAACTTTGCTTCATGGCGAATGAGGCAAAAGATCGAAAGTCCTCCTTCGATGATAGCGAGGATGAAAGCGAGGATGGTAGCGAGGAGGAAAGCGAAGAACCTACTATTGATGAAATGAGGTTAGCAAACCAAGAAATTTGGTCTAAATTTACTAAATTAGTAGATCGATATAATAAGACCAAAGATGAACTTGTCAACCTCCAAACCTCTCCTAAGTCTACCATCACCAACAATGACACCATTTTTGAGACACTCGCCAATGAGAAAGCAAGTTTGCTTACTCATAATGGCTTGTTGAGAAATGAGGTGAAGTCCCTCAAATCTCAACTTGAGCATGTTCGTGTTGAGGATTCGGATGAACATGTGATAGCGGATTTGACGTCTCAAAACTCAACTTTGAGTATTGAGAATAAGAATTTCAAATCACGTGTTTATGCACTCACATCGCAAGTATCCACTTTGGATGCTTCTTTGCATTCTCTCAAAGAGAAGTATGAGTGCACGTTAGGCCGTATCAATGATTTCAATAAAGGTAAGGGCCATTTGGATAATATCCTAAATGACTTACTTCCGGCCAAACATCACATTGGCTTGGGGTATAAGATGGGAGACTCATCCAAATCGCCTACCACCTTTGTTAGGCCGACATCCGATGCCTCGACGAGTGGGAGCAAACACCCCATTGGTAGTTCTCCTACCAATAGTGCTTCCACTTCGTACACACCCCCGATTGGAAAGAAACCCACTTTGGGTAGACCTCCAAAGAGGGGTCATGCATTTTTGTACTCACATGCAATGCCACGTAGGAACACACATCCTACTCCACCGGTGCATGCAAATGTTAATGATGATTTTTATACTCCGCACCCACGAGCACGTGCACGTAATCATGCTCATGCACATCCTAATGCTTATGTTCAAACATCTCATCAACATGTGCATGCCTACTCTCATAATCATCCTCATGCATACACACCTCATGCTTATCCACGTACGTATGCTACACCACATCATGGATCTCATGCTCATCATAATGCTATTGCTAGATCTCATGCTCCTAGGCCTCATGCACCACATAGAAATCAACCTTTTGTGCATGCAACCAATAGAAAGAGGATTCCCAAAATGTACACTATTTGGGGTCCCAAGAACACTAGCGATGATGCTATGAATGTTTATGTGAAATCATATATTAATGATGTTATTTTGAATGATGATTATGTTGGGAAGTCAAGTTCCTCTTGGACTTGGTTTCCGAATGGTTAGTTCCTTTAACCTTTTAACCTTTCAATGCTTGGTACCATGAGCTTATGATCATGTTATGGGTACCAAGGCATATGTTTATAAAATTGATTTTGATCATATTAATTTATGGGTTACAATAATTTTTATTTCGTATTTCAAATTTGTTGTCTAACCCATTGGATCCAAAAGGATTTTTGGATACCAAAATGAAGTTTTCTAGGTTCAATCCACCGTGGGATATCAACCCTACCAACTCCTCGTTTTGCGAAGACTTTCATTCAAACGGAGTTGATGGTGCTTAGGTAATGCACCAATGTAGGGGGAGCTAATGTTGTAAGTATAAGATTACATTTGGTATCCATGAGGGTTGAATGCATGCTTGGTTAGAATCTATTTCTTTACATTGGTATCACTTTGTTTCTCCTAGCATGATAGAATTGTGAATGCCATAAATGCTTTGAAATTCATATCTATTTTTGGCATGACATGTTTTAAAAGTTATAATGATAATTTTCATATTACTTTTATCACATTGTCATTTCTCATCGCACACTTTACTTAGTTTTGATGTGCTTTTACTTTATGTTCATTTTCGATCGATATTGTGACATTTGATATTCTATGATGTGCACAACTCTTCTGATGGTTCATTCCTTTGTGCACATTTTATGTATGTCTCTGATATTGATTTTGTCGCTCGATGATTTATTTTGATTCAATAGCTTTAGTTGTATGAAAACATAGAATTATTTTCCATGCACTAAAATAGCTATAAATGTTGATATTGGAGAGTAAATTCATTTCTTCAATAAGTGAATTTACATTTGATATTTTGATGATTTTAGTTTTTCGATTTTCGACTATGGTATCATTGACACGCTTTGATTTTATTCGAATTTTATTTTGGTGTCATATGAAACGTGGTCGTATTCTTAGACTCCCATGCTTAATGAATTATTTGGACATGATTTATTGTCATTGGCTTCCTCCCGCTCTTTTTGGATTATGCCAAAGGGGGAGAGATATAATAATGGCATAATAATGGCATGTGCTAAATGATAAATGGCATGTGCTAAATGATAATTTACCATGAATCTAATTTGATATGTTAGATTCAGGGGGAGTTAAGCTATAAAAATGGATTACAAATCCTAAATCTCAAATATTGGATTTGCATTTTTACTTTCCTCGTCTGCTTGATGTATGTGCTTATTATTTCATATGGAACTAATGTGTCATCAATGCAGGGGGAGTAAGTATATTTCATTTAGTTCATTATTTTTGATTATTATATATGTTGGTTTGTCATCACCAAAAAGGGGGAGAATGTTGAGTATTGGACTCCCCGGATTTGGTTTTGGATGATGAGCAAACATAAATAATTCGTGAACTAACAATTTGTGAGCGCAGTTATGGAGATCGTCGCCAAAATACCACGTACAACAAAAGCGACGTCTCAAGACTTCTCAATATGGGTGATCGTGTGCCTGGAGCTTCGTTGAAGCTCAAGGAGCAATATTGAAGTCAAGAGGAATGAAGATTGAAGCTTTGAAGACGGCTCGTAAGGTTTATTTTATAGTCTTCTAGCTTCATAGATTAGAATGTTAAGCCTTGAGTAGGACTTACCTTATAACCTTCATTTTGCTCATATCTTAGAGCTAGGATTATCTTAGAAGCCATTAGAAACTTTCCCGAAGCCTATCGCTTCTTCCCTCGGCTTCTAGTGCATCTTAGTTGGTTCAAGTAGAGTCACCAACCGACTAGATGACGATCTAGTCGGTCGGCAACTCTTCATGAACCGACTAGATGTCCTAACTCAATTCAGCTCAGCCATGTCGATCAATTAGTCGGTCAAAGAAGGTTCACCGACCGACTAGATGACGATCTAGTCGGTTAGGAATCCTTCTCAGACCGACTAGTTGAGCTTGCCTCTGTACAGCCTGAGTTACTGTTTGCAGTTAGTCGGTCCAAGAACATTCATCGACCGACTAGTTGTGAAACTAGTCGGTCAGCATTTGTTCTTAGACCGACTAGTGTAACTTGTATTCAGCTTCGTACATTTCACTCTTAGTCGGTCAAAGAACACTCACCGACCGACTAGTTGGCAAACTAGTCGATTGGCAAGTCTTCTTAGACCGACTAGTTCATGTTGCCTGGAAATCACTCTTTTGGCTGTCGAGCTGTTAGTCGGTCCATGTTGAATCACCGACCGACTAGTTGATGAACTAGTCGGTCAGTGATCCTTCTTAGACCGACTAGTCTGCTTCAGATTTAGATCCGTTGGAGTTTTGAAAGCGACGTTTCTCTCTCTCTTTTCCCTTGATCCTTTAAATACCTGAAGGGGTTATTTCATAGGATCCAAGGCTGCTATTTCAGAGTTCTATTGATTCAAAGAGAAGCTTTCAACTCTCATCTTCAAGCTCTCCCATTCTCAAGAATCTCTCCCTCACTCTTATTCCTCAAGAGAGATTCATTGATTGTGAGCCTTCCAAGCCAAGGGCTTGATTCTAGGTCATCCATCTCATCCCTAGGCTTCCATTGCTGGTCATCTTCTTGAAGCTAGGGTTTGGTGACTCTTCCTCCATCAAAATCCTCTTTGCCCTAATTTGGTAAGAAATCTCAAGGCATAGGTATTTTGTTGGTAAGTATTTCATTTCAGTTATATTTGAATTGTATACTCTCGGTTGTGAGAGGTTTTGCGTGATCCCGGGTTGTGGGATTCACGGTCATCGATTGTAGGTCGTTTGCACTTGTGAGTTTTTCGCAAGTGGTCATAGTGGAAATCTTGAGTTAGGGTTTCTAACTCAAGTATCCGGAAGGGATCCGGGTGGTTGGGACGTAGGATCACCGGGAACAAGTCGGGGAGACTTGGGTGGATCCGAACCCATTAAACCATTGTGTTTGCGTTTGCTTTATTTCTTGATTGTTGTTATTCCGCATTGTTGTTTGTTAATTGCACGATAATCAGGAATAACTCTCCCTATTATTTAAAAGTACTATTCACCCCCCCTCTAGTACATGTGCAGTAGCTTCCCAGGGCACTACAATATTAACTCCCCTATTGACATACACATGGATCATGCATGTATGTCAATAAACCTCAAGGTCCCAATTTTCATGAAAAGAAATAAATTTGAAAAATATTTTCAAAATCATGAAACACACACAATCAATGGGTATGTATAAAATAATCATAGAAGCATAATACCCATGCAATATGCAAATGTGTGAGGAACCTAAACATTAGGTAACCAAACCCAAGAGGAGTTTGATTTCCTAACATAATCACATGAGGTGATCACATCCCTAACTAGAGAGTTGATGTAACTATCTCTTGTAATGCCCTACAAGCTACTGCACTAGTACTAGAGGGGGGGGGGGGGTGAATAGTACTTTAAAAATAACAAGGAGTATAATTCCTAATTATCGTGCAAACAACTACCAAATCAATTTGCGGAAGCTTAAATTGAAGACAACAACAAAATTAACAATGCTAACAATTGAATATTACTGGGTTCGGATCCACCCAAGTCTCCCCGACTTGTTCCCGGTGATCCTACGTCCCAACCACCCGGATCCCCTCCGGATACTTAGGTTAGAAACCCTAACCCAAGATTTCCACTATGAATATCTTGTGAAAAACCTTCACAAGATCAAATCATACAACAATGGCAATAGTGAATCCCACAACCCGGGATCACAACCTTCTCTCACAACCAAGAGAATCAATAAGCAATATAAATGAGTTTATATTGAAATAAGCAAACTTACCACAAAATCCTATACCTTGAGTTTTTCTTACCAAATAGGTGAAAGGAAGGATTTGAGGAAGATGAAGTCACCAAGACCTAGCACCAAGAAAATGACCAGCAATAGGTGCCTAGGAGAGATTTGGAGACTTGATTCAAGCTAGAGCTTGAAGGGCTCACTAAGAACAAGCTTCTCTCAATATGGATTCTAGATCTAGAATGTGAGAGAATGAGTTTCTTGTGAGGAAGAGAGCTTTAGAAATGAGTGAGAATGGCAATCTCTTTCTATCTCAATGAATCTCTTAATGGCAGCTCTTACCTAGAGAGAAATGACCTAGGTTCGTATTTATAGGGTCCCATAAAAACAAATTAGGTTAAATCCCAACGGATAGAAATCTGAGGAAACTAGTCGGTCAAAGAACAACCACTGACCGACTAGTTCATCAACTAGTCGGTCAGTCAAACAGCATGGAACGACTAAGTGAGGAACTGAGAAGAAAGAGAAATTCAGACCTAGAAATCTAGTCGGTCCAAGAAGACTTTCTGACCGACTAGTTTCACAACTAGTCGGTCAGTCAGTGAACGTAGACCGACTAAGAGGCATAATGAAATAGTCTGAATACAAATTGACTTAGTCGGTCCAAGAACAAAAGTTGACCGATTAGATTGTCAACTAGTCGGTCACCAAACGTTCTTAGACCGACTAACGATAAACAGTAGCTTAGGAGAAATTTAGTATGAACAGTAAGTCACAACTAGTCGGTCAAAGAAGCATCACTGACCGACTAGTTCACAAACTAGTCGGTCGGTGAGTCAACGTAGACCGACTAACTGTAAACAGTAAGGTGCAAGAAATTAAGGAAGCAAACTAGTCGGTCCAAGAAGAGTTGCTGACCGACTAGATCACCATCTAGTCGGTCAGTACTCCTTCTTGTACCAACTAACATGCACAAACAAGTCCGAATCGAAGCGCGACGCTTCGAGGAAGTTAGAATGAACTTGTACTAAGATCCTAGAGCTACGATATGAGCGTTATGAAGTTAGAATCGTAAGATATACTCAAGGCTTAACATTCTATAGATCGAAGCTAAAAGACTATAAATAAAACCTTAATGAACGGTCTTTGATAGCTTCGATTAAATCTTCATGACTTCCAAAATGGCGCAAGAGCTTCAACGAAGCTTTAGGCATGAATATGTGCTTTGAGAAGTCTTGAGATGTCGCTTTGAATGTTCTCGTGATTTTTACGACGATCTCCAATACTGCGCTCACAAATTGTTAGTTCATGAATTATTTATGTTTGCTCATCATCCAAAACCAAATCCGGGGAGTCCAATATTCAACATTCTCCCCCTTTTTGGTGATGACAAACCAACATAAATAATAATCAAAAATAATGATTCAAATGAAAAATACTTACTCCCCCTGCATTGATGACACGTTAATTCCAAAATGAATATATATGAATTGCATCAATCAGACGAGTAAGATAAATAAAGAGAATCGATTTTTGAAATATCGGACTTTGAAAATCCTTATATATATCTTAACTCCCCTTGAATCTAACATATCAAACTAGATTCTTGGAAATTGAGTTAAATTTTCATTTGCGCTATTTATTATCATTATCTCTCCCCCTTTGGCATTATCCCAAAAATGGGGGGCATACAACGACAACAACTAGGAAATGGAAAATCCAACACCGGGAGTCGTAGACAATGACGATGGAACTAATTGACACCAAGGGAAAAGTGATGAAATCAAATCAAGGTGTGCCAAATTGTCCATTATCAAAAAGCGATAATTAAAATCATCAAAAATACCAAATTATTATTCATTTCTTGAATAAAGAAACATACTCTTCAATATTCAATATTCTTGGTTAAATTTGTGCATGGAAAACAATTCTATACAATTATAGAATTTCAATCTATTTAACCAAGTTTTTCAATCGTCGAGCGACGATTTTACATAGCATGGACATTGAATGAGAATTAATGTGCACGACGAAGTAAATATCACAACATGAACATTGATGTATATATAGATAGAAACATCATGAGTACATCCAAAAAGATATCGATACATCAAATGCAACATACCCATCAAAAAGAAATACATCATACATCATTGATACAACATCATCATGAGAACACCATCATCAACGTCCAACAACAAAAAATACAACACATACTCCGACATCCAACATATCAAAATACAACAAATCAACACCCAAACTCCATCCTAACCCAAAATACTCTCAATAAGATATATCATCCAAAGAGTAGTGGAGAGTCCTCGGAACAAACGATCACGAGGAAGTGGCTGGATCTGCAGTCTCCGTGGGTCCAGTCGACGGAGTGGACTCAGGCTCTGCAGGGAGGAGAGGAGTGTCAACAGACGGGATCGTCAGGGCAGGTGTGGAGACATCGACGGTAGGCTCAACGGCAGGGGTCGCAACGGCAGGGGTCTCAACAGCAGGGATCTCAACAGCAGCAGGTGATAGATGAGCAGGCTCGACAGTAGGGTCAGCAGCAGCCTCAGAAGTCTGAACTACTGAAGCAGAAGTCTCTGGAGCACCGGAAGTGGTGCCAACTCCAGGAGCAGAAGTGGTAGCAGCAGCAGCAGCAGTGGCATCATCGCCACGAGCCAAGGAAGTGACAAGATCGTCAATCTCCTCATCGTCCAGCTCCTTGGCCTCAGAAACGGAAGGAGGAAGATCAATGCCCATTATCTGAGCCATACGGCAGACGACCTCCTCGGTACGAGCCAAACGCGACTCGTGCCGACGAAGAAGGCGTACGACATCATCTAATGTAGCAGAAGGAGTGGGGGCTGCAGCAGCTGAGGGAGTGGCCTGGGAAGCAGATGTGGTCGACCTCTGCACGTGACGAAGCGCCGCAAGAGATTTCTTAACGGCCGTCGCGTTCAGAGGAGGACCCAAGGGACGCTCATCGTCAGGAGGGAGAGGGACTCGGAAATGACGAAAAACAAGGGTCAACAGACACGGATATGGAATATGCGCAGATTTATTGGTCTTGCGAATACACTCGAAAGAGTCCATCTTATCGAGTATAACGCGAGCCCAATTAATCTCGCAACCCAAGAAAAGAGCGTAAATCAGCTTCAAAAATGGCTAGGATGGAAGAGAAGATGAGCCGTACTTGGGAAGCAAGCACGACTTCAGAATAAGATTCAGCACCCATGCATTTGGTTTGAACGACTTTGAAGGAACTCCAATAAAGGCAGGAGGGATCACATGGAAGATATCAGAAAGAACGGACTGATCCAAGGAGGCGATATCATCGACGGAAATGTCAGAAGGAAGGAGACCAGACGACGAACAGCCAAGTATCTCCCCCAAGATTTCTGCCGTGAGAACTATAGGAGTTCCCAAGACAGTAGTCTCGATGGAGTGACTCACATCGTACTGGCCTCGGACACGATTGCCATAGAACAATTTTACCAGGCGAGGATATGGTTTAGGGTTGGCCTTAGGATCGTAGCGTAGGTAGTCAAGGAGCCCACTATAGGAGAGGAGGTCAGCTAAGCCAAGGAAATCTGAAAACAGAACATAGTGCTCCAATAGCATCGGGCAGTGTTCAATACGGTTGTAGGCCGCTAGACACAGAGGGTTGTCACGACACAACGATATGTCAACACCACCCGCTGGCATTGGGCCCTTTCCCTTAGGCTGGCGAGTCCTAGGACGAAGTAGAGGAGTGGGTTCCCTATGGCCAGGCTCATCCTCAGGGATAAACTCAGTATCGGAATCAGGAGGATTCGTGGGAGTGTGGAGTATGGGCTTTCTAGACTTAGACTGTTTTCCAGGTTTGACGGTCGCCGTCCTCTGCTTCTTCAGAGGAGGCGAAGACGGAGAAGCTTGGGTTGATTTAGCACGACGCTTGGGCTTAGACGGATTCCTAGGGTTGGAAGGCCCTACAGACATGGGGGATGCCCCAGAGGAAGTGATAGGAATCCTCGTCTTTGCCATGATTGTGGCACGACGAGTACAAGCAAACGAAGCTACACAAACCCTAGAGCTGAAAAATCGAAGTGATCAAACCCTAGAAACACAATCAACAAGCCCTAAAAGAGTAAAACCGAAACCCTAGAACCCTAGGAAGTGAAAACACTAAAAAGATCAAACCCTAGGAAGATAAAACACGATCTAGGTAGGGGGGTTATACCTAGGAGAGAGGGCGACGGCGACGGACGGCGGGGATGGCTGGAAATCTGGCCGAAAATCGAGGGAAGACGAAGGGTCTCGAAGGGGTTTTGGGATTTTTCGAGCTGGAGGAGAGAAAACAACCGATTAAAAGTGAAAAGAATCGGATAAAAGTGATTTAAGTCGGTCGGGACAGCGAAAAGACAAGTTTGCCCTAACACACTTAGTCGGTCACAGTTCAAGCACTGACCGACTAGATTACGATCTAGTCGGTCGGTCAATGAGCTTGAACCGACTAAGTCGAAACAGAGGCAAACAGGAATTTTTAGGGCTAGATTTAGTCGGTCGCAGTATACACACTGACCGACTAGTTTTCAATCTAGTCGGTCGGTTAGTGTACTGTGACCGACTAAGGAAAGAAAAAGATAAGATTTAGATTAAAGCTTGATCTAGTCGGTCTGAGTTCACTAGCTGACCGACTATATGAGCATCTAGTCGGTTGGCTAATGAACTGAAACCGACTAGAAGAGTCCAAAAATTGAAAAATGTGTTCTCTTCACAAACCACTTGGATGAAACATCTTAACACTATCATTAGTCATCTAAATTACCCCATAAAACGTCGAAATCTTAAATACGACATACAAATACGAATTCGAGCACAAATTCAAACATCACATAAAATCCCCAAAAATTCAATAAATCTAGCATGAACGAAATATCGCGAAATATAATAGCATGCAAGATAATTGAATGAAACATGAATCCTATATCTCGGATTCACCCATAATCCCCAATTCTCGACGCAACCGCACAAAGGAGTGCTCCTTTAGGGGTTTCGTGAAAATATCGGCGATTTGCTTTTGGGTTTCAACGTACACTAATATGATGTCCTTTTTAGCAACATGATCATCTAAGAAATGGTGTCGGACATCTATGTGTTTAGATCGGGAATGGTGCACCGGATTCTTCGAAAGACAAATAGCACTTTGGTTATCCACCATGATAGGGCTAGTATCACAATGAATACCAAAATCCTTCAGTGTGTGTCTCATCCAAAGAACCTGGGCACAAGCGGCACCGACGGCAATATATTCCGCCTCGGTGGTTGAAAGTGATATGGAATTTTGCTTCTTGGAAAACCAAGAGACAAGAGAATTTCCTAGAAAATGGCAAGTGCCACTAGTACTTTTCCTGTCGGATTTGCATCCCGCATAATCAGCGTCACTATATGAGACTAACTCATATGTGCTAGATTTCGGATAAAGTAATCCAAAATCTAAAGTGTAACTTAGATAGCGAAAAATACATTTAACCGCTACTAAGTGAGACTCCTTAGGTTGAGACTGATAACGAGCACATATGCATACGGCAAACATAATATCGGGCCAACTTGCGGTAAGATAAAGTAAACTACCTATCATACCTCGATATAGACGAATGTCTACATCCTTACCGCCCGTATCCTTGTCAAGATGCGTAGTCGTGCTCATTGGAGTCTTTTTCCCGGAAGCACTCTCCATTCCAAATCGCTTAAGCAACTCCACCGTATACTTCGTTTGGTGGATGAAGATTGCATCGTTCAATTGGCGAATTTGGAGACCTAAGAAATATTTGAGTTCGCCCATGTGGCTCATCTCAAATTGTTCCTTCATAACATTAGAAAACTCTTCGCAAAGAGTGAAGTTAGTAGCACCGAAAATGATATCATCAACATAAATTTGAACTAATAAAATATCATTATTCGCATGCTTAACAAAGAGTGTAGAATCGGCTTCGCCCATTTTAAAATTCAAATCCAAAAGAAAATTCTTTAGGCGATCATACCAAGCTCGAGGAGCTTGTCTCAAACCATAAAGAGCTTTCTTTAGTTTAAAAACATGATTTGGAAATTTTTCATTTAAGAAGCCCGGAGGTTGAGAAACGTAAACTTCCTCAACAACATCTCCGTTTAAAAATGCACTTTTAACATCCATTTGAAATAACTTAAAATTTTTATGGCATGCATAAGACAATAATAGTCTAATTGATTCTAATCTAGCTACCGGAGCGAAGGATTCTTCGAAATCGATACCTTCCTCTTGGCGATAGCCTTGAGCTACTAACCGAGCTTTGTTCCGGACGACGACTTGATTTTCGTCGGTTTTGTTCTTGAAGATCCACTTTGTCCCTATGACGGTGTGGTTCTTCGATGGCAAAGGAACAAGCTCCCATACCTCATTCCTCTCGAATTGAATGAGTTCCTCCTCCATGGCAAGGATCCAAGCACTATCTTCGCACGCTTCAACTATATTCTTTGGCTCTATCGATGAGGCAAAGGCACAATTGGCGAAGTGGTGGACTTGAGATCTCGTCTTGACACTATCATGAATATTGCCAATGACTTGCTCATGGGGATGGTCGCGAACGGTATGAAGCCGCTTGGGAATACCTTGATCACTAGGCACATTCTCAACAACTTCATTAGTCGGGTTAGTATCAATAGAATCAATTGAATCAATAGACTTAGAATTTTCAAACGAATCACATACAACATCCATAGAGTCATCATCATTTGAAATTCTAGGAGTAGTAAAATTCTCATTAAAAGAGACATGAAGTGATTCCTCGATCGTAGAGGATCTTTTGTTGTATATCCGGTAGGCTTTGCTACGTGAGGAATACCCAACAAATATCCCCTCATCCGATCTCGGATCAAACTTGTCCAAATTATCATATGCGTTTTTAATAAAACATTTTGCGCCGAAAACACGAAAATGTTTAACTTGAGGCAATCTACCAAACAACAATTCATAGCAAGTTTGTTTGGTGCCGGGCCTCAAAAGTATTCTATTAAACACATAACAAGCGGTGTGTACCGCTTCCGCCCAAAATTTATAACCAAGTTGACTATCTTCGAGCATAGTGCGAGCACACTCCACAAGCGTTCTATTCTTCCTCTCAACAACACCATTTTGAGGAGGTGCACGAGGGAAAGAAAACATGTGAGTAATTCCAAGATCATCACAAAAATTTGAGAAAGACTCATTCTCAAATTCACCCCCATGATCACTACGAATAGTGACAATGGTGGTTCCGATGAGATTTTGTACTTTCTTCACAAATATTGTGAAGTTTTCAAAAGCTTCATTTTTATTACATAGAAAAAATACACATGTAAATCTTGAATAATCATCAACGATGACTAGTCCATATCTTGCATTTCCTAAGGAAGCAACTCTAGTTGGCCCAAATAAATCTAGATGTAATAGCTCTAGTGGCCGTTTCGTAGAAATGCTTTTCTTAGGTTTAAATGAAGATTTAGGAAGCTTGCCACGTTGACAAGAATCACAAAAACTTTTCTTTTCAAAAACGAGCTTCGGAAAACCTTTAATGGGATTTAATTTCGAAAGCTTATAAAGTGTTTCAAAGTTCACATCTCCAAAGCGTCGATGCCATAAGTGTTGTTCACTTGTGTTGGCAACGAGACATTGTTCATATGACTTAGGAAGATCCAAAATATAAATATCTTTATGGCGTGTGCCGGAAAATAATAATTTATTATTATCATTTGAAATATGACACAATCCTTTCGCAAAGCTAACTTTGTAACCTTTGTCACAAAGTTGGCTTATTGAAATAAGATTATGATTTAAACCATCAACTAGATAAACATCACTAATTAAGGGTTTAGATGGGTTACCCACTTTACCAACACCGACGATGGTTCCGCTCTCGTTGCCTCCAAATACGACGCGATTTCCATTTGCAATGGGAACCACTCCGGAGAGCAATTGAGCGTCACCCGTCATGTGTTTTGAACACCCGCTATCGAGTATCCAATTCCCTTTGGAGCTAAATTTAAATTTGTTGCTCCTCTTCTTTTTCTTTTCCTTGAGTACCTAAAGATAGAAACTTTCATATCATGGTACCCAAGGTCATTGGGTCCTTAAAAGTTAGACCTTTGGAAGCCAAGTCCAATTGGACTTAGACTTCCCCACATAATTTCTACTATGCACAACATCCGAAAAATAAGCATTCATATACACTTGTTTTTCATCCATGCTTGTGTCCTTTGGGCTCCAAATAGTGAAAATTTTGGGAGCCATCATCCTATTGGGTGCATGCATGCGACGATGATTTCTACGTGATGCATGTTGTGGATAGGCATACGGAACATGATGGAATGGTGCACGACGAGAATTATTCATATGATGAGGTGGGTAAACATATGCATGTGTGGGAACACGTGCGTGAGGGTGTCTCACATGGTGTGCACGTGCCCGTGAACGTGTAGCATAGAAATCATCATATGTGTGAGACGGTGGAGTAGGACGTGTGTTCCTACGTGGCATGGTATTTGTGTACATATAAGCATGCCCCTTCTTTGGAGGTCCACCCAAAGTGGGTTTCTTTCCAAAAGAGGGTGTGGACGAGGTGGAAGCACCATTGGTAGATGAACTACCAATAGAGTGTTTGCTACCACTCGTAGAGTCACCGGAAGTTGGCCTAACAAAAGTAGTGGCCGCTTTGGACGGACATCCCATCATATACCCCAAACCAATGTGGTGATTGGCCGGAAGTAAGTCACTTAGGATTTTATCCAAATGGTCCTTACCCTTATTGAATTTATTAATTCGGCCTAATGTGTTATCATATTTCTCTTTGAGAGAACGCATAGAAGTATCCAAGTTGGATACTTGTGATGTGAGCACATAAACACGAGATTTGAGATTCTCGTTCTCAATACTCAAAGTCGAGTTTTGAGAAGTTAAATCCGCTATCCTATGTTCTTCCGGATCATCAATGCTAACATGTTCAAGTTTAGATTTGAGATTAACAATCTCATTTCTTAACTCTTCAACAACGGTTTCGTTGTTGGTGATGGTAGTCTTAGGCGAGGTTTGAATGCTAGCTAGGTCATCTTTTACTTTAGTATATCTATTTACTAATTTAGTGTATTTAGACCATAAATGAGAGTTAGCATCCCTAAGATCATCCATAGTTACCTCATCGCCTTCGTCGTCGCTATCATCGGAGGAGGAAGATCCTTTATCATGCTCCTCTCTTGCCATGAAGCACATGTGCGCTTGCCCCACTTGCTCATCGTCCGACTCTCCGCTTGAGGAATCCTCGGAGTCGGTGAATGTTGCTCCGACAAGTCCCTTTTTGTACCCCTTTTTGTACTTCTTCGACTTGTCGAACTTCGGCGCCTTCCACTTCTCCTTTTGCTTGTTTTGAGGACAATCCGCTTTGATGTGTCCTGGCGTATTGCACTTGAAACACAAAGGAGAGGAAGAGGCGTTAGAAGAACCAAATTTAGCTTTGTTCTTATAGTTACCTTTTCGAAAAAAACGGTTGAACTTCTTGGCCATGAGAGCCATGGACTCCTAGTCCAACTCGTTTTCCGAGTCTTCATCATCGGTTGATGTGGATGTGGATGGAGCGGCCTTGAAAGCAATAGCCTTCTTCTTTGGCTCGTCTTGCTTTAGATAGGACTTCATCTTTTCCTGCAATTTGAGCTTGCTATCCTTGCGTACCTCGTATGACATTAAAGTACCCATTAGTTGAACTACGGTATACTTATTCATGTCATTACCTTCCTCGATGGCGAAGGTACGTTTCTCCCAAGAAGAAGGAAGTCCTTCGATAAGCTTTGAGCACTTCTCCTTTTGAGTGTAGGACTTGCCGAGGGCCTCTAACTCGTTTATTATGTCAACGAAGCGAGCGTAATATTCCTTCATCTTCTCGCCCTGTTGCATATGAAACATTTCGTAATCTTTGTTTACGACTACGAGTTTAGAGTCTCTTACCCTACTCGTCCCTTCATGAAGTATGAGGAGGGAGTTCCAAATTTGATATGCACTCTTACATGTGCATATCTTATTGAAGTCCTCGGGCTCCAATGCGCATTGCAAGGCGTTCATTGCCTTGGCATTGCTTACCTCCGCGGCGATCTCCGCGGTAGTCCATTTCTCAAAGTCTTCTTCTTCGGGCTCGATGTATTCCTTCATTGTGGTCCTCCATAGAGACGCACTCCGGAGGAAGGTTTCCATCCGGCATTTCCAGTACCCGTAGTTGGTACCGTTGAAGAATGGAGGCCTCGTAGAGGAATGTCCTTCCATCACCGAAGATGCTCCTTCTCGGTTCCTGAAGGTGTCATAGTTGGAAGGTGGACGCACGGTCTTGTTGTCGTTGGCAGACATAGCTAAGTATCTGGCTTTGATACCAAATGTAATGCCCTACAAGCTACTGCACAAGTACTAGAGGGGGGGGGGTGAATAGTACTTTAAAAATAACAAGGAGTATAATTCCAAATTATAGTGCAAACAACTACCAAAACAATTTGCGGAAGCTTAAATTGAATGACAACAACAAAATTAACAATGCAAACAAATGATGTTAATGGGTTCGGATCCACCCAAGTCTCCCCGACTTGTTCCCGGTGATCCTACGTCCCAACCACCCGGATCCCCTCCGGATACTTAGGTTAGAAACCCTAACCCAAGATTTCCACTATGAATATCTTGTGAAAAACCTTCACAAGATCAAATCATACAACAATGGCAATAGTGAATCCCACAACCCGGGATCACAACCTTCTCTCACAACCGAGAGAATCAATAAGCAATATAAATGAGTTTATATTGAAATAAGCAAACTTACCACAAAATCCTATACCTTGAGTTTTTCTTACCAAATAGGTGAAAGGAAGGATTTGAGGAAGATGAAGTCACCAAGACCTAGCACCAAGGAAATGACCAGCAATAGGTGCCTAGGAGAGATTTGGAGACTTGATTCAAGCTAGAGCTTGAAGGGCTCACTAAGAACAAGCTTCTCTCAATATGGATCCTAGATCTAGAATGTGAGAGAATGGGTTTCTTGTGAGGAAGAGAGCTTTAGAAATGAGTGAGAATGGCAATCTCTTTCTATCTCAATGAATCTCTTAATGGCAGCTCTTACCTAGAGAGAAATGACCTAGGTTCGTATTTATAGGGTCCCATAAAAACAAATTAGGTTAAATCCCAACGGATAGAAATCTGAGGAAACTAGTCGGTCAAAGAACAACCACTGACCGACTAGTTCATCAACTAGTCGGTCAGTCAAACAGCATGGACCGACTAAGTGAGGAACTGAGAAGAAAGAGAAATTCAGACCTAGAAATCTAGTCGGTCCAAGAAGACTTTCTGACTGACTAGTTTCACAACTAGTCGGTCAGTCAGTGAACGTAGACCGACTAAGAGGCATAATGAAATAGTCTGAATACAAATTGACTTAGTCGGTCCAAGAACAAAAGTTGACCGACTAGATTGTCAACTAGTCGGTCACCAAACGTTCTTAGACCGACTAACGATAAACCGTAGCTTAGGAGAAATTTAGTATGAACAGTAAGTCACAACTAGTCGGTCAAAGAAGCATCACTGACCGACTAGTTCACAAACTAGTCGGTCGGTGAGTCAACGTAGACCGACTAACTGTAAACAGTAAGGTGCAAGAAATTAAGGAAGCAAACTAGTCGGTCCAAGAAGAGTTGCTGACCGACTAGATCACCATCTAGTCGGTCAGTACTCCTTCTTGTACTAACTAACATGCACAAACAAGTCCGAATCGAAGCGCGACGCTTCGAGGAAGTTAGAATGAACTTGTACTAAGATCCTAGAGCTACGATATGAGCGTTATGAAGTTAGAATCGTAAGATATACTCAAGGCTTAACATTCTATAGATCGAAGCTAAAAGACTATAAATAAAACCTTAATGAACGGTCTTTGAGAGCTTCGATTAAATCTTCATGACTTCCAAAATGGCGCAAGAGCTTCAACGAAGCTTTAGGCATGAATACGTGCTTTGAGAAGTCTTGAGATGTCGCTTTGAATGTTCTCGTGATTTTTGCGACGATCTCCAATACTGCGCTCACAAATTGTTAGTTCATGAATTATTTATGTTTGCTCATCATCCAAAACCAAATCCAGGGAGTCCAATATTCAACATCTCTCTCTTGCTCACTAGCCTTAGTGGGAATCCATAATCTCAAGGATTTCCTAGGCAAAGGTTTTGCCTTAGCAAGAGGGAAGGATGTGGCATGCTTAGGTGTAGAAACAAGTTTCTTAGCATGCAAAGAATGAGGATTTTGCTTCTTAGCAAAAAATGAAGATTCTTCATTCATCCTCATCACCTTGTGATCTACATGCTTCTTGTGAGTGTTATTGTTGTACAAGAGAGCATGGTGATTCTTCTTAGGTGCTTTAGCAATATTTCTTGAAATTGCACCAAAGGAAGAATTAGAGGTGGGTTTGGGAACCACATTTTGAACATAACCCAAACCTCCTCTATGATTTGCCGGATGTTATTTTTCCAACAAATCGTGGAGTGAATCCCTAGAATACACAAAGCTTATGAGCTTCCGGGATTCCTCTTCACATTTCAACGTAAGTTGTTGAATGTGAGCATCTAAGCTAAGGTTTTAAGCAATGAGATTTTCATTAGAAATGCTCAATTCCTTAACTTGAGAAAGAAGTGTGTCTTTCTCACAAGTGTCATAAACATGTCTTTCATCATGAACTACACTTGCAATAACTAGTTTATGCATTCTACTCTTAGCACTCTTATATTTAGCTTTTAATTTATTGTAAGAGTGGATGCACTTACTAGCCTTTTTGGAGGCCAAGTCAAATTTGAACTTGAGCTCCTCATATGAGATCTTTTCTTCATCGATCTCAACACCATCATCATCATCATCATCATCGCACGAGCTTGATGACGACTTCTCCTCCTTAGCCGCAAGGCGCGAATCCTCATAGGAGTTGTAGGCGTCAAGCCAAGCATCCAACTCTTCTTCGTTTAATCCAGAGGGAATTGGAGTAGGGACATCCATGGCTACAAAGCATGCATGAGCATCCTCCTTTATATCCTCTTCTTCGGTGCAAGAAGTGTCCTCACTCGAATCATCAAAGGTCCCGACAAGTCCCTTTTTGTGATTTTTGGACTTGGACCTTCCTTTCCAATGCTTCTTCCCTTTACCCTTGTACGTTTCTTTAATGGGTTTGGAAGGGCATTCGGTGGACAAATGACCTTTTCCACTGCAAGTGTAACAAGTAGGAACCTTGTTAGAATTGGAGGCAAACTTTGACGAAGACTTACCTTGCTTGCATTTGAGGAAGGCTTTGAATTGTTCGGCAAGTTCCTCAATTTCTTCTCCACTTGCATCTTCTTGCTCATCTTCTTCGCTAGGAGCTTCGCGATGGAATTTTCTTCTCCACTTGCTTGGCTCCTCCTTGGCATGGAATGCAACTCCCTTTTGCTTTTCTAGCTTCTCGGACTTTGTTGGATGAATCTCCTTCTTGTGTTGAAGCTTTACTTCATACGCCATGAGATTCCCAATGCATTCCTCAACGGTATATTTGGATGTGTCATAAGACTCCAAAATTCCGCTGGCCTTTGACTCCCAACGAGGTGTGAGAGAGTCTAGGATCTTCTCTACACGATCCTCTTGGGAAATCGTCTTCCCGAGTCCCTCCAAAGCGTTCACAATATCGGTGAACCTTGTGAACATCTCTGAAATGCTTTCGCCTTCCTGCATCTTAAACATTTCATATTTAGATCTAAACACAGTTTGTTTAGATTTCTTTACCTTTGTTGTCCCTTCATGACAAATCTCCAAGGTGTGCCAGATATCATTCGCCGTTTTGCACATGGAGATGCGGTTGAACTCACTAGCAAAGAGAGCACAATGTAATGCGTTCATGGCTCTCGCATTGAACTTGATTGAGTCCTTCTCTGCCTTTGTCCTTGAAGCCGCAGGAGTAATGGGCTTCTCAAATGGCACCTCCGTGATGTCCCATAGGTCTTGACCCTCCATATAAATCATCATTCTGATCTTCCAACTAGGATAGTTGGTTCTGTTGAAGAGCGGAGGTCGAACGGTTGAGTGATCTTCTTCATGAGACGCGGATGAGGCGTTGAATGCCATCGTTGCAGTATGCTATAACCTCGATCTGATACCAATTGTAGGGATCGTCTACCCCTTGCAATACTAACAACACACACTAGAGGGGGGTGAATAGTGTAATGGCAATAAGATTGTCCAAATAAAATTAAACTTGCAAATGCGGAATTATAAGTGCAAGAGGAGTAAATGGCACAATCAATCCAAACGTAAACACAAAGTTTTACCCTGGTTCCCCAAACTTGGGTACATCCAGCCACACCAATATTCACTATATTCCCACACAGAGAAGTGAATACAAATCCCACAAAGAGATACCCCACGAAGAGGATTTATGCCATACACAAGGACCCAACCAATCCTACACAAGGATCAAGATTCCCACACAGAGAATCACTAACTCCCACTCAGAGAATTAGGGTTAGTCCTACACTAGGACACTAAACTCCCACAAAGAGAGTTAATTCCCACAAAGAGAATTTCCTAAGTCCCACAAAGAGACAACCTCCCACAAAGAGAGAAACTCCCACAAGGAGAGTATCCTAATCCCACAAAGAGAAAAGGAGAACAATTTACACCTTGTAAAGTAAATACTCTTACCTATGCCTTGAGATGCTTACTCATGAATGAATGCAAGGCATGGAAGAGGATCTCCAAGTGTTGGAATATGCTTGAGAGCACTTGGATGATTTCCCTTGAGCTGGACTTCAATGCATGAAGAAAGATGAATGCTCAAATAGAGGGAAATGAGGGAGCTTGAGAGTGGCTTATTGATCTCTTGAGATTTTCTATAGAATCAAAAGTTTATCAAATGTTGTCAAGAGTTCTCAAGAATGGCAGCACACTCATATATATAGGAATCCTATATCAAGCCCAAAACCCAAAGAAACAGCCAGAAAATCAAATCAGCAACGGCTAGAAACTGGGTGAAAACGACAGGAACAGTCGACTGATGATCATAAGACAGTCGACTGATCAACGGCTAGAAAATATCTAACGGCTATAATCCGAGCCAGGACAGTCGACTGACGAAGTCAATACAGTCGACTGGCAAACAGGACAGGCGCATGTAAATCCTTTAGCAGACGACTGCTGCAGGGGATGGATCGAAACATAGAGCTGCACTCTTTCTCCAATTCTTCGCACAGGCGACTGATGTTAGTACTACAGTCGACTGTCGAATAGTCAGGCGACTGAATATTCTTCATCAGTCGACTACTGTAAAGTATGGAGAGAAGACAGAGAGATGCAGAGATTGCACTTACGCTAGACAGGTGACTGTTGACCAAATCTCAGGCGACTGCAAATGTACAGGCGACTGGGAACTGAATGATAGGCGACTGTGCGTAAAACTCAAGTTTGAGTCAATAGAAATGTTGACTTGAGCAGTGCATATCAGGCGACTGTAGAAGGATCTACAGGCGACTGGTAATCACCCAGTCGACTGTGTTTCCCTCAACATGTGACTGACAAAAGAAGTGAACCTATTGGGTTGGATTATATGATAATCCTAAGGTTCACTAAGATGGTTAAATGCATGAGCATGAATGAGTAAACCATCTAGCAAGGCATTACATCAACCCTAGACTCAAAATAGAGAGAAAGCAATAAAGTAAATTACATGAATTACAATGCTTTCAAAAGAGTCTAAGTCTTCAATCTAGATGCCTTGAAAGCTCTCCATCATCTCCAAGCTTTGGCACTCCTTGAGTCCAAACTTTGGTTCTTCTTCACATGATGTCCATCCTTACACCAAGTGTAACGGCCTGTTTTCGGGCCAATTTGAAATTTTATGTGTGCACAGCAATTAGGTCTGTGCGTAAAGTGATTTGGTCTGTGTGCATAGCAGATGTCGTCTGTGCACGCAGTAGGACCCTAGAACCTTGCTTGAACCTATAGATAGCCTCCGTGACTCGTGTCCGACTTGGGAACACGTGTCAACCCAAGCCAACCCCGACGTGTGCCCGCTTAGAACTACCGTCGCCTTTGGACCCCGTACCCTTTATACACTTTACGTGCACATATTCTTGTTCGTGCACGTATTTATTTTAGTTGTTGTCTGTATCCGAACCCTATCGTGTGATATGTCGTTGTGACCCTCTCTGAGAGTATTAGAATTTTGGTGTTGATTCGCAACGTCATTTCACGGGTCGTTCTCCCACGAATTGACCTTGTTTGGAGAGACGTCGCGATTCTCACTTTTGACGAGAGACGTTTTTATTTTTAATTTCGTTTCTCGTCATCGAAATTGTGATCCGTCTTCTCCGTCTTCCTTCTCTCGTCATCCCGGTCACCCCAGTATTTTTCTTACGATTTTTGGACTTCGTTTGACTTATGTGCACTTTTGGCACAACTTATTGTATTTTTTAAGCCCTAGGTTTCGTGGTGTTATACCCCTTAATAATAATATTATTAATAATTATATCTGACTTGTGACTTGGCCCACTTCAAACCCCTTGGCACACAAACCCACGCATGAACAGAGGGTGAGGATTTTTAACTATGGGCTTTTAACAATTTTTAATAAATTGTAATTAACCTTTCCTATAGCTAATTAACCCCAACCCAACTGAAGCCCACATGCCCATGTCTCAGCCTACCCATACTCACGTGACCCTAGCCTTTATTATAACCCTAGGGCTCTAAGTGTTCTTCACAGCAACACAAGCAAACGCAGCCGCCACCCAATTCATTTTCCAACTCACGCATCATCCCCTAGCCGGCCGTTCTTCGTGTTTTCTGACCAAACCCCGACGCCGACGACCCCCTCTCACCACCTCCGACGTGCCTCCTCCCTCTTCACCGCCGTGGGGTCGCTGCTCTGCCTGAAACGCACGTGCAGCAGCCGCAGCGGTTGCAGCAGGCCGCCGCCGCCACTGCCGCCACCGCCGGCCGCCTCCCCTGCTGCCGTCGACCCCCCTTGGTCCCCCTCTGCCTTCCTCAGCCACCCTCAGGCCATCGAGACTCGAAACAGCGGGTATTTTCGCTGTTACGCATTTTTACGACATCCCGACGCGTCGTATCGTCGCTTCGTCGTCCTCTCTCACTGTCGGGGTCTTCCGACAGTCCCCTGCTGTTCCTAAGGGTGTATTCCGACGTTGCAAGCATCTTCTACGACTCTCAACGTCGTAGGCATTGCGTGCGTCAAGCCGTTCGTTCCAGTTCGTTGATACGGCTTCCCGGAAGCCGTAGGAACGTCTACCGGCACGCTACTCACTGATAGGAATCTGTGCTCCAGGCCTTCCACCCTTGACCTACCGTCGGGTGACGCGGCGTTGTGTCAGAATCGTCATCTACGTGGAGCGTTCGCATCTGGCTAGGTAACGATTCTCAAAAGCTTTGTTGCTCTAGTAATTAGGACCAACTTGCATGAAGTAACTCACATAGAACGAACTCATTAAAGTATCGCCTCGATCGATCAATGGACTTACTCTGCTGTGCACATAGGATAGATGGAATGATCGATCGAATTAAGCAGCATACCATAGGTCTGGTGACCCAAAGCGGGCCCCGTTAATCTGGCTTATATTTATCTTGTCTGTGGATGTTAGAGTGTATGATTGTGATGGTAGGATTATCATACAGGTTCCGTAGATCCGTTGGTTGATCCAGACTCAGCTGGACTACATCCTTGCCGGAATCTTTCAGGCAAGGAATGAGACTTTAGTTACTGCTTTTATACTTTTCTAGAATTGATGTTAGAACTGCTAGATTTATTTCTGCAAAATACTTGAAAATGATCACATGTTACTTTCTGCTTGAACCCACTTTTAATATGCAACTTAAACCGCACATGCTAATTAATAAGCCAGACATTATAATTGTGTGGATCTTTGTAGAAGATCACAGGCGTGGGCCTCTCCTATACGGAGTTTGGCACTACTCTTGTGGAGCGTTCACTGGCTCGTCCAGAAATGTCTCGCTTACGGATAGTTAATCGATGACGGGGGTGACCATTGAGAACTGGTGCTCCCCAGCTTTGGCTCACCCGTGACTGGTGCACTCCGGTATGATACGTAGTATCATTCATGATTAATGATTTGTTTCGGATCGACGACGGGGGTGACCATTGAGAACTGGTGCTCCCCAGCTTTGGCTCACCCGTGACTGGTGCGCTCCGGTATGATACGCGGTATCATTCGTGATCCATGTCTTGTCTCGTGTCTAGATGGAGCGTTTGTTGGCTCGTGTCCATAACACAAACGACTCACGGGTGGGGTAGGACAAAAGAGTCTAGCTGGGCCTGGGGGGTAGCTCCCCTCCGCCTACGCAGCTTGAGTCCTTAGGCTTTATCTTTGTATCGCAGTTGGTGCACTCCTGTCCGTTTCATAGGGATGCTTTCCGGTCGTTTGACCTTTTACTAGACTTGGACAATCTGACCAGATGGACACCCCTGGCAGATTGACAGAACTACATGAACAACTCTTAGACGATCTGACTAGATGGACACCCCTAGCAGATCGATTAGAATAACCATTACTTATTTCTTGCTTTCTAGGACTGCCTGTGTAGCTGTCTTTTAAATTCCATTTAGAACTGCTAGAATTGTATAACTGCATTAACTTATGGTCTCATTAGTTCGTTGCTGACATGTGTTTTGCACATGTCACAGACTTGACTGAGCTGGCATCACCTGAGGATCCCAGCAGACTTTTCACTCTTTCGTTGCCCCTGGTACGTGCAGTTTTAATTTCTATGTTAAACTCTTTGTTGGTTATCTTCTGCTTTGAATAGTATCTTATAGACATTTCACTCTTTAGGTTATGTGTTGGTTGAAGTACTGTGCTAGGAATGATCGGGGTAGTTCCTATAGTTAACTAGAAGAGTCTAGCCATGCCTGAAATTAAGAAAGTCCGAGGGCGGACTTTATTTTAAGTTGGGGAGAATGTAACGGCCTGTTTTCGGGCCAATTTGAAATTTTATGTGTGCACAGCAATTAGGTCTGTGCGTAAAGTGATTTGGTCTGTGTGCATAGCAGATGTCGTCTGTGCACGCAGTAGGACCCTAGAACCTTGCTTGAACCTATAGATAGCCTCCGTGACTCGTGTCCGACTTGGGAACACGTGTCAACCCAAGCCAACCCCGACGTGTGCCCGCTTAGAACTACCGTCGCCTTTGGACCCAGTACCCTTTATACACTTTACGTGCACGTATTCTTGTTCGTGCACGTATTTATTTTAGTTGTTGTCTGTATCCGAACCCTATCGTGTGATATGTCGTTGTGACCCTCTCTGAGAGTATTAGAATTTTGGTGTTGATTCGCAAAGTCATTTCACGGGTCGTTCTCCCACGAATTGACCTTGTTTGGAGAGACGTCACGATTCTCACTTTTGACGAGAGACGTTTTTATTTTTAATTTCGTTTCTCGTCATCGAAATTATGATCCGTCTTCTCCATCTTCCTTCTCTCGTCATCCCGGTCACCCCAGTATTTTTCTTACGATTTTTGGACTTCGTTTGACTTATGTGCACTTTTGGCACAACTTATTGTATTTTTTTAAGCCCTAGGTTTCGTGGTGTTATACCCCTTAATAATAATATTATTAATAATTATATCTGACTTGTGACTTGGCCCACTTCAAACCCCTTGGCACACAAACCCACGCATGAACAGAGGGTGAGGATTTTTAACTATGGGCTTTTAACAATTTTTAATAAATTGTAATTAACCTTTCCTATAGCTAATTAACCCCAACCCAACTGAAGCCCACATGCCCATGTCTCAGCCTACCCATACTCACGTGACCCTAGCCTTTATTATAACCCTAGGGCTCTAAGTGTTCTTCACAGCAACACAAGCAAACGCAGCCGCCACCCAATTCATTTTCCAACTCACGCATCATCCCATAGCCGGCCGTTCTTCGTGTTTTCTGACCAAACCCCGACGCCGACGACCCCCTCTCACCACCTCCGACGTGCCTCCTCCCTCTTCACCGCCGTGGGGTCGCTGCTCCGCCTGAAACGCGCGTGCAGCAGCCGCAGCGGTTGCAGCAGGCCGCCGCCGCCGCTGCCGCCACCGCCGGCCGCCTCCCCTGCTGCCGTCGACCCCCCTTGGTCCCCCTCTGCCTTCCTCAGCCACCCTCAGGCCATCGAGACTCAAAACAGCGGGTATTTTCGATGTTACGCATTTTTACGACGTCCCGACGCGTCGTATCGTCGCTTCGTCGTCCTCTCTCGCTGTCGGGGTCTTCCGACAGTCCCCTGCTGATCCTAAGGGTGTATTCCGACGTTGCAAGTATCTTCTACGACTCTCAACGTCGTAGGCATTGCGTGCGTCAAGCCGTTCGTTCCAGTTCGTTGATATGGCTTCCCGGAAGCCGTAGGAACGTCTACCGGCATGCTACTCACTGATAGGAATCTGTGCTCCAGGCCTTCCACCCTTGACCTACCGTCGGGTGACGCGGCGTTGTGTCAGAATCGTCATCTACGTGGAGCGTTCGCATCTGGCTAGGTAACGATTCTCAAAAGCCTTTGTTGCTCTAGTAATTAGGACCAACTTGCATGAAGTAACTCACATAGAACGAACTCATTAAAGTATCGCCTCGATCGATCAATGGACTTACTCTGATGTGCACATAGGATAGATGGAATGATCGATCGAATTAAGCAGCATACCATAGGTCTGGTGACCCAAAGCGGGCCCCGTTAATCTGGCTTATATTTATCTTGTCTGTGAATGTTAGAGTGCATGATTGTGATGGTAGGATTATCGTACAGGTTCCGTAGATCCGTTGGTTGATCCAGACTCAGCTGGACTACATCCTTGCCGGAATCTTTCAGGCAAGGAATGAGACTTTAGTTACTGCTTTTATACTTTTCTAGAATTGATGTTAGAACTGCTAGATTTATTTCTGCAAAATACTTGAAAATGATCACATGTTACTTTCTGCTCGAACCCTATTTTAAGATGCAACTTAAACCGCACATGCTAATTAATAAGCCAGACATTATAATTGTGTGGATCTTTGTAGAAGATCACAGGCGTGGGCCTCTCCTATACGGAGGTTGGCACTACTCTTGTGGAGCGTTCGCTGGCTCGTCCAGAAATGTCTCGCTTACGGATAGTTAATCGATGACGGGGGTGACCATTGAGAACTGGTGCTCCCCAGCTTTGGCTCACCCGTGACTGGTGCACTCCGGTATGATACATAGTATCATTCATGATTAATGATTTGTTTCGGATCGACGACGGGGGTGACCATTGAGAACTGGTGCTCCCCAGCTTTGTCTCACCCGTGACTGGTGCGCTCCGGTATGATACGCGGTATCATTCGTGATCCTTGTCTTGTCTCGTGTTTAGATGGAGCGTTTGTTGGCTCATGTCCATAACACAAATGACTCGCGGGTGGGGTAGGACAAAAGAGTCTAGCTGGGCCTGGGGGGTAGCTCCCCTCCGCCTACGCAGCTTGAGTCATTAGGCTTTATCTTTGTATCGCAGTTGGTGCACTCCTGTCCATTTCACAGGGATGCTTTCCGGTCGTTTGACCTTTTACTAGACTTGGACAATCTGACCAGATGGACACCCCTGGCAGATTGACAGAACTACATGAACAACTCTTAGACGATCTGACTAGATGGACACCCCTAGCAGATCGATTAGAATAACCATTACTTATTTCCTGCTTTCTAGGACTGCCTGTGTAGCTGTCTTTTAAATTCCATTTAGAACTGCTAGAATTGTATAACTGCATTAACTTATGGTCTCATTAGTTCGTTGCTGACATGTGTTTTGCACATGTCACAGACTTGACTGAGCTGGCATCACCTGAGGATCCCAGCAGACTTTTCACTCTTTAGTTGCCCCTGGTACGTGCAGTTTTAATTTCTATGTTAAACTCTTTGTTGGTTATCTTCTGCTTTCAATAGTATCTTATATTACTGTTTGACTATTGTTTCATGCTAAACCATTCGATCGGACCTTCTCCTCCGCATCATAACTTGCCTGGACGCTTATTGGACCCCGAGCCTTAACGGCTCGAGTCCATACGGGCTGGCCATGCCCCGTTGCCCCAATCTTTTGGGAAGCAGGGCGTGACAGTTTTTGTGGTGGCCCATGCAGGTCTTGATCGAATGATTTATCGAAACAATAGTGTTGCAGCGACTATTCAAACAACCAACAATATTCGAGTCTAACATAAGTTAGTTAGGTTTAGACTAGTTCCTTGGCCCCCTCTAGCTTGGACTTGAGTGAGAATATAGGAATAAGATGAAGTTTAAAGTGATGTATTTCTAACACATTGGACAGTTATAAGTTAGGATTCTAGACTTGACAAGGAACCATGGTAGTGAGAACATTGAATCGAGGGAATGAGATCGACTCTTAGTATGCTACTCATGATAGAAGTGTGGTGATTAGAAGTCTTGTCTCAACGACTAAATGCGTAGACCTACGTCGATCAAGTGAATTATTACGCAATGGATATTATGAGCATATTTATATATAAGCCGAGTAGCAACAGTATAACCTGGGTTTTGAAAAAAAAAACTAGTTTGAGGATAGCAACATGGTTGAAGTTAGTAATATGACCATTAGAGATGAACAGAAGAGGTTCAGAGGGATAATGTGATGACGAGGTTAATCTTATGATGGGTTGTATAAGATCGACAACATGATCTGTTTTGGACACAGTGGTTTAAAGGAATTAAGGATCTTAGGAATGTCATGGGAGTTTCAAAGTCGACCGTTCGAATACGCATCGAGTGCGTACTGATCACTGGATTCCAGCTACAGTTTACGGAAAGGTGGAAGGCGATGACTCCTCCAGATCATGTGGATGGATTATAGTCAACAGTGACTAGCAGTTTTAGTGTCAATGAAAATCTTAGATCGAGTCAAGTGAGCATGTTTGGTTTTACGAGTGCTCAATGATCAAGAAATATGGGAAAAGAGTTAGTAGATTGCCTTGGTTGTTTGGATTGGGAAAGGAAATCGTAAGTAAGTCAGACACCCGAAAATCTAGAATTGGTTGGTAGTTTCACTTTAGAGATTCCTAGAGGCAGCTGATGCCAAGAACCAATTGAAGCGGAGAACAACAGGATCATTATAACAGGTTCTCATGAACGGGCTTTTGAGTTGGAAATTTTATTGGTGTTTATAAATGATTGGGACCAACCAATTAGGGATGGTTAGTTGGAGATTGTTTAACCCCCATAGATGTCAAATATTGGAAGTGTTTGCACATTAGAGCCTTGTGTTTGTTCTGCCTTCCCCGTAGATCCATGAGGAGGTTTACCCGGCTCGTGTATATATATATCATTGTCGGGCATGCTTAGTATTATTACTTAGGTATATGTGAGCTTATGGATGAATAATGGAATATGTGTACGGCGATGAATGTAATGATTATGTGTATATAGTACATGAATAAGTATAGATACTTATGTAAGATAATATGTGTGAATATATAATGCCTATGAATACATATAAGTCTTAGTGTTCCGTCGAGTACGAGTGGACATGCTTATAGATACTAGGATAATAATGTGTTGTGTGATGGTATATACATATATATGGGATAAGTATGAATTACATGTTTTGATGTGTGGATGATTGTATAGTGATGTCTAGCTACTTACTAAGGCTACATATGATGAGTCGTGTCATATAGATGTATAGGAGTGTGTGTATAAGTACATAGATTGTATATTGTTGGGTATGTATCTTGGAGTCTCACTCGAGAGCGAGTGAGTATGCTCAGTAAGTATTTTATAATGTGGTTGTGGTTTGCGGATGTGAGTATAGTGTTATATGTATCCGTGCATGATAGGATATGGTGAATGTAGTTATATAGGTGTTTGTGCTGGGTTACGCTACGCACCTGGACGTGCGTAGCTACACCATGTATAGATACATGTTTATTCTATAGTTATGAATGAAGGGTTTACATGTTTGAATGAGTATGTGTTAGTTAAACTAGGAGTGAAATGTGCTATATGCATAGTTATTAGGATGGATGCATTGTGTTTGTAGGAATAGATTAACATGATGGTGTGATTATGTATTGCTTGTAATAATAAATTGTTTGTCATTTGGTGTTGTGGTGAATAGTTATAATATAGCTAAGTATTATTGTTATGATTGATGTGTTGAATGTATACTAGGGGATATACCTTTTTGGGGTTATATTGAGTAGATATGTGTATTTTCGGTTTTAAATTCGTGATGAATTTAAATACCCTGGTTAGTATATGTGTACTATATGTATAATACAATGGTTGTATATGATGGGTGATTTTTGAATATTGGAATATGACTGTGCGTAGGTATGGATGTGCGGAGGCACTTCCATGAGTTAGAAATGTATGCGTGAATAATATTAACCTAGCTATAAGTACAAGATACAATGGTTGGGAAATAATGATGTATATTATTACTGAGCATGTACATAGATAGATGTATTAGGTTATGTGTTGGTTGAAGTACTGTGCTAGGAATGATCGGGGTAGTTCCTATAGTTAACTAGAAGAGTCTAGCCATGCCTGAAATTAAGAAAGTCCGAGGGCGGACTTTATTTTAAGTTGGGGAGAATGTAACGGCCTGTTTTCGGGCCAATTTAAAATTTTATGTGTGCACAGCAATTAGGTCTGTGCGTAAAGTGATTTGATCTGTGTGCATAGCAGATGTCGTCTGTGCACGCAGTATGACCCTAGAACCTTGCTTGAACCTATAGATAGCCTCTGTGACTCGTGTCCGACTTGGGAACACGTGTCAACCCAAGCCAACCCCGACGTGTGCCCGCTTAGAACTACCGTCGCCTTTGGACCCAGTACCCTTTATACACTTTACGTGCACGTATTCTTGTTCGTGCACGTATTTATTTTAGTTGTTGTCTGTATCCGAACCCTATCGTGTGATATGTCGTTGTGACCCTCTCTGAGAGTATTAGAATTTTGGTGTTGATTCGCAACGTCATTTCACGGGTCGTTCTCCCACGAATTGACCTTGTTTGGAGAGACGTCACGATTCTCACTTTTGACGAGAGACGTTTTTATTTTTAATTTCGTTTCTCGTCATCGAAATTATGATCCGTCTTCTCCGTCTTCCTTCTCTCGTCATCCCGGTCACCCCAGTATTTTTCTTACGATTTTTGGACTTCGTTTGACTTATGTGCACTTTTGGCACAACTTATTGTATTTTTTTAAGCCCTAGGTTTCGTGGTGTTATACCCCTTAATAATAATATTATTAATAATTATATCTGACTTGTGACTTGGCCCACTTCAAACCCCTTGGCACACAAACCCACGCATGAACAGAGGGTGAGGATTTTTAACTATGGGCTTTTAACAATTTTTAATAAATTGTAATTAACCTTTCCTATAGCTAATTAACCCCAACCCAACTGAAGCCCACATGCCCATGTCTCAGCCTACCCATACTCACGTGACCCTAGCCTTTATTATAACCCTAGGGCTCTAAGTGTTCTTCACAGCAACACAAGCAAACGCAGCCGCCACCCAATTCATTTTCCAACTCACGCATCATCCCATAGCCGGCCGTTCTTCGTGTTTTCTGACCAAACCCCGACGCCGACGACCCCCTCTCACCACCTCCGACGTGCCTCCTCCCTCTTCACCGCCGTGGGGTCGCTGCTCCGCCTGAAACGCGCGTGCAGCAGCCGCAGCGGTTGCAGCAGGCCGCCGCCGCCGCTGCCGCCACCGCCGGCCGCCTCCCCTGCTGCCGTCGACCCCCCTTGGTCCCCCTCTGCCTTCCTCAGCCACCCTCAGGCCATCGAGACTCAAAACAGCGGGTATTTTCGATGTTACGCATTTTTATGACGTCCCGACGCGTCGTATCGTCGCTTCGTCGTCCTCTCTCGCTGTCGGGGTCTTCCGACAGTTCCCTGCTGTTCCTAAGGGTGTATTCCGACGTTGCAAGCATCTTCTACGACTCTCAACGTCGTAGGCATTGCGTGCGTCAAGCCGTTCATTCCAGTTCGTTGATACGGCTTCCCGGAAGCCGTAGGAACGTCTACCGGCATGCTACTCACTGATAGGAATCTGTGCTCCAGGCCTTCCACCCTTGACCTACCATCAGGTGACGCGTTGTTGTGTCAGAATCGTCATCTACGTGGAGCGTTCGCATCTGGCTAGGTAACGATTCTCAAAAGCCTTTGTTGCTCTAGTAATTAGGACCAACTTGCATGAAGTAACTCACATAGAACGAACTCATTAAAGTATCGCCTCGATCGATCAATGGACTTACTCTGATGTGCACATAGGATAGATGGAATGATCGATCGAATTAAGCAGCATACCATAGGTCTGGTGACCCAAAGCGGGCCCCGTTAATCTGGCTTATATTTATCTTGTCTGTGGATGTTAGAGTGCATGATTGTGATGGTAGGATTATCGTACAGGTTCTGTAGATCCGTTGGTTGATCCAGACTCAGCTGGACTACATCCTTGCCGGAATCTTTCAGGTAAGGAATGAGACTTTAGTTACTGCTTTTATACTTTTCTAGAATTGATGTTAGAACTGCTAGATTTATTTCTGCAAAATACTTGAAAATGATCACATGTTACTTTCTGCTCGAACCCACTTTTAAGATGCAACTTAAACCGCACATGCTAATTAATAAGCCAGACATTATAATTGTGTGGATCTTTGTAGAAGATCACAGGCGTGAGCCTCTCCTATACGGAGTTTGGCACTACTCTTGTGGAGCGTTCGCTGGCTCGTCCAGAAATGTCTCGCTTACGGATAGTTAATCGATGACGGGGGTGACCATTGAGAACTGGTGCTCCCCAGCTTTGGCTCACCCGTGACTGGTGCACTCCGGTATGATACGTAGTATCATTCATGATTAATGATTTGTTTCGGATCGACGACGGGGGTGACCATTGAGAACTGGTGCTCCCCAGCTTTGGCTCACCCGTGACTGGTGCGCTCCGGTATGATACGCGGTATCATTCGTGATCCTTGTCTTGTCTCATGTTTAGATGGAGCGTTTGTTGGCTCATGTCCATAACACAAACGACTCGCGGGTGGGGTAGGACAAAAGAGTCTAGCTGGGCCTGGGGGGTAGCTCCCCTCCGCCTACGCAGCTTGAGTCCTTAGGCTTTATCTTTGTATCGCAGTTGGTGCACTCCTGTCCGTTTCACAGGGATGCTTTCCGGTCGTTTGACCTTTTACTAGACTTGGACAATCTGACCAGATGGACACCCCTAGCAGATTGACAGAACTACATGAACAACTCTTAGACGATCTGACTAGATGGGCACCCCTAGCAGATCGATTAGAATAACCATTACTTATTTCCTGCTTTCTAGGACTGCCTGTGTAGCTGTCTTTTAAATTCCAGTTAGAACTGCTAGAATTGTATAACTGCATTAACTTATGGTCTCATTAGTTCGTTGCTGACATGTGTTTTGCACATGTCACAGACTTGACTGAGCTGGCATCACCTGAGGATCCCAGCAGACTTTTCACTCTTTAGTTGCCCCTGGTACGTGCAGTTTTAGTTTCTATGTTAAACTCTTTGTTGGTTATCTTCTGCTTTGAATAGTATCTTATATTACTGTTTGACTATTGTTTCATGCTAAATCATTCGATCGGACCTTCTCCTCCGCATCATAACTTGCCTGGACGCTTATTGGACCCCGAGCCTCAACGGCTCGAGTCCATGCGGGCTGGCCATGCCCTGTTGCCCCAATCTTTTGGGAAGCGGGGCGTGACACCAAGTGATTAGTCTCCAAGAAAGATATCCTTGAAATAAGCTGAGAGACTAAAACATGAGATTCATTAGCAACAACATAATGTTGTGATCATCATCAAAATAAGATTGGTATTAAACACCAATACTCAACAAACTTGGTAGACTTTGCTCCACGTCTCAATCGTCATTGTCTGCGAGGTACTTCAGGACCTGGCTTTGTATGCTGTTGAACTGCTCCTTGGGTGATGATCTTCTCGGGATGATGGAAGGATGTAGACTTGGGAGGATTTTGTAATGCCCTACAAGCTACTG
Source organism: Scilla litardierei (assembly GCA_030789695.1). Lineage (NCBI taxonomy): Eukaryota > Viridiplantae > Streptophyta > Magnoliopsida > Asparagales > Asparagaceae > Scilla > Scilla litardierei. Next base: position 505,331,140 of record CM061142.1, on the reverse strand, counting down.
CACTAGTACTAGAGAGGGGGGGTGAATAGTACTTTAAAAATAACAAGGAGTATAATTCCTAATTATCGTGCAAACAACTACCAAATCAATTTGCGGAAGCTTAAATTGAAGACAACAACAAAATTAACAATGCTAACAATTGAATATTACTGGGTTCGGATCCACCCAAGTCTCCCCGACTTGTTCCCGGTGATCCTACGTCCCAACCACCCGGATCCCCTCCGGATACTTAGGTTAGAAACCCTAACCTAAGATTTCCACTATGAATATCTTGTGAAAAACCTTCACAAGATCAAATCATACATGCAATGGCAATAGTGAATCCCACAACCCGGGATCACAACCTTCTCTCACAACCGAGAGAACCAATAAGCAATATAAATGAGTTTATAATGAAATAAACAATCTTACCACAAAATCATATACCTTGAGTTTTCTTACCAAATAGGTGCAAGGAGGGATTTGAGGAAGAGATAGTCACCAAGACCTAGCACCACTGAAATGAGCAGTAATGGGTGCCTAGGAGTGATTTGGAGACTTGAATCAAGTTAGAGCTTGAAAGGCTCACCAAGAACAAACTTCTCTCAAGATGGATTCTAGATCTAGAATGTGAGAGAATGGATTTCTTGTGAGGGAGAGAGCTTTGGAAATGAGTGAGAATCTCTAACTCTTTCAATCTCAATGAATCTCTTAATGGCAGCTCTACCCTGGAGAGAAATGACCAAGCTTCATATTTATAGGGTCCCATAAAAACGAGTTAGGTCAAATCCCAACGGAAAGAAATCTGAAGCAGTTAGTCGGTCAAAGAACAAACACTGACCGACTAGTTCATCAACTAGTCGGTCAGTCAAACAACATGGACCGACTAAGTGATGAACAAAGAACAGAGTGAATTTCAGACCTAGAAATCTAGTCGGTCCAAGAAGACTGTCTGACCGACTAGTTTCACAACTAGTCGGTCGGTCAGTGAACTTAGACCGACTAAGAGTCAAAAACAATTAGTCTGAATACAAGTTGATTTAGACGGTCCAAGAACAAATGTTGACCGACTAGATCATCAACTAGTCGGTCGACAAACGTTCTTAGGCCGACTAACGATAAACAGTAGCTTAGGACAAAATTGGCATGTACAGTAAAGCTCAACTAGTCGGTCAAAGAAGCATCACTGACCGACTAGTTCACAAACTAATCGGTCGGTGAGTCAACGTAGACCGACTAACTGTAAACAGTACTGAGCAAGAAAATACAAACTGAAACTAGTCGGTCCAAGAAGCTTTGCCGACCGACTAGATCACCATCTAGTCGGCCAGTTCTTCTTCTTGAACCAACTAACATGCACAATAAAGTCCGAATCGAAGCGCGATGCTTCGAGGAAGTTAGAATGGACTTCTACTAAGATCCTAGAGCTAAGATATGAGCGTTATGAAGATAGAAATGTAAGATATACTCAAGGCTTAACATTCTATAGATCGAAACTAAAAGACTATAAATAAAACCTTAAAGAACGGTCTTCGAGAGCTTCGATCAAATCTTCATGACTTCCAAAAAGGTCCAAAAGCTTCAACGAAGCTTTAGGCATTGAATACGAGCTTTGAGAAGTCTTGAGATGACGCTTTGAGTGTTCTCGTGAATTTGGCAACGCTCTCCATAACTGCGCTCACAAATTGTTAGTTCATGAATTATTTATGTTTGCTCATCATCCAAAACCAAATCCGGGGAGTCCAATACTCAACATTCTCCCCCTTTTTGGTGATGACAAACTAACATAAATAATAATAAAAAATAATGGTTCAAATGTAAAATACTTACTCCCCCTGCATTGATGACACGTTAATTCCAAATTGAATATATATTAATTGCATCAATCAGACGAGTAAGATATAAAATGAGAATCGAATTTTGAAATATCGGATTTGAAAATCCTTATATATATCTTAACTCCCCCTGAATCTAACATATCAAATTAGATTCTTGGAAATTGAGTTAAATTTTCATTTGCCCTAATCATTATCATTATCTCTCCCCATTTGGCATTTACCGAAAAATGGGGGGCATACAACGACAACAACAAGAATAAAGAAAATCCAACGTCGGGAGTCGTAGAATATGACGATGGACCAAATTGACACTAAGGAAAATAGTCGAAAACGAATGAAAGTGTGCCAAATTGTCCATTTTCGTAAAACGAAAATTAAAATCATCAAAATACCAAATATAAATTCACTTATTGAATAAAGAAACGTACTCTCCAATACTCAATATTCTTGGTGAAATTTGTGCATGGAAAACAATTCTATGCAATCATAGGATTAATTCTATTTAACCAAGTTAATAATCGTCGAGCGACGATATCACATATCATAGACATTGAATGAATAGTAAATGTGCACAATGAAGTAAAAGAGAACATCGATGTATATATATAAGAATATCATGAGTACATCCAAAATCACATCGACTACATCATAGGAAGTGCAACATCTATATCAACATCAAAAAGATACAACATAATCATCGAAACACCATCATCAAACATCCAACAAAATGAAAGTACAACAAGTATACCGACATCCAAAATCCAAAATACATCAAAACACCGCCAAAACTCCATCCTAACCCAAAACACTCTCAAAAAGATGTATCATCCAATGATCACAGGAGAGGCCTCCAAACAGACGCTCAGGAGGAAGTGGCAGGATCAGCAGTCTCCGTGGGTCCAGTCGAGGGAGTGGACTCAGGCTCTGCTGCAAGGAGTGGTGTGTGAACTGAAGGGATCGTCAGGGCAGGAGTGGAGACATCGACGACAGGCTCAACGGCAGGAGTATCAGCTGGAACATCAGCAGGCACGACTGGGTCAGGGATATCAGCAGGAGCAGCAGCAGCATCAACAGGAGTCTGATCCACTGGTGCAGAAGACTCTGGAGCACCGGAAGAAGTGGCAGCACCAGCAGCAGAAGAGGTAGCAGCAGCAGCAGTGGCCTCAGTGCCACGAGCTAAAGAGGTGACAAGCTCATCAATCTCCTCGTCATCTATCTCCTCATCCTCAGAAACAGGAGGAGGAAGCTGAATACCCATCATACTAGCCATACGGCACACTACCTCCTCGGTACAAGCCAAACGAGACTCGTGACGACGAAGTAAGCGAACGATATCATCTAGTGTGGTGGTAGGAGGAGGGGCTGCAGCAGCAGAAGGTGTGGCCTGGGATGCAGAAGGAGTCGACCGCTGCATGTGACGGAGTGCCGCAAGAGATTTCTTTACGGCCGTCGCATTCAGTGGAGGACCAAGGGGACGCTCATCGTCAGGAGGCAAAGGCACGCGAAAATGACGGAAGACCAAAGTCAGAAGACAAGGATATGGGATATGCGTCGATTTACTAGACTTGCGAACACACTCGAAAGAATCCATCATGTCGAGTATGATGCGAGCCCAGTTAATCGAGCTACCCATAAAGAGAGCGTAAATCAACTTCAGAAAAGGCTGAGACGGAAGTGAGGAAGATCCATACTTGGGCAATAGGCAGGATTTCAAGATAAGATTAATCACCCAAGCATTCGGCTTGAATGATTTGGAAGGGACGCCTATGAATGCAGGAGGGATAACCTGGAAGATATCAGCGAGGGTCGGCTGATCGAGAGTGGAGATATCGTCTACAGAAATGTCAGACGGGAGGAGGCCAGACGATGAGTAGCCTATCAACTCCCCCAAGATCTCTGTCGTGAGGACTATCGGAGTCCCCAAAACAGAAGTCTCGATGGAGTGGGTCTCACCATACTGACCCCGGGTATGATTGGCATAGAAAAGCTTGACCAGGCGAGGATAGGGACGAGGGTTCGCCTTAGGGTCATATCTAAGATAGTCCAAAAGTCCGCTATATGATAAAAGATCCGCAAGGCTAAGAAAGTCAGAGAACTGAACGTAATGCTCCAATAGCAGTGGGCAGTGCTCTATACGGTTGTATGCCGCTAGACACTGAGGGTCGTCACGACACAACGATATATCCACACCGCCTACTGGCATTTGGGCTTTACCCTTAGCCTTACTGGTCGTAGGAGGAGATGGAGGAGGGGGTGGAGTAGGTGCCTTCTCGGGATGTTCAGGAGTGTACTCTTCCTCGGAATCATCCTCAGAATCACTACCTGAACGCTCACCAGGAGGGGTAGGTGCACGGAACTTTTTGGGTTGAGATTTGGGCTTGGAAGATTGGCCTTTGGCTTTGAGCTTGGAAGTCATCTTCCTCTTCAACGGTGTTGAAGACGAAGAGGGGGGACGAGTGGTCTTGGCCCTACGCTTAGGTGGGGTCGAAGCGGTCGCGGCCTCTATGGTCATGGGGGATGCCCCAGAGGAAGTAATCGGGATCCTCGTTCTTGCCATGATCGCGGCACAACGAGTTCAAGCAAACGACGTATGAAAAGATCAAACAAACCTAATCTCACAAACCCTAAAAGAGTGAAATCAAAATAGGCTTAAGGCAAGATCAAACCCTAGAGGGAGTTTGAAACCCTAAATCGACAAAATCAAGCCCTATGAGAAGAAATGAAGCCCTAGAACTCGAAAACGACCTAGGAGGAGGAGATATACCTAGGGGAGGGAGATCGATGGCGGCGGTTGGACGGAAAAGTGGCCGGAGATCGACGGAAGTTGAAGAGTCACGAGCTGGGGTTTGGGGGTTTTCGAGCTGGAGGGAAGAAGAGACCGACTAAAATGAGAAAGAATCGATCAGATTGGGATTAATTCGGTCGAAATCGCGAAAAGACGTGACTGCCCCTGAGCACTTAGTTGGTCACAGTTCAAGCACTGACCGACTAGATTACGATCTAGTCGGTCGGTAAATGAGCTTGAACCGACTAAGTCGAAACAGAGGCAAAACGAAAATTCTTGAAAGAGAATTAGTCGGTCTACGTTCAAATACTGACCGACTAGAACTAAATCTAGTCGGTCGATAAGTGAACTTGAACCGACTAATAGAGCTAAGCTGGAGAGGAAATCCTAATAGCTTGAGTTAGTCTGTCTGAGTTCTTTTACTAACCGACTAGATACGAATCTAGTCGGTTGGAGATTGAACTGATACCGACTAAAAGAGTCCAAAAGTTTAGAGAATGAGCTAGTCGGTCTGAGTTCATTAGCTGACCGACTAGATGCAAATCTAGTCGTTTGGTTGATGAACTGAGACCGACTAGATGAGTCCAAAAATTGACAATTACGTTCTCTCCTCAATACACTTGGACGATACATCGCAATTCTCTCAAAAATCATCTAAACCGCCCCATTAAACATCGAAATCTCAAATACGACATTCAAACATGAATTCGAGCAAAAAGTCAAAATATCACATAAAATCCCGAAAAATTCAATAAGTCTAGCATGAACGAAATATTGCGAAATATAATAGCATGCAAGATAATTGAATGAAACATGAATCCTATATCTCAGATTCACCCATAATCCCCAATTCTAGACGCAACCACACAAAGGAGTCCTCCTTTAGGGGTTTCGTGAAAATATCGGCGATTTGCTTTTGGGTTTCAACGTACACTAAAATGATGTCCTTTTTAGCAACATGATCATCTAAAAAGTGGTGTCGGACATCTATGTGTTTAGATCGGGAATGGTGCACCGGATTCTTTGAAAGACAAATAGCACTTTGGTTATCCACCATGATAGGGCTAGTATCACAACGAATGCCAAAATCCTTTAGTGTGTGTCTCATCCAAAGAACCTTGGCACAAGCAGCACCGGCGACAATGTATTCCGTCTCGGTGGTTGAAAGTGATACCGAATTTTGCTTCTTGGAAAACCAAGAGACAAGGGAATTTCCTAGAAAATGGCAAGTGCCACTAGTACTTTTCCTGTCGGATTTGCATCCCGCATAATCAGCGTCACTATATGAGACTAACTCATATGTGCTAGATTTCGGATAAAGTAATCCAAAATCTAAAGTGTAACTTAGATAGCGAAAAATACGTTTTACCGCTACTAAGTGAGAATCCTTAGGTTGAGACTGATAACGAGCACAAATACAAACGGCAAACATAATATCGGGCCTACTAGCGGTAAGATAAAGTAAACTACCTATCATACCTCGATATAGACGAATGTCTACATCTTTTCCGCCCGTATCTTTATCAAGATGCGTTGTAGTGCTCATAGGAGTCTTTTTCCCGGAGGCATTCTCCATTCCAAATCGCTTTAGCAACTCCACCGTGTATTTCGTTTGGTGGATGAAGATTGCATCGTTCAACTGGCGAATTTGGAGACCTAAGAAATATTTGAGTTCGCCCATGTGGCTCATCTCAAATTGTTCCTTCATCACATTAGAAAACTCTTCGCAAAGAGTGTAGTTAGTAGCACCGAAAATGATATCATCAACATAAATTTGAACTAATAAAATATCATTATTTGCATGCTTAACAAAAAGTGTAGAATCGGCTTCGCCCATTTTAAAATTCAAATCCAAAAGAAAATTCGTTAGGCGATCATACCAAGCTCGAGGAGCTTGTCTCAAACCGTAAAGAGCTTTCTTTAGTTTAAAAACATGATTTGGAAATTTTTCATTTACGAAGCCCGGAGGTTGAGAAACGTAAACTTCCTCAACAACATCTCCGTTTAAAAATGCACTTTTAACATCCATTTGAAATAACATGAAATTTTTATGGCATACAAAAGACAATAACAATCTAATTGATTCTAATCTAGCTACCGGAGCGAAGGATTCTTCGAAATCAATACCTTCCTCTTGTCGATAGCCTTGAGCTACTAACCGAGCTTTGTTCCGGACGACGACTTGATTTTCGTCGGTTTTGTTCTTGAAGATCCACTTTGTCCCTATGACGGTGTGGTTCTTCGATGGCAAAGGAACAAGCTCACATACCTCATTCCTCTCGAATTGAATGAGTTCCTCCTCCATGGCAAGGATCCAAGCACTATCTTCGCATGCTTCAACTATATTCTTTGACTCTATCGATGAGGCAAAGGCACAATTGGCGAAGTGGTGGACTTGCGATCTTGTTTTGACTCTATCATGAATATTGCCAATAACTTGCTCATGGGGGTGGTCACGAACCGTATGAAGCCGTTTGGGAATTCCCTGATCACTAGGAACATTCTCACCAACCTCATTAGTTGGGTTAGTATCAATAGAATCAATTGAATCATTAGACTTAGAATTATCAAACGAATCACATAAAACATCCATAGAATCATCATCATTAGAAATTCTAGAAGTAGTAAAATTCTCATTAAAAGAGACATGTAGTGATTCCTCGATCGTAGAGGATCTTTTGTTGTATATCCGGTAGGCTTTGCTACGTGAGGAATACCCAACAAATATCCCCTCATCCGATCTCGGATCAAACTTGTCCAAATTTTCATACGTGTTTTTAATAAAACATTTTGCACCGAAAACACGAAAATGTTTAACTTGAGGCAATCTACCAAACAACAATTCATAGCAAGTTTGTTTGATGCCAGGCCTCAAAAGTATTCTATTAAACACATAGCAAGCGGTGTGTACCGCTTCCACCCAAAATTGATTGCCAAGATGGCTATCATCAAGCATGGTGCGAGCACACTCCACAAGCGTTCTATTCTTCCTCTCAACAACACCATTTTGAGGGGGTGCGCGAGGGAAAGAAAACGTGTGAGTAATTCCAAGATCATCACAAAAATTTGAGAAAGACTCATTCTCAAATTCACCCCCATGATCACTACGAATAGTGACAATGGTGGTTCCGATGAGATTTTGTACTTTCTTCACAAATATTGTGAAGTTTTCAAAAGCTTCATTTTTATTACATAAGAAAAATACCCATGTAAATCTCGAATAATCATCTACGATGACAAGTCCATATCTTGCATTTCCTAAGGAAGCAACTCTAGTTGGCCCAAATAAGTCTAGATGTAATAGCTCTAGTGGCCGTTTAGTAGAAATGCTTTTCTTAGGTTTAAATGAAGATTTAGGAAGCTTGCCACGTTGACAAGAATCACAAAAACTTTTCTTTTCAAAAACGAGCTTCGGAAAACCTTTAATGGAATTTAATTTTGAAAGCTTATAAAGTGTTCCAAAGTTCACATGTCCAAAGCGTCGATGCCATAAGTGTTGTTCACTTGAGTTGGCAACGAGACATTGTTCATAAGACTTACGAAGATTCAAAATATAAATATCTTTATGGCATGTGCCGGAAAATAATAAATTATTATTATCATTCAAAATATGACACGATCCTTTCGCAAAGCTAACTTTGTAACCTTTGTCACAAAGTTGGCTTATTGAAATAAGATTATGATTTAAACCATTAACTAGATAAACATCACTAATTAAGGGTTTAGATGGGTTACCCACTTTACCAACACCGACGATGGTTCCGCTCTCGTTGCCTCCAAAGACTACCCGGTTCCCATTAGCAATGGGCACCACTCCGAAAAGCAATTGAGCATCGCCCGTCATGTGTTTTGAACACCCGCTATCGAGTATCCACCCATCCTTGGAGCCAAATTTAACTTTGTTGCTCCACTTATTTTTCTTGAGTACCTAAAGATAATCATATCATTGTATGGTACCCAAGGTCATTGGGTCCTCAAAGGTTAGACCTTTGGAAGCCAAGTCCAATTGGACTTTGACTTCCCCACATAATTTCTACTATGCACAACATCCGAAAAATAAGCATTCATGTAAACTTGTTTTTCATTCATGGAAGTGTCCTTTGGGCTCCAAATTGAGAATATTTTGGGAGCCTTCATCCTATTGGGAGCATGCATGCGTTGTTGATTTCTACGTGATGCATGTCGTGGATAGGCATAAGGAACATGATGAAATGGTGCATATGGATAATTATTCATATGATGTTGTGGGTGAACATATGCATGTGAGGGAACACGTGCGTGAGGGTGTCTCACATGGTGTGCACGTGCCCGTGAATGTGTAGCATAAAAATCATCATATGTGTGAACCTGTGGAGTAGGGCGTGTGTTCCTACGTGGCATGGTATTGGTGTACATGTAGGCATGCCCCTTCTTTGGAGGTCCACCCAAAGTGGGTTTCTTTCCGAAAGAGGGTGTGGACGAGGTGGAAGCACCATTGGTAGATGAACTACCAATAGAGTGTTTGCTACCACTCGTCGAAGCACCGGAAGTTGGCCTAACAAAAGTAGTGGCCGATTTGGATGAACTTCCCATCGTATACCCCAAGCCAATGTGGTGATTGGCCGGAAGTAAGTCACTTAGGATTTTATCCAAATGGTCCTTACCGTTATTGAATTTATTAATTCGGCCTAATGTGTTCTCATATTTCTCGGTGAGAGAACGCAAAGAAGTATCCAAAGTGGATACTTGCGATGTGAGCACATAAACACGAGATTTAAGATTCTCATTCTCAATAGTCAACGTCGAGTTTTAAGAAGTCAAATCCGCTATCTTATGTTCTTCCGGATCCTCAATGCTAACATGTTCAAGTTGAGTCTTGAGATTAACAATCTCATTCTTCAACTCTTCAACAACGGTGTCGTTGTTGGTGATGATAGTTTTAGGCGAGGTTGAATGCTAGCTAAGTCATCTTTTACTTTAGTATACCTATTTACTAATTTAGTATACTTAGACCATAATTGAGAATTAGCATTCCTAAGGTCATCCATAGTTACCTCATCGCCTTCGTTGTCGCTATCATCGGAAGAGGAGGATCCTTGATCATGCTCCTCTCTTGCCATGAAGCACATGTGCGCTTGCTCCACTTTCTCATCATCCGACTCTCCGCTTGAGGAATCCTCGGAGTCGGTGAATGTTGCTCCGACAAGTCCCTTTTTGTACCCCTTTTTGTACTTCTTGGACTTGTCAAACTTCGACGCCTTCCACTTCTCCTTTTGCTTGTTTTGAGGACAATCCGCTTTGATGTGTCCTGGCTTATTGCATTTAAAGCACAAAGGTGGAGAGGCGTTAGTAGAAGTAAATTTAGATTTTTGTTTGAAGTTACCCTTTCAGAAGAAGCGATTGAACTTCTTTGCCATGAGTGCAATGGATTCCATGTCCATTTCTTCTTCCGAGTCCTCATCAACGGTAGAGGTGGATGGAGCCACCTTGAACGCAATCGCCTTTTTCTTAGGCACGTCTTGGTTCAAATAGGACTTCATCTTTTCTTGTAACTTCACCTTGCTATCTTTTCGTACCTCGTATGACATCAAAGTACCCATCAATTGAACTACAGTATACTTATTCATGTCATTACCTTCCTCGATGGCGAAGGTACGTTTCTCCCAAGAAGAAGGAAGTCCTTCGATAAGCTTCGAACACTTCTCCTTTTGGGTGTATGTTTTGCCGAGAGCTTCCAACTCGTTCATTATGTCGACGAAGCGAGCATAATACTCCTTCATCTTTTCTCCCTGTTCCATATGAAACAATTCGTAATCTCTATTGACTACTATGAGTTTAGAATCTCTTACTCGACTCGTTCCTTCATGCAAAATGAGGAGCGAATTCCAAATTTGATATGCACTCTGACATGTGCATATCTTATTAAAATCTTCGGCTTCCAATGCACATTGTAAAGCATTCATTGCTTTGGCATTTACAATCTCCGCGGCGACCTCCGCGGTAGTCCACTTGTCGAAATCTTCTTCGGTAGGCACATTGTACTCCGACATGGTAATTCTCCACAATGAGGCGCTCCGGAGGAACGTCTCCATCCAGCATTTCCAATATCCATAATTGACGCCGTTGAAGAATGGAGGCCTAGTCGAGGAATGTCCTTCCATGACCGAAGACGCTCCTTTACGGTTCCTGAAGGATCCATAATCCACAGGTGGACGAACGGTCTTGTTGTCGTTGGCAGACATAGCTAAGTATCTGGCTCGGATACCAAATGTAATGCCCTACAAGCTACTGCACAAGTACTAAAGGGGGGGGTGAATAGTACTTTAAAAATAACAAGGAGTATAATTCCTAATTATCGTGCAAACAACTACCAAATCAATTTGCGGAAGCTTAAATTGAAGACAACAACAAAATTAACAATGCTAACAATTGAATATTACTGGGTTCGGATCCACCCAAGTCTCCCCGACTTGTTCCCGGTGATCCTATGTCCCAACCACCCGAATCCCCTCCGGATACTTAGGTTAGAAACCCTAACCTAAGATTTCCACTATGAATATCTTGTGAAAAACCTTCACAAGATCAAATCATACATGCAATGGCAATAGTGAATCCCACAACCCGGGATCACAACCTTCTCTCACAACCGAGAGAACCAATAAGCAATATAAATGAGTTTATAATGAAATAAACAATCTTACCACAAAATCCTATACCTTGAGTTTTCTTACCAAATAGGTGCAAGGAGGGATTTGAGGAAGAGAAAGTCACCAAGACCTAGCACCACTGAAATGAGCAGCAATGGGTGCCTAGGAGTGATTTGGAGACTTGAATCAAGCTAGAGCTTGAAAGGCTCACCAAGAACAAACTTCTCTCAAGATGGATTCTAGATCTAGAATGTGAGAGAATGGATTTCTTGTGAGGGAGAGAGCTTTGGAAATGAGTGAGAATCTCTAACTCTTTCAATCTCAATGAATCTCTTAATGGCAGCTCTACCCTGGAGAGAAATGACCAAGCTTCGTATTTATATGGTCCCATAAAAACGAGTTAGGTCAAATCCCAACGGAAAGAAATCTGAAGCAATTAGTCGGTCAAAGAACAAACACTGACCGACTAGTTCATCAACTAGTCGGTCAGTCAAACAACATGGACCGACTAAGTGATGAACAGAGAACAGAGTGAATTTCAGACCTAGAAATCTAGTCGGTCCAAGAAGACTGTCTGACCGACTAGTTTCACAACTAGTCGGTCGGTCAGTGAACTTAGACCGACTAAGAGTCAAAAACAATTAGTCTGAATACAAGTTGATTTAGTCGGTCCAAGAACAAATGTTGACCGACTAGATCATCAACTAGTCGGTCGACAAACGTTCTTAGACCGACTAACGATAAACAGTAGCTTAGGACAAAATTGGCATGTACAGTAAAGCTCAACTAGTCGGTCAAAGAAGCATCACTGACCGACTAGTTCACAAACTAGTCGGTCGGTGAGTCAATGTAGACCGACTAACTGTAAACAGTACTGAGCAAGAAAATACAAACTGAAACTAGTCGGTCCAAGAAGCTTTGCCGACCGACTAGATCACCATCTAGTCGGTCAGTTCTTCTTCTTGAACCAACTAACATGCACAATAAAGTCCGAATCGAAGCGCGATGCTTCGAGGAAGTTAGAATGGACTTCTACTAAGATCCTAGAGCTAAGATATGAGCGTTATGAAGATAGAAATGTAAGATATACTCAAGGCTTAACATTCTATAGATCGAAACTAAAAGACTATAAATAAAACCTTAAAGAACGGTCTTCGAGAGCTTAGATCAAATCTTCATGACTTCCAAAAAGGTCCAAAAGCTTCAACGAAGCTTTAGGCATTGAATACGAGCTTTGAGAAGTCTTGAGATGACGCTTTGAGTGTTCTCGTGAATTTGGCGACGATCTCCATAACTGCGCTCACAAATTGTTAGTTCATGAATTATTTATGTTTGCTCATCATCCAAAACCAAATCCGGGGAGTCCAATACTCAACAGATTTTGTGTAGATCTTCAGGAGGTGGACGTCCCTTTTATGCTATTCATCGCGATGATCTGTAACTTGTATGTGCAAATACATTTAACATAGAGGATTTTTCCTCGACCCTTGGAGATAGCATAGAAGCAACATATCTCTGGTCCAGTGGTGCGCTGCAGGCGCTGCATTGTACCTGGTTAATAGCTATACTGCTAACGCTCAAGGGAGACGCATGAAGTTGACCAAGTAAAAGAGTGTTTCAAAGACACTTTAAGGTACTTCTGGACCTTGTATATTCTTCCCCTCTTCTAGCTAACGGAAAGAGGTCTTTTAATATATATCCATACAACCAAATAGGTGTATTTAGTGGAGAATGATTTTAATGTTTCTTCATCAATCGTCATTGTATGAAGTTTTCATCTTCGGGATGATTAATTATCGTCATCTTCAGGATGATAGTTCATTTCCAGGATAATAGTTCATATTCGGGATGATTGTTCATCTTCAGAATGATTAATGTCATCTTCAGGATGATAGTTCATCTTCAGGATGATTAATGGTATCTTCAGGATGATAATTCATCTTCAGGATGATTAATGTCATCTTCAGGATGATAGTTCATCTTCAGGATGATTGTATTATGTAAGCCTAGAATTTATGCCTAGCTTGGACTTTCATATCATATTTGATAGATATGCTTTAACAGATATTTCGGTATTTTCTCTTCAGGAGCTCCGATAATATTTTGAGTTATTAAAATAATCTCAAATCTTTTAATTTGCTCTCTTAAGAACAATACTGTTTTTAAGAGGTGCAAACAACAACCTTTTAGTATGAGTCCTTTAAGGATCTTTGTCTAGGTTGTCTTTTCTTTAATCATATTAATAATATGTGTCCCAAAAAGAAAAGAAAGTAAAGAAAAAAAATTTATATATGCAGTTGAAGAAATTTTATATCAGTAATGTTGTCACATCTAATAGCAACATCAACCAAAAATTCCCTCTTTTTGCCATTCGATGGGTTACGCCTTGACATAAACCAGTCGATGCATCAGATTCATCTTGTAAGTGAGTTCAGCTCATCTTACTTGATTACTTCTTGGTTTGAGCGATTTATACCTCTGAAGCTATAGCAAATTAGAGTGCTTATAGCTAACGATTTTATTATAATTCTCCTACAATACTCAGTTATCCCACAGGATTTGATATCATTTTTGATATCAGGACTTCAGGTCCATACACCTCATATTTCATAAGTGAGTCCAGCTCACCTTATTATTGCGTCATTCCACATTATTATAATTTGGCCAAATCTCTATCTTTGCTTCAGGCAAAGCAGAGTTATGGAATCGATATTAACTGGCAAAGTGAAATATGAGAGAATTTGTCGACAAAATGTGTTCTTTCTTGCCCAAAACTCACCCCGTACGTACTATAATCATTTGATTTCTCCCAGAAGTGTCTCCTTCACGACGCGTTGAAGAAGTGAAGGTTCTTGGACGGGTAAAGAATATGGACAGATCCAGAATGGGTCCTTAGCAACCAAGTTGCAATAAGGTTCTGGAATTGAGCTCACTTTCCTGTGGTGGTATTGCTTTTTCGGTCTCCAGGAGTAGATTCCTCTCTTTGGAGCCTAGTGGTATGTCCTCTCATCTCTTAAGGACATCCACTTCTGCTACTGGTAGATTGCATCCATTATATTTGGTATGTCAATCCTAGCTGGATTTTTAGTAGCAAGGATGTGAAAGTTTTGACAATATTTAAATTGTTAGTCTGATTATAATCAGATCATATGTATTTACTTTTTAAATGGTCAATTTGAGCTTCAGGCTCATAGATGATTTGAACCAAATAGGGAATTGAAGGATCTTTAGGATCCTTATTACCATCAACACACAATCTATAAGATGTGTACTAATGCCTTACTCATACGAGTTTTTGGAATCTATTCATCAAAGTTGGTTAGTCCTGATGAATGTGTTCTCTTTATGGCATCATGACGGTTTATGTAGTGTTGCTTCAGGAACACATACACAGCGTTGCGGACGTACCAGCTTTAAGATGTGCTCTAAACCCATTCTTAGAAAATGTTTATATGGAGTTGATCAGACTCATATAAAAAGATTCTAATGGTGTGTTTTGCTGAGTGTACGCAACCACTGTTGCTAATTATTTATGATTTTCCATTTTTATCCAAAGTTACCACCATTTAAAAAAAATGTGGTTGGATAATGACCATTTTTGGAGGATGTATTGATGAGTACACAAAAGGTACATCATCAGTCATATTAAGGGAGTGTACAAAACCTAATTATATCCCTTAAATACTCTCCAGAGACCTAAAGGTCTTCGTTATCTTTAATGATGATAGTATATCATCTTAAATTCGTTTGAGGAAGTGGGGAGAGTCAATGTCCATGTGAATGGTGATGATCTCATAATCATTTTTCCTTTTTGAATGGGACAATGAAAGTTTCACCCTTTTTTGAAGAATCTTCGGGTTCGTCTGGTTGATGATGTCTTGCATCATCAATCCAGGATGATATCGATCCAAAGTTGGTCGATTCTGGACACTTCTGGTGTTCCAAATTAATTTCTCTTTTTGAATTTATGTGGGACTTTTGAAAAGTCCATTAAAATGCTCAAGTTAATTTTTGTCCGGTAATAGTTGAACTGTGTTCAAACTGTGAAGGATTACATCTTCACATTGACTATTGTGCGGATCATTATGGGACAAAGCTTTAGGCTTCATTTATATCTTGAGTCATTAGTGATTTCATTTTGACGAATATCCTTTGAAACTATATAAGTTTCAGAGAGTATATGGCATCCTCATTTTATTTTTAGGGGTATTCAAGATAGTAAATCATTCGCAGTAAAAAAATGTATTAAAACTGCAAGAGGATAATACTGATAATTTTGCTAAGTCATCAAGTGGCATAGTGTGATGTGTGCTCTTGAAAACATACAACTATAATTATGCTCATTAAGACTTATGTTATGTCAACAGATTAAAATTTGATTTCAAAATTTATTTGTCCTCGGGGAGTAGCTAAATATACATAAGGTCAATTCGACTTTCGTCGTTTAGACTAGATATGTATGTATTTTTATATGGCATAAGTTAATGCACATTCATGTTTGCAAAAAAGCATTATGGCTCTTATCAGAACTTCTGGTCTGATATTGGTTTGCCATTGCTTACTCCATATCGAGGTATATCATATCTTCACTTTCTCATTTAATTCAAGACTTCCCCTGTTTTAAGTTTTCCTTATTTTTATTTCAGGTCATGTTTGATCCTGAACTTCCCCTAATTTCAATATTCCTTATTTATAAAGGACAATGAAAATTAGTCGTGCTAAGGAGACATAAGCAGGGGTTTGAGCAAATTATTTTATACTTCCACTTTTCTAATTAATTAGAGACTTTTAAAGAGTCTATTTGAATACTCGAGTATGGCTTCAGGCCATTTTCTTGAGTCGTTCAAATTTTATGTGGATAGTTTATCATGCTCAGAGGGGAAAACAAATACGTGGCTACGAAATTTATAATTTCTCACTTATTTATTAAGTCATGACTTCGGGCGTACACTTAAAAGTAAGGGTTAGATTCAAGAATCATACATTGTAAAGTGAGATGACTCTAAAAGAGTTTAGCGGTGTTATGACAACTGCTGGTGTCAATATTTACCGCAAAATGCGCATCTCTAAAAAGATCGCATAAATGGTTTTAGCATAATCCATCGTTTTGTTGATATTTATTTTATTAGGGGAAAGGGTGCTGACTTTTGATTTGATTTTGAACTTCATGTTCATTTTGTCAAAGTGGATATGATGTTAAACTTTTTGAAATCATGATTGGCTTGTTGTCATAAATATCGTCTTATCATGAGCCCATCATACATATAATATAAAGCTTGTAAACTAAAAAGTTATGCTCAATTCACTTGAATTGAAATAAGTATGATGTATACACATGCTATTTATATGCTGCAGGCATTTAAATAATCTCATCGCAGACATATGGTTTTGCTACAGGCATTAAAACTATATCATAGTGATTTTAGCATGCTAAATAAAACTTACATCACAGAAGTCATTAAATATGCGGCAGGCATATAATTTTCTACACATGGATTTAATTATCACAGACATGTAATAATATTAAATGTTAAATCATGCAACGGGCAATGAAATGTGTGCAACATCACTAGCATTAAAAATGGAAAGAAAACTTTTCGTTTAATACTAATCAAATAATCCAAGAAAATGCGGTGATGATTTACGCAGATAATTAATCAGAAAAAGACAAAAGAAGAAAATCTTTAATCAATAGCTGAATAGCCCTTTTATGAACATATTTATAACTTGCCCTCAATACCCCCAAAAGGGCTTATTAATGCTTAAATCCCCTTCCCCTGATTTTCCCTGATTTTTCTGGATTTATCTAGAATTTTTCGGGAATTATAATGAAATTTTAATAGAAAAATAAATTAAAGATCAATTCTGGGCCCAATTTGGGTAGAAACCCAATGGGCTGGATTTAAAATTTAATTTAAATATCCATTTATTTTTCATTATTGGGCCTAAAAAGGCCCATCTCCCCAAGCCCTAGGGTTTCCCTAGGGTTTCAATGTGGGAGAGGAGGAGGGATTGCAGCCGTCGCCCGTAGGCAGCGGTGCTTCGCTGCTGGCGGCGGCGTCCCCTGAAGGTTGCGGCCTGCCGGCGCTACCAGCACCCCCCTTTAGGGGGGGCGGCTCCCCTTCAGGGGGGCTGCCGGCGCCCCCCTTCAGGGGGGCGACCCCCCTTCATGGGGGCCTGCCGGCAGCGGCGCCCCCCTCAGGGGGGCGGTGCCCCTTCTGGAGGGGCCTGCCGGCGGCAGCGCCCCCTCAGGGAGCAGCCTGCCGGAGGCGGCGGCCTGGGGGCTAGAGCAAGAGAAAAAATCTTTCTTTTTTTGTTAATCTATTAAAAACAAATTTTTTATCTTTAAAAAAGCAATTTTTAGACTGTAAATCGACGTTATATCTAATAAAAATTAGATTTTTAATGTAAAAACGTTGATTTCGCATATAAACAATTAAGTTTTTGATCTAATAATTTAGATCCATGCATAAACAATTATATTTTTGATATCTAGATCACATAAAAATATGTATTCGATCTAGAAAATTGTTTAGGCTTATCCACTAGATACGTCCTCCAGATCTAGCGACGTTTAATGAAAGATGCCCGAAGAATCCGCGTCGTCTCACGAAACTCTGCGTTGCGAAAAAATTTGACGGAGCTTCCGCCGGGCGCCTTTCTCTCACGAGCCGTCGCTTCTTCCATCGAGCGTGATCGTGCTGATAACGTGTTGTGAACGAGAAACAGGTTTGGAGAAGGTTGAGGCTAGGAAACCCCTAGCCTCCTTTATATAGTATTCATAATGGTTACCACAGTGGCGGAGGGAAGGGGGGCAAAGGGGGGCAATTGCCCCCACTGACTGAGACTAGGAGCTGTTACATAGCAGCGATTGCCCCCCACCGATTTTAATTTTGCTTGTATTGTCTTTTCAAAAGCCTATGTTTGCCCCTCCAAAATTTTAATTTTGTTTCATTTCTCAAAAGCCTGCAGGTTGCCTTCCATTTTAATTTTGTTTTAAAGGTCATTTCAAAAGTCAAAGGGTCTCTGAGCACCCACGTTCTAAGTGGGCCCCCAAACTTTTTAATAACACAAATCTCATCCTCCATTTCCTTCTCTTTTCGAAACAAAAAAGGAAAACGGCCTCATCCGCCCCAAATCGTTTGTGCACCCCGTTCATCCGTTGCTCGCACAAACCCTACGTGGCTATGCCCCTAAATCAGAAATCCCTTCTGTCGTTCGAAGCTTCACAAACTCTTCGCTGCGAGTGCGACCCAACGACGGTGCTTCGCAAAGCAGCCTTCAGTCTGGGAGGAGGTCAACCTGATGAGTGTCGGGCTTAAGGCTGAGCATTCGGAGAAAGGCTCAGTGTTCGGTATGAGTCTCCTAAAATAATTCAATCTCTTTCATGTTCTTGATCAATGTCAAAATGTTATTTTGCAATGTGTTTGTGCCTTGGATTTTGATTTTTGAGCAGTAGTGATATTCTGAGTTTTGGCTACTAATTGTTAGCTAGCTAAGGCTTTTCTCTCTTCTACCAATGAGATTTCTCTGAATGCAATAATACCAACACCCCAAACTACATTGGTTTCCATTCATACACAGTGAAATGGAATAGTTTTATTTGGCATTTGCACAGATCCCTGCGATTTGGAGAAACCCAAATAACCAAAGCTATCATTTTTCTGAATGAGTTTCATATATTTTTTCAGGTGCTTGCTTGGGGTTTTCTACGATTAACGGAATTATAGTTGAGAGTTCAGTGTTCACGGATTCAATTTCAAGGTTTTCTATCTTTTTCCCTCTATTACAATGGAAAGGTATTTCAATATAAGTATATCACACAAACATTCACTTCCTACACAAGAAAGTAGGGAATGCAATCCATCTACCTCAAAGAAAAGTCATGTTGATGTGGACTTGGCAGATCTTCTTGCTGACCCTGGTTTACGAACTCGTATTTTAGATTATGATCAGAATATCCGGGATCAAGTTCGTAGATCATACTTGCAAAAAGGACCATGTCAACCTTGCAATCATCAATTTCCACAAACAAAAATAGGGAATTATTGTCGAAGATTCAATTCAAATTGGTTTGTTGAATATCCAGATTGGTTGGAATACAGTATAGAATTGTTATGACTAAAAAGGACAAAGTCTATCCCTTAGTTTATTTGCTGCTAAAGTTAGCACTGATATTGCCAGTCGCAACAGCTACAGTTGAGAGAGCATTTTCAGCTATGAATATCGTCAAAAGTCGACTTCGAAATCGCATGGGAGATCAGTGGATGAATGATAACTTGATCACATTCATTAAAAAAGACATATTTGATACAATTGGTAATGATGTAATCATCAAGCGGTTTCAAAATATGAAAACACGTCGACATGTGTTGTAAATTTACTTTTTATATTTAATGATGTAACTCTGGTTTTTGCAATTGTATTCTTTTAAGAAAACAAAATATTTTATTATTATATTTTCGCCCCCCCCCCCCCGAACAAATTTTTCTGGCTCTGCCACTGGTTACTAATGTGGGTGGATATCCAATAGGCCCAATGGGTCCTATTCATAACAATTAGGTCATAAAATTCTCGGTAAAATATCTTATGTCTCATAACATTCATGTCATATAAAACATTCAATATCCGCTTTTCCTTCAAATTTCAAAGTAGCACTCGTATGTGATGGAGCATGTTCATCGCGGTTTTCAGCACATTGATTGGCTCTCTCATGATCGATAAGTAAAGTCTCTTGGTTTCCATGATGTTTCTCCGACTCCTTGAGTTTGTGCTTGGTTGTCTTTATTTTTTGTGGCCTCTATATGATACTTGGTAGTGATACAGTTTCCCATTTGTAGTTGTTGCGGGTAGAACTCGCGTAAAATGAATTTGTATTAAGGGAAACCAAGGACACGATGGTTATGCTAATGATAGGATTAGGGTAGGCAATTTGACAGGTGATTAGTGGGGAGATGAGGCTATACCCGTTACGGAAGCTGACCACGGTATCGAATCCGGTAGGATGTGGTGGAAGGGCCGAACTGCCTGGGGCGAGGGCGAGGACGACCGGTGGTGACGAGCTAACCTGCGCAAGGAGCAACTCGTCAGAAAGGCCGGGTTGGGGTCCAACCCTTAGCCTCTCCGATGTCTAAGTCAGTGATAGGACTTAAAGCGGGGGCTAGGCACGCAGGTCGGACTGAGGGTGAGTCGACTGTACGTGACGAGCTATGAGTGGAAGAACAAAGATATGGACGACCTTTGCCCTTGTGTGTGAGTGATAAGATAGAGAGTAAATTAGCCAACCTCCTCACTGTTGGAAGCGAAGGGGTATTTATACCTGACTGGAGGCGGTTAGGTGGGGTGACCTGGCATGCTGACTCGGCGTGCTGAGCTGGCCCCACTGTCAGCGGAAGCTGTCACACCCCGGCGCCCCAAACTGGACGGGGTGACGGTCGCGGTACGGGGTACCAAGCGTTAAGGTGCTGCAAGTAAATTAGCAGGCCACTGCAACTGCTAGAACAACACAGGCAATTAAAAACATGTGCAAAAGTAAAGCACGAACTGTAAAGCTTTGATTTATTTACAAAGGTGCCATGCATAAGCCTCTAATTTCAAAAGCCTCCCAACTTAGTGAGTTAATAACAAAGTTGCCATTACTAATTTGTTTAGCTCATAATTCTAATTATTTACAAGTATGCCCTTGTCATTCATTTCATTTTAAGAAATCCCCTACTTTGGGCTGGTTGGTCGTGTAAGTAAACTTTGTCCACATTGGAGGTTAATGTGTGAATTGTCTATATACTTGAAGGGAAAATACTTGTATATTACTTAGGAGCATTACAGAAGCTTCAGACGAGGATGTCAGGAACAGGAGTGTCAGCCACGCTTTTGTCAGATGATGCAACGGCCAGGGGCGCTTTTGTCAGGGTGTCATTGTCAGGGTATCAGGGCCGAAAGTATTAAGTGTCAGACGGCGCAACGGCTAGGGGGTGCTTTGTCAGATGGTCAGGCGGCGTAAGTGTTAGTAGCTCCTTGTACTAGGTTGTTTGTCGTGTCCGATGTGCCAAGGAATCGTTGGAGTGCCTCCCGGGGGCGGGGGATCGCTACAGGTCGCCGGTCCAGCGCGGATGGTGGACAAGCGGTCCGGACGTGCACTTGCAGGCTAATCCTGGCGAACCAGGGGAGAATGGGTGCGCATCATGCTGGTATCGTGCTGGAGTGCGCCCCTATCAACGTCCAAGGCGGAGTGCGCCCTTATCAACATCCAAAGCAGAGTGCGCCCTTTTCCCAGCCGTGGCATTCTCCATGATCGACAGGTGCCCTGTGGGCCTCTGAGGTTCGGGCGTGGAACGCCCTATCATCGGGTCAGTCGCCCGTCAAAAGGAAGGGGCAAACCGGATGGGTGTTACAGCGGGTTGGGAGGGAAAGTCGGACTATCACGATCTTCAGGTCGTAACAATTTCCCCCGGCATTTGAGTTCGAGGTGGGAGCCCGACTCAGCTCGGATGACGTATTACCTCCCCTTCTTTGAATTGGCGGTTTGGATTTCGATCCGTGCTCAGGAGCGGCGGTGCAAGTCTGGGAATTCCCGCCATGTTGGCCATTATTGCAATTTGAAAGTGCCTTGAGGAAATCGAAGCGCCTCCACTAGTGACCTCGCGACGCTAGCTGAAGGTGACTTTCACGCCAGTCGAGGCGTCAGGGATGCTCCGATGGACGTCGCGTGGCGGCGCATAGATGGTCGAGATGGCCCATTGTCTTCTATAAGTATGGGGAGAAGGAGATCGGTGGAAGCATTCTTCCGGCTTCAACTCTTCTTCCTGTCTCCCGGTTTTTGTCAGTCGTTCACCGACATTGTCGCTGTTGTCAACGCCGGAGGTCCATTTCCGATCGTCTTCTCAGCTCAGTCGCTTTCTAGGTAATCCACGTATCCTTTAATCGATGGCTTCTCATTTTGACTCCGGAACGGGTAGTAGTGCGATGACAGAGGAGTCAATGGCCGAGGAACAGAGGCCTCAGTGGAGGAGGACGTGGTGCATTGACGTGCCGAGAGCGATTGTAGCCGTCAGGTGTAGGTGGGAAAAGGTCAACATTAGGGAGATTCGGGTGCATTTTGTGCATCCGCCCTGCGAAGCACGGGTCCCGGGACCTGCTGAGAGGGTGTGTTCGCTCGGGGATAATGAAGTCGGTGTCTATGCCCGGTCTTTTGAGTTGGGGCTTCGCTTCCAGATCCATCCCTATCTCCTCGACCTACTGAACTTCCTCGAGTTGTCGATTTTTGCCCTGATGCCCCGCTCCTGGGGCTTGCTAGTGGGGTTCGTCGTCTTATGCCTCGCCTGCTCCCTGAGTCCGTCCTTGGCGCTGTTCCAACACTTCTTCGTAGCTCGAAAGAGGGGAATGTACCACTGTGTTTGCGCGAGGCGGTGACGGGAGCTCATCCTCGGGGTGCCCGCCGATGTTGGTAGGTGGATGGAGGATTTTGCCTTTGTTATGATGCCGGTCGACACGGTGTTGATGTCCAATTGGGGGGCGCGAAACCCTCTAGTGAATGAAAAGACGAAGCTAACCGGTGAGGACCTGGCGAAGGCGCAGATTTTGTCGGAGCTACCCGAGGCGCATCGCCAGCTGACGAGCCTGATTCAGGATGATCGGCTTAGTCAGGATTATTGGCCCCAAGGTAGTTTGAGTCTGGCGAGCCTTTATGCAAGCTTAACCTGATCTTTCCCTCATTCGCAGGTGAGGACGTAATGGAAGCACCGGAGGAGGTATCCAGGGTAGCCGAGGTGTCGGTGGCGGAGAACGTCGGTCCTCGCGAGAAGGGTAAGAAAGTGGTGGGCGAAGAGGGACCTCAGAAACGGGAGGCCGAAGTCTTGGGCGAGGAGGGGGTGAACCAAAGACGAAGGACGTCAAAAATGTGTGCCTCTTCTGGTAGAGCCGGCGATGGCCTCCCCGAGGTTCCTACGCAGATACCCGAGGCGGTTGAGCCTCACAAGGCACCCTCGGTCCAGAAGTGGCCGTATGGAATCCCCTTGCGGGACATGGGAAGGACGACAAACCCGAGTTGCATGAATGCTCTCATTCATTTCAAGAGGACCAAGGCTGATGTCGAGGCGCTGCCACACGATAGTCTTCACCGGCCGACCTATCGGATAGGCCGTGATGAGTCGATATTCGAAGACGCCGGGGTGGCAGTGCGTCTGGCGGAGTATTGCATGTTACCGTGGGATCATGAGTCCCTGATCCGTGTGGGGGCAGAGCGGCTGTGTGGCTCCGCTGTATGGCACGCCATGCAGGTGGGTCGGATTCCTTGTCTCGCTTTCCAAGTTTTCTTTATTTGTGTCCGACTGAGTGGGGTCTTCTTGTAGATGGTCACGGCTATGATGACCCTACAGCGCCGAACTCCGGTGGCGGCCACGAGGGTGACTCTCGACAAGGCGAGGACCGATCTCGGTGAAGTCAGAGAGAAGCTAAGGGAAAAGGAGGCGGAGCTGGAGCGGGTCGCGGTGGCCTGCGAGGTTGAGAAGGCGCGGGCCGCGTATTTCAATTCGTCGAAGGCTACGATTGAGCGCCAACTCCTAGAGGGAGAGCAGGAGCGGGCCGATATCCAGGCGAAGCATGCCGAGGAGATGGCTAGCAAGAGAAGGGTGATCGAGCTACAGACAGGGCAGAGAGCCGACCTGAAGAAGACCATCGAAGCAGAGAGGAGGGAGAAAGGCATCTTGAGGCAGCAGCTGGAGGAGAGACGAGGGGTTGAGTGCGATGTGATCGAAGCCACTATCCACCGTTATCATGACGAGCATGTCGTTTCGATGCTGCGGGAGGCGAAGGAGGCGGGAGTTTGCCAGGTGGCGAGGGACATGGGGGCTCGGCCAGAGGAGAGGCGACGACGCAGAGGACTTAGAGTAGGAGAAATTTGTCTCTTTTTTGTACGGCCGGTCGATGTAATGTTGTATTCCCAGCGGGGTCCGTGAATAGCCTCGCCATTTAGAATAAATGGGTTGGATTGGTCTTGTCTTGGTTTCTTCTTCTCCTTGTTGAGTGTGTGGACCGCTTGCTTACTTGCGAGGGTATAATTGCCCCCAACATCCGTCTGTCCACGAGCGCTAGGTTATAGGGAGAGGGATGTTGAGACACAGTATGTTGACGGCCTACGCATGAGCTCGGGGCGAACTGGCGAACTGGTGATGCCCAATGTCCCTGGCTGTGGTGAAGCTGGTGGAGCCCTTCTTGTGCCTGGGTAGGGCAAGAGGCGGGATTTGAAGTTATTTTGACTCGTCGTAATCATTTCGACGAGAGAGGGCGGGGATCGAAGCATGGCGGTGTCCGTTGCATGAACCGAGGCTGTCTTTCCGAATCGGCGGCAGATGGAAATCGAAGCGGTTCGGCCACACTCTGGGTGACATGTGGCGAACGTGACAGCTACTATCAGTCGAGGCGTCATACTATGCGGATCGAGGCGTCATTCCGCGGATCGAAGCGTCGAGGGGCGAGGATCGTCGACGCGTGGCGGGGAGTCTGCGGTCACGATCTTTCGAGGCATCTTATTAAGAGCTCCGTGTGGGGAGCCAGTGAGGGTTTCTCGCTTGAAAAAATTTCTGTGAGCTTGTGGTTGCCGGAGATTGTTTAGCTTCTGCCACAGCTGTCATCAGAGATCCAGCCACCGCTACAGCGTCCTCGTCGAAGCCGTCGATATCGTTCAGGTACTTAACCTCTTCTTTCTTGATGTCTTCGTCAACGTCTTCCTTCCACTTGTCGTGGTCGAGGGTGGTGAAGGAAGTGAGCTCCGCTACGGATATGACGGAGAGCGTGGGGAAGGGTCATCAGAGAGTCGGAGCGGTGGTGCAGGTGACGAGCAATCAGCAGGCTCGCCCTCAGATGTCTTGAAGGACCGGAAGAAGGGGAAATGACCCGTAAAGAGGATCTCGAAGCCCGTTACTATGGCCACCGTTACGGTGGTGGAGGCCGGAGAGGTGCCGGACGAGATCACGGGTGTGAGGTCGGTGTTGATGACGTCCATTTCAGAAATCAACGAGTCGTTCATCAGGCCGCCCTATTCCATCCAGGAGCCCACCGCGGTGGAGCGGGTGTGTTTTGCAGGAGACGACGAGGTGGAGGTGTACGTAGCCTGCTTTCAGCAGGGGTTGCGCTTCCCCCCCATCCCTTCGTGCTAGAGATCTTGGACTTCCTGGGGTTGCCACTGTACCGCTTGATGTCGAATTTCTTCAGTGTGATCATCGGCTTTCTGGTGTTGTGCATGAGCAACCGAGTCTGTCCGTCCCTGACACTATTTCGGTTCTTCTTTGCGGTGAAGAGGCTGAGGTCCTACTATTACCTCTTCACAAAGAAAATCCATCCCCTCATCAGAGGGCTGCCGGACAAAATGAAGGGGTGGAGTAAGAAATACGTATTCGTCTCGTTGCCCGCAGATGTGGTTGTGCGATCGAAATGGGGGGAGCTGAATCCCGAGGCGACGAAGGGGATCAAGCTGAGTGATGAGGAAGAAGACGTAGCCCGATTCCTGATGGCAATCCCATGAGAGGGCCGGGAATATGGGATGCTTGCTGAGCCCGACAGGATAGCCCGGCACATTTGGTCCGAAGGTAAAACGAACTTTGTGATTGCGACATATGAAGTGCTCACTCTAAGATTTCTCTCTCCTGCAGGTCGCACCATGAGTACTCGTTGGAGGAGATGAAGAAGTGCGCTGCGGAGCAGGCAGCGCAGAGAGCGAAGAAAGCGGATCCGAAGAGGTTACGCGAGGAGGCCGGAGGGGATGCCTCGAGAAAGGGGAAGGTGTCCTCAAAGAGGATGAAGCTACCCACGACGTCGGCCGTCGCTGATCCTCAGAGGGAGAGGAATGTCAGTCGGCCCAGAGAAGGGGCTGGTAAGGGGACCGCCGCCTCGGTCATCGATCTTGAGGGCAGAGGTGAGGGGCGGGCCGAACCCAGGGTGGTGGCCTCCGAAGCCCGTCTGCCAAGCCCAAGGATGCCCCCCTCTGCTGAGAAGATCATAGCCCAAGATCGCCCAGAGGGTTCTAGCGGGTCGGGCTCCAGGCCCAGGTCGTCGGTTTGGGAGGGCCGGCTGTACGACTACCCGCGGATTGTGTTGGAGAGGCAGGCCCACCCCAGCTGCAAGGCCTTACTTATCCACTTCAAGGCCAGAAAGGTCGAGGTAGAGGGTTACCCAGATGAGGCCCTTCATCGGATGCCCTTCCGAGTGGGGACCGATGAGTCCGTCTTTGAGGACGATGGGGTGGCGGCAAGGTTGGCGGAGAACTTTTTCCTGCCACGCGATATGGATGGTTTATCTACCGTTGAGCATAAAGGGTTATGCGGTACCGCGATATGGCATGGCATGCAGGTAGGCGGTCTGAACTGGGTCAAGTCTTCCATGTGGTTTTGTGGAGTTTTCCAACAGACTTTTCTTTTTGTTTTGCAGTCCATCCTTATGATGCTCGCCGCTAGGAGCCATACACCGGCTATAAACAAGGCCGAGGGCGCTGTTGCGAGAATGGCGGCCGATCTTGCTGAGCTTCACAAGAATACCGACGAGCAATTGGAGATAGAGAGGGACAGGTGTAGCCAGTTCGAGTCAGAGGTCCGGCACCTGAAGGGGCTTCTTGCGGATCGCGAGGCGATGGCCACCTCCGCGGTTGATCGGGTGAAGGAGCTGGAGAGCGCGCTGGAACAAGGGGAGGCACGTGCCACTGACCTGGAGGCCCAGGCAAAGTCCGCAAGAGAAGAGTTGGACTGGAGGATCGAGGAGTTTAGGTCGTTTCAGGAGTCGACCGTCATCCCCGCCCTCGTGGATGCGACATATGAAGGCCTAATGGAGGGTAAGGCCACGGGCTGGAAGGCCTGCCTAAACCGGATGAAGGAAAGGGCGGCCAACCTCTGCCCTCTGATTGAGGTTGACTTCGATGCGCTGGTGGTCTCGGAGGGGGAGGAAGAGGCGGGGGAGGATGAGGACGTGGTCGTCGAGGAGGCGGCCGTCGACGATGAGGCCGACCCCTCGGAAGTCGACGGGAGGGATGTCGCACCGAGCGGCAAAGCCTCAGGCGGCAGTGGTCCGAGCGACGGAGCCCCAGGCGGCATTGGTCCTGAAGAATAGTTTTCGTCTCACCCTTCTCCCCCCTTTTTTGTTTAAAGGGAACGGCAGGGCCGGTCCGATGGATGCCTCATTTTGTTAGGTCGGCCCCTGCTACTATTATAAGGTTCGAACTATATATATAATGAAGTTTCTGTTAGTTTTGCCTTCTCTTGTTTGGCGAAGCCCCAAGTTATACCTGCGGGATAAGGGGGAGCGCATAGCTCGGCCCTTTTCCTCTTCGCCATGTTGGGTGGCCTAGTTTCGTGAGCTCTCCCCGTAGTTTGACGGGGATTGTTCCCAAGTTAGGGCACACTTAGATAATGATTAAGGATTCGCTTGGAATAGCCTTTTTCATTAACTTTTACAAGAATTTAGCCTTAGCTTTTACATGAGGTCTTGATAAAGTCTTCAATAGTTAGTTAAGTGCGACCCGATCCGTTGGTAGGCTGGGGAGTCGTTTCATCTCATCCTACTCTAAACTGCATTAGGATGAGCGGACTCCTATCTGCAGGGCGGCCCTCCTTCTCTTCCATTGCTCGTCGCGTCCCTCTGCACTTCCCCTATGCTGAATGGTTGCAAGGTCTCCTCGGCTGCTTGGATTCACCAGGGAAGCTGTCTTGCTGTTGTCCTCCGTCCGATCACTCTTACTGGGTTTTCTCGAAAGGATGTCGGAGGGAAACACTGGGAGGGGAGGAGCACGAGGTGGCGGTGGCGTGCTGCCTCGTCTTTCGCCTCCTCGCCCATTACGGGTTGTAAGGTCTCTTTGGGGAATCCTTACATCGAAGGAAAACCCCAGAAGAGGTGGAGGACGATGTAGCAGTGGTGGCGTCATCTCCCCGGGAGGGTCTTTGGCGGATCGGACTCGATGGGAAGATAGAGGAATGGGAGGTGGGTCATTAGGAGGCACGTCGATAGAGGCTGGTAAGCCCGGTGGGGCTTTTGCCTTTCCCGCCGGCAGGGATCGGGGCGGGGCGGATGCTGGTCGGGGGGAGGGAACCACCGCAAGTCTTCCGATTTGCCTGTTTCATCTGGTTCAGGGCAGATGGAGGAGTGGAAGGTGGGGCTCCCCTTGTATAAGAGGAATAGCCCATCGGCGATCCGTATGTAAGAGGAATAGCCTATCGGCATGGCGGGCCGTTGAGAGGCGTGCCTGCGAAAGCTGGTATGCCCAGACAGAGGCTGGTGTGCCCAATGGGATGATTTGGCAGGGCTGCCACATCCTTCGGGTTCTCGGCCTGGAGCGCCAGCGCACCTCGGGCGCTGGAAGAGGGGCATGGTCCGCCATTGGAGCTCCAGTTCTCGTGGCGTAAGTTGTCCAGGGGAAGTTAAGGAGTGACAGGTAGGACTTTCCATGTGTAAGGGAAATAGCCCATCGACGACCGTCGTGTGGAAGCAATCACCCATCGGGGTGGTGGGGTTCTTTGCTCCTCTTCATCCTTCATGGAGGGGATTGAGACTGACTTACCCTCATATTATCTTTTCCCCCCTCCTTTGAAGGGGTGAGGGGAGTATTTATACAGGGATTTTGCTAAGCGTTCCCCCCGAAGTTAATGCGATGAGTTGGCATCATTTAACAGGCCCATCGAAATCATGCCCTTTGGAAACCGCTTTTGCTAGGTGGCGTCGAACGCGATTCGTCAGTCCTTGCCTCTCGAGGTGTGTGTCGTCATTAATGGTGCGTTTTCTGAGCGTCCTTTCGTTTCGAAAAGTCGTAACAGGGGTATGCTTTATCGGGAACCGGCGTTAACCGGTGGTCCTTGGCCTGTGCGAAGCCTGCCTCGGTCTGCTTGCCTTTGTCCTTTTCCTAAGGTTCGAATTTTCGAGGATCATGGGTCTGCTTGGGAGGATGGTGAGTGCATAGGTATCTCATTCCGTGCCCTTCTTCAGTTTGGGCGGCGAGGGTTGGCCCTGCCCCAGAGTCTGGAGGGGGGAGCGAGCGCGTAGCTCGGCCCGTGCCCTTCTCTGGTTTGGATGGCGAGGGTTGGCCTTGCCCGAGTCTAGAGGGGGGAGCGAGCGCGTAGCTTGGCCCGTGCTCTTCTCTGGTTTGGGTGGCGAGGGTTGGCCCTGCCTGAGTCTGGTGGGGGGGAGCAAGCGCGTAGCTCGGCCCGTGCCCTTCTCTGGTTTGGGTGGCGAGGGTTGGCCCTGCCTGCGTCTGGAGGGGGGGCGAGTGCGTAGCTCGGCCCGTGCCCTTCTCTAGTTTGGGTGGGAAGGGTTGGCCCTCCCCCAGAGTCTGGAGGGGGGAGCGAGCGCATAGCTCGGCCCGTGCCCGTCTCTGGTTTGGGCGGCGAGGGTTGGCCATGCACCAGAGTCTGGAGCGGGGAGCGAGTGCGTAGCTCGGCCCGTGCCCTTCTCAGGTTTGGGCGGTGAGGGTTGGCCCTGCCCCAGAGTCTGGAGGGGGGAGAGAGCACGTAGCTCGGCTCGTGCCCTTCTCAGGTTTGGGCGGCGAGGGTTGGCCCTGCCCTAGAGTCTGGAGGGGGGAGTGTAACAACTGCTTTTCATGTATCTGGATTTAATATAATATAATATATGTTTTGGTGGATTTTCTCCTCTTGTGTGGTTTTCGTCTCCGTAGTTTTCATTTTCGATCGATTCGTCGTATTTTCTCGATTCTTCCTTAGGATTGTCGATTTCGAAGTATTTCACTCGTGACGGACTTCATAACGGTCGTATCTAACTATTAGATCAAGCCTAGGAGTCTTAGGAATCGATCCCGGGGCCCCGCGCTCCATATCGGAACTTTTTTGTGCTCATTAGCCGGTGTAAGAAGGGCCACCGACCGACTAGATGACGATCCAGTCGGTCGGCAATCCTTCTTGGACCGACTAGTTTGCTTTCTAAATTTCTCAGGAGTTACTGTTTATCGTTAGTCGGTCTAAGAACGTTGGTTGACCGACTAGGTTGCAAACTAGTCGGTCAGCAATGCTTCTTGAACCGACTAACTTATCATCTTATTTTTGTATCAGCTACTGTTTACTCTTAGTCGGTCTAAGAACGTTCATCGACCGACTAGATGCCAAACTAGTCGGTCAGTACTTGTTCATGGACCGACTAACTCAAGAATCCTATTTTCGTTCAGGAGTTACTGTTTGCACTTAGTCGGTCTGCGTTGGTCGACCGACCGACTAGTTGCCAAACTAGTCGGTCAGTGGTTGCTCTTTGACCGACTAACCAGTGTTAAAACCCTAATTTCTGGGCAGCCGCCAGCCCAACCTATTTAAACCCAACCCAAACGACTTCTTCTTCTCTAACACGACCCAAAGCCCTAAAAACTTCCCCCTTGAGCCCCCATCTTCCTCCAAGCTTCATTTCTCCATTCCAAGCCCTAAATCCATCATCCAATCCATCCATTCACCCTATCTACCTCTCACCATCCCCAAAATCTCACCAAAATCCATCAAATCCCCAAAATCCCCCAAAACCCTAGTTTCCCCAAACTTCCCCAATCCTTTCCAGATCTGGTCCTAGGGTTCCCCGGAGTGTTTCTTCCGCCTCCTCTCGGTAAGAAATCGATCTACCGTTGTTTTCTTATCCTATTGTAATTTTTATGAAACCCTAATAAAATACTTGTGTTTTGATGATTGTTCCCCATAACAGCGATTCCCCGTAGGCTAGCATCCGCGGTAACGAACTTTCGTAACCGTCATCCCCGGTGATAGGCAAGTGAAACTTGCATCTCTTGGTTTAGGCCATGTCTTAGGCCATTTCCCTTGCTTTAGCGTAAAAGAGACTAAACGGTGAAAGGATAGCCGTTTAGACGCCATTGACCTAGCTTGACAACGAAGCTTGGTCCGTCACCCTCCTCATGCTCATATGTCACGTTTAAATTCCATTAACGGTACGCAATTATCTGTTCATGGCATTGCATAGTGATTATTTATCGTGATTGCGTAGCACACGCTACAATCCCATGTTTCCTGGCTCGTGTTCCAGAAGCGAGCCCTGTAGTTGGAAACCCCAACGCTCGAATGTCAACACACACTTATTTTCCTGGCTCGTGACCAGAAGCGAGCATAATGAGTTGGAAACCCCAACGCTCGTCACATGTGGGTGGGGTAAGAGATAAGCGGACTGAGCCCGAGTGGCTTGATCAGCCACTCCAGCCAGCAGGTGAAATCTCTAGTGTTTCAGTGTTGATAGTGATAGAGATAAACGAGCTGGCCAGTAAGTGGACTCTCTATGCACTAAGTGTTAAGTGTTAAGTGTTAAGTGTTAAGTGTTAAGTGTTAAGTGTTAAGTGCTAAGTGATAAGTGATTAGTGATTAGTGAATTGGTAGCTTTTGCTACACCGTGCATGCTTGTCACTCTTTCAAACTGTTGCATCATATTCAACTGTCATGCCATTGTTTAACAATTAAATGCTAGGTTGTTAGTCACTTACAGTTTCCTTGCCCAAGTCTTTTTAGACTTGCTGACATGTGCCCCTCTCTCTTTTGGGTAACGCATGTTAGACCTTGAGCCTATTTTGCCAGCTGAGGGTGAGGTGTTTGCGGACGCCGAGCTTGAGCCCGTGTTGGACGGGGAGTACGTGGACACTGGGGACCAGTCCTAGTGTCTCCGTTGTGTTTTATTTTTGTTAGACAGTTGTTTTGTTATCGGTGTGTGGCACCTATACTTATTTATGTCGTTGCTTTTGTTTGGCCTTGTTCTGGGCCCTTAGACTCTTTCTTTTAGCCTGGTGGCTTTTCTGTGATGTTGGATATTTTGTGGACAAACTTTGGGATTGGTATTTCATATCCGTCTCATACTATTATTATTGTTGTTGTTGTTTCGATTGCAATTACAGAGACATGCTTATACTAA
Organism: Scilla litardierei; assembly: GCA_030789695.1. Classification (NCBI taxonomy): domain Eukaryota; kingdom Viridiplantae; phylum Streptophyta; class Magnoliopsida; order Asparagales; family Asparagaceae; genus Scilla; species Scilla litardierei. The sequence goes on along the minus strand of CM061142.1, from coordinate 505,299,041 downwards.
ATTGACGCTTATCGGGTTTGGGGCTTCACCGCTCCACTCCCGTGCGGACCTTTTCACGTCTCGCCTCCATTTTAGGGAAGCGGGTCGTGACAGGTTTTAGTGGTGGCCCATGCAGGTCTCCTCTGTAATTGCGATTATCGGGATAACAATAATAATGCAAGATTGTCCAACAAATAAGTTCGACATCTGAGCCCTAAGCTGTGAGTCTAATTGTTTCGTTTTCTGCGTCATTAGATGGCAGGAAGGCGAATCACCCGTGGTGGTGGTAGTGGTGCGCCCCCTCATGACGAGGAGCCTGAGCGGGAGCCCACTAATGGAGAGATGATGCGGATGATGTTGCAGATGATGCAAGTTCAGCAGGGTGTGCTTCTGTAGGTGCAGAATGCTCCGGTGACTCGAGCTGCTCGGGTGGTGGAAGCCCCTCGCCCTGAGCCTGGGGCGAAGCAGTTCCGAGAGCTGGGTCCTGCGTATTTTGATGGAACCGAAGGTCCACTAGCTGCTGATGAATGGATGAGGAATATCGAGGACAATCTGAAGATGTCCAAGGTCAACGAAGTTAGTTGGGTTGACTTGGCGAAGCGCCAGCTGAAGGATAACACCAGGAATTGGTGGGATGCTGAAGAAAAGATGTTGGTAGAGCCGATCGTCTGGGCTACCTTCAAGGCCAGATTTGATGGTGAGTTCTTCCCGAAGGCTGCCAGGGAAGAGATGCTGCAGCGTTTTATCGATCTGAAGCAGGGGAACTCGTCGGTGGACATGTACCACCAGGAGTTCATGAGGCTGAGTCGGTTTGCGCCGAAGATGGTGCAGGACGCTGAGGAGAGAGCTCAGAGGTTCCTGCAGGGACTTGCTTCGGAGCTCCAGAGTTTTGTGACCTCCTCTGATCGGGAATCTTATCAGAAGGTTCTAGTAGCAGCCAAGAGGCAGGAGCTGCTCGTGAACCAGAGGAAGGGGTCTATTGTTGGTGCTGAGAAGAGGCCCTTGGAACAGGCGAGAGCTGTGGTTAGGTCTGGATTCAGGCCGAACCCACCTGTTCAGTTTAAGAGGCCAGGAGGGCCTGTTCGGAGGACTTGCCATTTTTGTGGCAAGGAGGGCCATGTCAAGGAATCATGTAGGAAGTTCTTGGGGCAATGTATTATCTGTGGAGATCCCGCCCATGCTATCCGGGAGTGCCCGAGGTTGAGGCAACCTTGGAGGACACCTATTGCTGCCCCGCCGTTGCAGCAGAGAGCCCCGGTGTCCGCTGGTCGTGGGGTGCCCCTCGTTCCGCAGGGGCAGGCTTTTCGGCAGGCCGCTCCGCCGAGGAGGCAGGCATTTCTGATGACTGAGGAGGAGGTTTTGGCCATGGATGAGGTCATTGCAGGTAACTTTCGATCTAGATTGTTCCTTCCTTAATTAATTGATTGTTAAATTATGTGAATGCTTGTGTATGGTGTTGCTAGAATAAGATTTGATCGATTAGACTGTTTGTTAGGTGTGGTTTTGGTTTGCACGTTCCCTGCCCGAGTCCTCTTTGACTCAGGTGCGTCAATGTGCATTCTGGCCCAGAGCTTCGTGGAGAAGCATTCCTTGTCGACGTCCCCTCTCTCCAAGAGTTGGAATATCGTCACAGGGAATGGAGTAGTCACGGTGCATCGTGGATGCAGTCCTTGCTCTGTGGTGGTTTGTGGACATGAGCTTTATGCTGATTTTATTGTCCACAACATCATCAACTATGATGCAGTTCTTGGGATGGACTGGCTTGCGAGCTTCTATGCTACGATTGACTGCAGGAGAAAGAAGGTGGTGTTCGAGATTCCCGGACATCCAGTATTCGAGTTCAGTCGTGGTAGCAGTTCGCTTGGTCCTGTCAGATTTCGGGCCAGGCCGGTGGAGGCTGTGGCTATGCAAATGGAGCTGGAGTGGCCAGCTGTGGTGCGAGATTTTGGCGACGTCTTCCCCGAGGAGATGTTTGGTCTGCCGCCTGATCGAGCTTTGGAATTTTCTATCGACCTTGTTCCAGGTGCGCAGCCGATTTCGAAGGCGTCGTATCGTATGGCACCTGCAGAGTTGGAAGAGTTGCGGAAGCAATTGGATGAGCTTTTGCAGAAGGGTTATATTAATCCTAGTGTGTCTCCGTGGGGAGCACCGGTGTTGCTGGTTAAGAAGAAGGATGGTTCACGTCGCATGTGCGTGGACTATCGGGGATTGAATGCGGTGACCGTTAAGAATAAATACCCGTTGCCTCGCATTGATGATATTTTTGATCAGCTTGGAGGTTCGAGGGTGTTTTCTAAATTGGATTTGAGGAGTGGTTACCATCAGTTGAGGGTGAAGAGGGATGATGTTCCGAAGACAGCGTTCAGGACGAAGTATGGACACTATGAGTTTGTGGTTATGCCTTTCGGCGTAACTAACGCGCCCGCAGTTTTCATGAATCTGATGAACATGATTTTCTACGACTTTTTGGATAAGTTTGTCGTTATCTTTATTGACGACATTCTGATCTATTCGAAGTCGGAGGAAGAGCATGCCTCGCACTTAAGGACGGTGTTGGAGATTTTGAGGAAGCATCGGTTGTATGCTAAGTTTTCGAAGTGCGAGTTTTGGCTGGATCGAGTTGCTTTTCTCGGGCATGTGGTGACTGGAGATGGTATCTCAGTGGATCCCGAGAAGATTCGGGCCATCAGGGAGTGGCCTGTTCCGTCGTCGGCGTCTGAGATTCGGAGTTTCCTTGGACTTGCCGGTTACTATCGGCGTTTCATTAAGGACTTTTCTCGTATTGCTGAGCCGATGACCAGGTTGACGCGGAAGGATGTTGCTTTTGTTTGGTCGGGTGATTGTGAGAGTGCTTTTGGTATTCTTAAGGAGAGGTTGACGACTGCCCCTATTCTTGTGGTGCCTGATCGCAGCGGTGGATTTGAGATCTTTTGCGATGCTTCTGGCAAGGGTCTCGGTTGTGTGTTGCATCAGCATGGGCATGTTGTGGCGTATGCGTCACGTCAGCTTAAGGTTCATGAGAAGAATTACCCGACGCATGATTTGGAGTTGGCTGCCGTCGTGTTTGCTCTTAAGATTTGGAGGCACTTCTTGCTGAGTGAGAAAGTGAAGATTTTCACCGATCACAAAAGCTTGAAGTATATTTTCACTCAGAAGGAGCTCAACATGCGACAGCGTCGATGGTTGGAGCTTATGGCGGATTATGAGATTGATTTGCAGTATCACCCTGGCAAGGTGAATGTGGTTCCGGATGCTTTGAGTAGGCTGCCAGCGGTGATGATTTTGACCTCGCAGTGGAGATTGCAGCAGGATTTTTGCGAGTCTGGTGTGGAGATTGTTCTTCCTGGGGAGGCTTCTTCGTTGATGTACATGCAGGTACAGTCGACGATCGTGGATCGGATTAAGGCTGGCCAGGCTGAGGATCTGAAGCTGGTGAAGATTCGGGAGCAGGTGGAAGCCGGTCTGCGGACTGACTTTTTGATTCATGAGGATGGCTCGCTGAGGTTTGGAGCCAGGTTGTGTGTGCCTGCTGGGGATATCAGAGAGGAGTTGATGGTGGAGGCACACAGTTCGCCGTATTCTGTGCATCCTGGTGGCACCAAGATGTACCAGGATCTTCGTCTGAATTATTGGTGGCATGGTATGAAGAGGAGCGTGGCTCGGAGTGTAGCCAAGTGTTTGGTTTTCCAGCAAGTGAAGGCGGAGCATCAGCGTACGGCCGGGTTGCTACAACCGCTTCCGATTCCGGAGTGGAAGTGGCAACACATCACTATGGATTTCGTGACTGGACTACCTCGGAGTCCGAAGCAGAATGACGCGATTTGGGTGATCATAGATCGGTTGACCAAATCTGCGCACTTTATTCCGTTCCGAGTGGGACAGTCCACTGAGGCGCTAACAAGGAGATATATGGAGGTAAAATTATTTTACTCTCCGTTTTTATTTCCTTTTCCTAGCTTAGATAGTGATGTAACGTGAATCGTGCAGGAGGTTGTGCGACTTCATGGAGTCCCCGTGAGTATCGTGTCGGACAGAGACACGAGGTTCACATCTCAGTTCTGGCAGAGTTTACAGAAGAGTTTGGGTACGCGTCTGAGTTTCAGCACGGCGTACCATCCGCAGACGGATGGCCAGTCCGAGAGGACGATTCAGATTTTGGAAGACATGCTGAGGGCGTGCATGTTGGATTTCAAGGGTTCGTGGGAGGACCATCTGCATTTGGTGGAGTTTTCCTACAACAACAGCTTCCAGGCGAGTATTGGCATGGCGCCTTTCGCCGCTCTTTATGGGAGGAAATGTCGATCGCCATTGAGTTGGGATGACGTTGGTGATCGGGAGTTGTTGGGGCCTGAGATGATCGTGGAGGCCGTGGATGTCGTCAGGAATATTCGGGAGAGGTTGAGGATTGCTCAGGACCGTTTTAAGCATTGGGCGGATGCTAAACGTCGTCCTTTGGAGTTTCAGCTAGGCGACCATGTGTTCTTGAAGATTTCCCCGAATCGTGGTGTGATTCGTTTTGGGAAGCGTGGGAAGTTGAGCCCGCGATACATTGGACCGTTTGACGTTTTGGAGAGGGTTGGCGAGGTAGCTTATCGCTTCGCCTTACCGCCGTCTTTGGAAGGGGTTCACGATGTTTTCCATGTGTCGCAGCTTCGTCGATACATTAGTGATCCGTCTCATGCGGTGGATTTTTCGGAGATTACCGTTCGCCCCGATATGACGTATGACCAGCATCCAGTGCAGATTCTGGACAGGCGTCAGAAGTCGCTTCAGAACAAGATTTTCAATCTTATGAGGGTGATGTGGCGACACGGTTCGCCGGGAGAATCTACTTGGGAGAATGAGGATGAGATGCGAGAGCGTTTCCCACTTTTGTTTCCGGACTCGTGAGTTTTTGGAAATTCCGAGGACGGAATTTTTCTTAAGTTGGGGAGGATGTAACGACTGCTTTTCATGTATCTGGATTTAATATAATATAATATATGTTTTGGTGGATTTTCTCCTCTTGTGTGGTTTTCGTCTCCGTAGTTTTCATTTTCGATCGATTCGTCGTATTTTCTCGATTCTTCCTTAGGATTGTCGATTTCGAAGTATGTCACTCGTGACGGACTTCATAACGGTCGTATCTAACTATTAGATCAAGCCTAGGAGTCTTAGGAATCGATCCCGGGGCCCCGCGCTCCGTATCGGAACTTTTCTGTGCTCATTAGCCGGTGTAAGAAGGGCCACCGACCGACTAGATGACGATCCAGTCGGTCGGCAATCCTTCTTGGACCGACTAGTTTGCTTTCTAAATTTCTCAGGAGTTACTGTTTATCGTTAGTCGGTCTAAGAACGTTGGTTGACCGACTAGGTTGCAAACTAGTCGGTCAACAATGCTTCTTGAACCGACTAACTTATCATCTTATTTTTGTATCAGCTACTGTTTACTCTTAGTCGGTCTAAGAACGTTCATCGACCGACTAGATGCCAAACTAGTCGGTCAGTACTTGTTCATGGACCGACTAACTCAAGAATCCTATTTTCGTTCAGGAGTTACTGTTTGCACTTAGTCGGTCTGCGTTGGTCGACCGACCGACTAGTTGCCAAACTAGTCGGTCAGTGGTTGCTCTTTGACCGACTAACCAGTGTTAAAACCCTAATTTCTGGGCAGCCGCCAGCCCAACCTATTTAAACCCAACCCAAATGACTTCTTCTTCTCCAACACGACCCAAAGCCCTAAAAACTTCCCCCTTGAGCCCCCATCTTCCTCCAAGCTTCATTTCTCCATTCCAAGCCCTAAATCCATCATCCAATCCATCCATTCACCCTATCTACCTCTCACCATCCCCAAAATCTCACCAAAATCCATCAAATCCCCAAAATCCCCCAAAACCCTAGTTTCTCCAAACTTCCCCAATCCTTTCCAGATCTGGTCCTAGGGTTCCCCGGAGTGTTTCTTCCGCCTCCTCTCGGTAAGAAATCGATCTACCGTTGTTTTCTTATCCTATTGTAATTTTTATGAAACCCTAATAAAATACTTGTGTTTTGATGATTGTTCCCCATAACAGCGATTCCCCGTAGGCTAGCATCCGCGGTAACGAACTTTCGTAACCGTCATCCCCGGTGATAGGCAAGTGAAACTTGCATCTCTTGGTTTAGGCCATGTCTTAGGCCATTTCCCTTGCTTTAGCGTAAAAGAGACTAAACGGTGAAAGGATAGCCGTTTAGACGCCATTGACCTAGCTTGACAACGAAGCTTGGTCCGTCACCCTCCTCATGCTCATATGTCACGTTTAAATTCCATTAATGGTACGCAATTATCTGTTCATGGCATTGCATAGTGATTATTTATCGTGATTGCGTAGCACACGCTACAATCCCATGTTTCCTGGCTCGTGTTCCAGAAGTGAGCCCTGTAGTTGGAAACCCCAACGCTCGAATGTCAACACACACTTATTTTCCTGGCTCGTGACCAGAAGCGAGCATAATGAGTTGGAAACCCCAACGCTCGTCACATGTGGGTGGGGTAAGAGATAAGCAGACTAAGCCCGAGTGGCTTGATCAGCCACTCCGGCCAGCAGGTGAAATCTCTAGTGTTTCAGTGTTGATAGTGATAGAGATAAACGAGCTGGCCAGTAAGTGGACTCTCTATGCACTAAGTGTTAAGTGTTAAGTGTTAAGTGTTAAGTGTTAAGTGCTAAGTGATAAGTGATTAGTGATTAGTGAATTGGTAGCTTTTGCTACACCGTGCATGCTTGTCACTCTTTCAAACTGTTGCATCATATTCAACTGTCATGCCATTGTTTAACAATTAAATGCTAGGTTGTTAGTCACTTTCAGTTTCCTTGCCCAAGTCTTTTTAGACTTGCTGACATGTGCCCCTCTCTCTTTTGGGTGACGCATGTTAGACCTTGAGCCTGAGTTGCCAGCTGAGGGTGAGGTGTTTGTGGACGCCGAGCTTGAGCCCGTGTTGGACGGGGAGTACGTGGACACTGGGGACCAGTCCTAGTGTCTCCGTTGTGTTTTATTTTTGTTAGACAGTTGTTTTGTTATCGGTGCGTGGCACCTATACTTATTTATGTCTTTGCTTTTGTTTGGCCTTGTTCTGGGCCCTTAGACTCTTTCTTTTAGCCTGGTGGCTTTTCTGTGATGTTGGATATTTTGTGGACAAACTTTGGGATTGGTATTTCATATCCATCTCATACTATTATTATTGTTGTTGTTGTTTCGATTGCAATTACAGGGACCTACTTATACTAAATTGACGCTTATCGGGTTTGGGGCTTCACCGCTCCACTCCCGTGCGGACCTTTTCATGTCTCGCCTCCATTTTAGGGAAGCGGGTCGTGACAGGGAGCGAGCGCGTAGCTCGGCCCGTGCCCTTCTCAGGTTTGGGCGGAGAGGGTTGGCTCTGCCCCAGAGTCTGGAGGGGGCGCGTAGCTCGGCCCGTGCCCTTCTCTGGTTTGGACGGCGAGGGTTGGCCCTGTCCCAGAGTCTGGAGGGGGGAGCGAGCGGCCCGTGCCCTTCTCTGGTTTGGGCGGCGAGGGTTGGCCCTGCCCTAGAGTCTGGAGGGGAGAGCGAGCGCGTAGCTCGGCCAGTGCCATTCTCTGGTTTGGGCGACGAGGGTTGGCCCTGCCCCAGAGTCTGGAGGGGGGAGCAAGGGCATAGTTCGGCCCGTGCCCTTCTCTGGTTTGGGCGGCGAGGGTTGGCCCCGCCCCAGAGTCTGGAGGGGGAGAGAGCGCGTAGCTCGGCCCGTGCCCTTCTCTGGTTTGAGCGGCGAGGGTTGGCCCTGCCCCAGAGTCTGGAGGGGGGAGCGAGCACGTAGCTTGGCCCATGCCCTTCTCTGGTTTGGGCGGCGAGGGTTGGCCCTGCCCCAGAGTCTAGAGGGGGGCACAAGCGCGTAGCTCGGCCCATGCCCTTCTCTGGTTTGGGCGACGAGGGTTGGCCCTGCCCCAGAGTCTGGAGGGGGAGCGAGTGCGTAGCACGGCCCGTGCCCTTCTCTGGTTTGGCGACGAGGGTTAGCCCTGCCCCAGAGTCTGGTGGGGGGAGCAAGCGCGTAGCTCGGCCCGTGCCCTTCTCTGGTTTGGACAGCGAGGGTTGGCCCTGCCCCAGAGTCTGGAGGGGGGAGCATGCATGTAGCTCAACCCGTGCCCTTCTCTGGTTTGGGCGGCGAGGGTTGGCCCTGCCCCAGAGTTTGAGGGGGGAGCGAGCGCGTAGCTCGGCCCGTGCCCTTCTCAAGTTTGGGCAGCGAGGGTTGGCCCTGCCCCAGAGTCTGGAGGGGGAGCGAGCGCGTAGCTCGGCCCGTGCCCTTCTTTGGTTTGGGCGACGAGGGTTGGCCCTGCCCCAGAGTCTGGAGGGGGGAGTGAGCATGTAGCTCGGCCCGTGCCCTTCTCTGGTTTGGGCGGCGAGGGTTGGCCCTGCCCCAGAGTCTGGAGGGGGGAGGGAGCGCATAGCTCGGCCCGTGCCCTTCTCTGGTTTGGGTGGCGAGGGTTGGCCCTGCCCCAGAGTCTGGAGGGGGGAGCGAGCGCGTAGCTCGGCCCAAGCCCTTCTCTGGTTTGGACGGTGAGGGTTGGCCCTGCCCCAAAGTCTGGAGGGGGGAGCGAGCGCGTTGCTCGGCCCGTGCCCTTCTCTAGTTTGGGCGACGAGGGTTGGCCTTGTCCCAGAGTCTAGAGGGGGGAGCGAGCGCGTAGCTCAGCCCGTGCCCTTCTCTGGTTTTGGCGACGATGGTTGGCCCTGCCCCAGAGTCTGGAGGGGAGAGCGAGCACGTAGCTCGGCCCGTGCCCTTCTCTGGTTTGCCAGTGAGGGTTGGCCCTACCCCAGAGTCTGGAGGCGGAGCGAGAGTGTTGCTCGGCCCGTGCCCTTCTCTGGTTTGGGTGGCGAGGGTTGGCACTGCCCAAGAGTCTGGAGGGGGAGCGAGCGTGTAGCTCGGCCCGTGCCCTTCTCTGATTTGGGTGGCGAGGGTTGGCACTGCTCTAGAGTCTGGAGGGGGGAGCGAGCGCATAGCTCGGCCCGTGCCCTTCTCTGGTTTGGGTGGCGAGGGTTGGCCCTGCCCCAGAGTCTTATGCGTTTGAACTGAAATACTCAAGTGGAGACAACAAGGTTTGGAAATGTGTGGAAAAGAAAATATTTTTTTAAAAAGACTCATAATTACTGATAGCACTTCAGTAAGTGCTCCGTGTTCCAGGGGTGTGCTTGTTCGCTTCCATCCAGGGTCGCCAGGATGTGTGTGGCTGGCTCGACGACGTTGACGATTTCGTAGGGTCCCTCCTATTTGGCCGCCCACTTCCCTCGGTGAGCGGTCTCGGGCTAGAAGATGGCGTCTCTGAGGACCAAGTCGCCAGCTCTGGGGGTCCGCTTCTTCACCCGGGAGTTGTAGTGCCGAAGGAGACAGTCTTTCCCTCTTACGCCGCCACGGACACCTCTTTGACTTCCTCAGCGGGGGTCGGCCGTTGGTCACAGAAGCCCTATCTTTCATTAAGGAGGTCGATCGGTAAGGCCTGCTCCGGACCCTTATGCTTAGTCGACCCCATGTTGCAGCTCCTGGATTGCTTCTGACTCCCTCGTACCAAACCTACCCCTCGCGGAGTTTGGAATTTCACCATCTGGTGGAGCAGGCTGGGAAGCGCCACGATGGCCGTCATGTATGGTCGCCCAATGATCCCGTTGTACGCCGATGCAATGTCGATGACAACGAACTACGTTTTACGAGTGACGACCTTGGGTTCCTCTCCGAGTGACACCGGCAAGGTGATCACCCCCACAATGGGAATCGAGTGGCCAGTGAAGCCGACGATGGGGCCCGTACAAGGCCTCAAGTCTGCCTGCTTCAGTCCCATCTTCTCAACTGTTGACATAAACAAGATGTCACATGTTCTCCCCGTGTCGATCAGGGGGCGGCTGATGATGGCCGTCCCGATGTGAGCCTCGATGACGATGGCATCGTCGTGCGGCAGCTTGACTCCTTCCAGAACCTCATCGGTGAAAGTAATGGGGGGTCAAGCCACCCTTCGATGCTTCCCCTCATCGCCGAGGCCCGTGCCATCACCTGTCGGGCGTATGCCTTTTTGCCTGACGACGACGCTCCCCCGAGGACGGTCTTTTGCATATCACATCTATGTGCATGACCACTCTGGGAGGGCGGGGCTCCTCACGCCCGTTGTCCGGTGGTGTGTCCGGCCTCCGCACTCCTCGTGGGGCCCTCTCCTCTTGGGTCGGCCTTCTGCCCTCCACGAAGCCTCGCATGTGTCCCGCCTGGATCAATCGCTTGATCTCCCTCTTGAGGGTGTAGCAATCGTCGGTATCATGACCGTGGTCCCGGTGATACCGACAATACTTTCGGAGATCTCGCTTCGCCGGGCCGGACTTCATTTCCTTGGGTGGGTCCATCAGCAATCCGGCCCTCGCCGTCGCGGCCAACACCTCTATCATTAGGCGTTGAGCTGTATGTACTGGGCCCTCAGAGGTCCTTCCAGCCTCGGGATCGCTCGGGCGGGCTCTCGGGTGGGAACGAACTCTCGCATCGGGCCTGGACGGTCTTACGGGCGACGTCCCACGGGGTCGCGCCTTGGTTGAATTGGCTGGTCGCGGCCCCGGGGCCCATCTTCTTGCCTCGACCCGGGATAGGGCCGAGGCTCGCCCTGGGACGATCTCACCGGGGCGACTGGTTTCTTAACACCGAGCGTCTCCTCGCTCAGCGCATATCTTTCCGCCTGAGCGATCAGCGCATCATAGTCGGCCGGTGGATCTCGGAGCAGGGATTTGTGGAGGCTTCGATTCCGCAGCCCTGTCTTGAAGGCTAGCATGAGCACTTCGTCATCGCAGGCCACCACCGCCCACCTCTCATCCTGGAAGCGGCACAGGTATTTTCCAGTCGTCTCTCCTTCACCTTGGACTATCGTGCTGAGGTAGTCCAAAGGCTTCTTCTTGATGCGCCCGGCCCGAAACTCCTGGCAGAACCTGTGGGACAACTCGTCGAAGCTCCCGATGGATCTTGTGGGCAAGATGTAGTACCACTCCAGCGCCGTGTCCCATAGGCTCTATGAGAAAAGCCGGCACAGGAACGTGTCATCCACATCCTGCGCCTCCATCGCCCCCAGGTATTGTTGTACGTGCGAGAGGGGGTCGCCTCTTTCGTTGTAGGTGCTAGCCGGGGGGCTTGAACCTTGCGGGTCTCGGGGCTGACGTGATCCACCGCGCCAACGGCGTGGCTTCCTCAGGGTAGGCGGGGCACTCCGGCGTGCACCCTCTCTGCCATTCTGGGGTTCGGCTTTGGTCCCGCCTCGGCTGCCAACGGTCATTATGTCCCGCCTCGGTCGCCAGGGAGGACTCCTTCTGCGTGTTGGGGATTCGACGGGCGGTGGGCTACGGTCATTTCAGTATCGCCGGCCCATAGCCATAGCCTCCGGGATCTCTCTCTGCTCCTGATTCTCCCTTAGGTGCCTTTCTCGCTCTGCGGCGAGGAAGCAGAGTTGTTGACGAACGGCTTCCTTGCCCAGACGATCTGGGGAAAGACGCCGATGGGGCGGACTTCGCCCCCGAGGTGGGGACCTGGCGAGCGACGGGCTGCGCTCGTTCATGCGTCGTCAGCCCATCGTCGACTCCTCCGGGATCTCTCGGTTCTCCTCATTCTCCCTCCAGAGCCTTTCGCGTTCCGTGATAATGAAGCGGAGCTGGCGTCGGGCGGTCTCTTCGTCGAGAAGGGCCCATCGGGCGGCCTCGGCCGCTTCATCCAGATGCCTCTGTGCGGCGGCCGCTTCCTCCTATCGCCTTCACAGCCGCGCGATCTCCATTTCTTCCTCCAAGAGCTTCTATTGGGCCGCTATCTCCTTGGCGAGCCCTTTGTCCCCTACTTCTTCGCTGAGCTGAAGGTGGAGGTTTCGCCTCATGTTTGGGGGCTCGGAGGGGCCGGGGGCGGTTCGGTCCTGGCTGTAGCGAAGCCCGCCATCATCTTAGTAAAGGCTTCGAAGCTCTGCTGTAATGCATGAGCCGAGGCCTGGACTGTCTCGGCCTCTACCAAGGGGGTGGATTAGTGGCGGGAGTCATGGGATGAGAGTGCGATTCTTGGTCAACGGGATCCTTGCCATGGTCAGGATTTCGGTTGATTGGTATGGGACCACAGACGAAGTCAATTGTTGCGGGGTAGAACTCGTGTACAACGGATTTGTATTAAGGGGAACCAAGGGCACAGTGGTTATGCTAATGATGTGATTAGGGTAGGCAATTTGACAGGTGATTAGTGGGGAGATGAGGCTATACCCGTTACGAAAGCTGACCATGGTATCGAATCCGGTAGGATGTGGTGGAAGGGCCGAACTGCCTGGGGCGAGGGCGAGGACGACCGGTGATGACGAGCTAACCTGCGCAAGGAGCAACTCGTCAGAAAGGTCGGGTTGGGGTCCAACCCTTAGCCTCTCTGATGCCTCAGTCAGTGATAGGACTTAAAGCGGGGGTAGGCACGCAGGTCGGACTGAGGGTGAATCGACCGTACGTGACGAGCTATGAGTGGAAGAACAAAGATATGGACGACCTTTGCCCTTATGTGTGAGTGATAAGACAGAGAGTAAATTAGCCATCCTCCTCACCGTTGGAAGCGAAGGGGTATTTATACCTGACTGGAGGCGGTTAGGTGGGGCTGACCTGGCATGTTGACTCGGCGTGCTAAGCTGGGCCCACTGTCAGCAGAAGCTACAGATGAGGATGTCAGGAATAGGAGTGTCAGCCCCGCTTTTGTCAGACGGCGCAACGGCCAGGGGCGCTTTTGTCAGGGTGTCGACGGCGCAGCGGCCAGGGGGTGCTTTGTAAGATGGTCGGGCGGCGTAAGTGTCAGTAGCGTCCTTGTACTAGGTTGTTTGTCGCGTCTGATGTGCCAAGGAACTGTTGGAGCGCCTCCCAGGGGTGGGGGCCCGCGACAGGTCGCCGATCCAGCCCGGATGGAGGACAAGTGGTCCGAACATGCACTTGCGTGCTGATCCTGGCGAACCGGGGGAGAATGGCTGCGCATCCCGCTGGGATCATGCTGGAGTGCACCCCTATCAACGTCCAAGGTGGAGTGCGCCCTTATCAACGTCCAAGGCGGAGTGAACCCTTTTCCCAGCTGTGGCGTTCTCCAGGATTGCCAGGCGCCCTGTGGGCCTCTGAGGTTTGGGCGTGAAACGCCCTGTCATCGGGTCATCGGGTCAGCCGCCTGTCAGGAGGAAGGGACAAACCGGCTGGGTGTTACGGTGGTTTGGGTGGGAAATTCGGACTATCACGATCTTCAGGTCGTAACAGTATTTATGCATGGTCATTGTGTAGCTTGAAAAACTATTTTAGCCTTGTATGGCGTATGTGTGTTTGTTGAGGGAGGAAGGGAGGATTATGTCTTATTTAAAGTTATGTAACATTTAGCTTAAGCTATTGCCTTGGGGGTGGATGAAATATCAATTTTGTTATATATGCATAGAAGCTATTAGAATCTGAAGGAAGCTTGAGCATGGAGTGGCATGTTGCTGTTGTTCATCGCCTGGGCCTAACTTTGGGCTTTCTGCTCTTGGGATGATCCTGCTCCTGGAGCCGTGTTGATGCTAATCTGGCAGGAGAGGGCGTTGCTCGAATGGTGGGTGAAGTTCAGATTGTTGGGGTTGGAAAATCGAAACGCCTTGGGATCAATGCAGAAACCAAACCTAATAAACTGATCAGGAATATAGAGCGAGCAAAAATCTAATCCCAATTACCCAACAAAATTCCCAAATGACCTTGCAATAGAAAGCAGCAAATGAATCACATCAACAAATAAATCAATCGCAGAGACAAGAGAATTTACCATGGTTCGGTTGTAAAGAACATATGTCCATAAATCCAATCCGAGACGATTCCACTAGTAGAGAGATCTAAACAATTAGGGTTACAAAATGCTCCCTCACGCGTGATTAATAACTTGTCACCGAAACAAGCCCTGACGAATCCACTCAATAGAAAGAAATCAATGGAAGAAGAGGAGAAGGAAAAACAAAACCTTTCTCTCAAGAACACAAACCCTAAAACTCTCTTCAATCTCCAATGGGGTAGCAAGAGGCTCTCTAAAACTCAATGGAGGCTTGCAAAACTCAATAGAGGCTTAACCTAATCTAAAACAATAGGTAGGTTAAATACAAACCCAAAACAATGGGAAAAAACCGCATCCATACCGTGCTTCTCGTGCATGGGCCCGCGCCAAGTCGGCTGTCTGCTCGGTCGAGCTCGGTCGAGCGGACATGTCCTAGGTGGAGTCGAGTCGACTCGGTCGAGTAGCCTAGCTACTCGGCCCGACTGTCAGTACCCCTCTTTAAGCAGAAATCCCTCGGGCTGCTTGGGTAAACAAATCCTTCATGTTGCTCAGTCGAGTAGCTTCCTGCTTGACCGAGTAGCCTACTCGACTGAGTAGGAGTCACCTGAGTCGGATGGAAAACTTTTTCAAGCTCTCTGCCTGCTCGGTCTGTCAGAGACTCATGTTGCTCGATTTGAGTAGCTTGTTGCTCGACCGAGCAGCCTCCTACTAGACCGAGTTACCTGGGAAAAACTGTCTACGGGATTTGAATCACAAAAAACAACGCTCTACCTTGATTCAAATCTCATCACCAATGACTCCAGTACCTCCATGTTGCGTGCCATGACCCTCTCTCTAGAATCATCATCGTCTCGGAAAAACGCGTCCTTCGGCGCCACCTAAGCTAACAAAGAAATCAGCTCCATGCAAACCTGGAGCTTGACGACAGAAACTGGCTTGGTAAACATGTCTGTGGGGTTCAAATCAGTTTGGATCTTCTGAAGCTCTATCTCCTTCTTCTCCAACTCAAGGAAGGAATCGCGCACCTCAATATGCTTCGTCCTCGAACTGTATGCCTAGTACTTCGTCAGATGAATGACACTCTGGTTGTCACAATGCACATGTGACGAACTCTGCGGCACCCCCAAATCTCTCAGCAGACTCCTCAAATACTTGGCCTCCTTCACATTTTTCACCGCTGCAATCAACTCGGCCTCTGTGGTCGATAGCGCAACCACAGACTGTAAGACCGACCTCCACGATATCGCAGCAGTGTCCAAACTGAACACATACCCCATGGTAGATCGTTGCATGTCTCTATCACTTGCGTAGTCACTATCACAGTAACTTGTCAGCACCTTTCCGTCTCCTCTTCCGTAGAGGATCCTGTCACTCGATGTGCCTCGCAGATATCTCAGAATCCACTTGACGGCCTGACAATGCTCCTTACCAGGATTAGCCGTATACCTGCTAACCACTCCGACGGCCTGTGTAATATCTGGACGTGTGCAAACCATCGCATACATCAAGCTTCCTATTGCACTCGCATATGGCACCTGTGACATGTAAGTCTTCTCCTCATCGGTGCTTGGCGACTGACTTGCCGACAACTGAAAATGAGCTCCCAAAGGTGTTGTCACGGGCTTCGTACTATCCATCCCAAACCAGGCTAGTACCTTCTGAATGTATCCCTTCTGTGACAATCTGAGCTCATGCTTCTTACGATCTCGAACAATCTCCATTCCGAGAATCTCTTAGCGGGCCCCAAATCCTTCATGTCGAATTCTTGCCCTAGCTTCTCCTTCAGCTTCTTCACTTCCGACATGGTATTAGAAGCAACTAGCATGTCATCCACAGAGAGCAACAAATAAATCTTCAAGCCATTCTCAAGTGTGTGAACATACACACATTGATCCTTGATGCTCCTCTCAAAGCCTACTCCTATCATGAAGCTATCGAATCGTTTGTTCCACTGCCTGGGTGACTACTTCAACCCGTACAACGATTTCTTCAACCTGCATACCAAAGTCTGTTTTCCTTCAACTCTGAACCCTTCAAGCTGCTGCATATAGATTTCCTCATCAAGGTCTCCATGCAAAAAGGCGATCTTCACATCGAGTTGCTCCAGCTTCAAGTCCATGCTAGGCAACAAGCGCGAATAACACACGAATGGACGTGTGATGCACAACCGGTGAGAATATCTCGTTGTAGTCTTCATCCTTCCGTTGTAAAAATCCCTTGGCAACCAACCTTGCCTTGTACCTGACATTGTTTCCATCTTGAGTTGAACCTTCTTTGACTTTGTATATCTAGCGACAGCCAATAGCACGCTTCTCGCTAGGTAACGACACCAAATCCCAAGTGTCGTTTTGGTAAAAAGACTCCATCTCTTCCTCCATAGCTCCTTGCCATTGTACCGCATCTTCTGAGACTACGGCTCCACCATATGTCGCTGGCTCCTCGTGCTCTAGGTTGAGTGCATAAGACGACATATCATCGAAAGAATAACCTGCATAATCCCATGCTCCTAATCTTTCTGGCACTTTCTTCACCCTCTTCGATCTTCGCATTCCATCATCACCTGCATAGGTATCAACGCGTACCTGAGATGTACCGGGTGTCTACACATGGTCCTCAGCATGGACCTCATCATATCCCTCAACTGGAGCATCGACCATTAACTCTTTGCCTGGTCGCTGAGTGGGTTGTACTGGAAGATTAACCCTCTCCGGTGAAATCTCCTTTGCGGACGCGTCATCTTTTGAGTGAGAATGCCCCGTCCTGAGCATTGCATCCTCATCAAAATTGACATGTTGGCTCACTATCGCTTTTTAACCCTATGGATCCCACAAACGATATCCCTTGATGTCGTGGCTATATCCAAGAAAGTACACTTCTTTGCTCTTGGATCCAACTTGTCGCCCCTCTCATGCACGTATGCCAGGTAACCCACAATGCGCAAGTACGAGTAATCTCCAGCTTCACCACTCCATATCTCCTTAGGGATCTTGTAGCCAATCGCTACTGAAGGAACTCTGTTCACAATATGCACAGCAGTCTAGAGTATCTCTCCCCAGAATTCTTTCCCCAAACCGGCTGAGTGCCTCAAACGCCGCACTCTCTCCAACAATGTCCGATTCATCCGCTCCACCACACCATTCGACTGCGGATCACCGGGCGTGCTAAAGTGTCGGCGGATCCCATGGAGTTTGCAGAAATTTCTAAACTCCCTTGAGGTAAACTCGCCTCCATTGTCAGATCTAAGCACCTTCACGTGCCTTCCAGTTTTCTTCTCCACCATGGTTTTCCACTCTCGAAACATATCAAAAGTCTGGTACTTTGACTTCATCAAGTACATCCAGAATTTGCGAGAGTAGTCATAAATAAACAAGACATAATAATTAGCCCCCCTCTTGACAGCACTGGGCACGGTCCCCACACATCGGTGTGTACATAGTCAAGTGGTCCTTTGCTAGTATGCTTCCTCGTATTAAACTGTAGCTTTGTCTTCTTACCATACACACAGGATTTGCAGAATTCTGCACTCCCATTCGAGGCTTCAATTAGTTTTCTTCTTCGGAGTACATCAAGCGTTTTGTCACACAAATGACCCAAACGATAATACCATAACTTGGCCGAATCTTCGGAAACTGCACTCGTAGTGCTTACGTCTGCTTCACCTTCAACTGTGGTACCGTGAAGGGCATATAAGTTTTCAACCTTCTTTCCCTTCATCACAACCATGGCTCCTTTCGAAGTTGGTTTTTTTAAAAGACCGACTTACATCCGGCATTGTCCAATACGCCTATGGAGATTAGGCTCTTCTGCAAATCTGGGACATGCCTCACATCGGCAAGTGTACGCAATATGCCGTCATGCATCTTTATCCGAACGGTTCTAATACCCGCAGTTCTACACACTGCATTGTTCCCTATGAGGATTGTAATACCCCGTTTCCATATGTACGCATGTTTATACGTATTTTGGCGTGGATGCATACGTATAATTTTTGGGAGTATTCCCGTATTTTTCGTTAATTATTTTGGTGTAGGAATTATTTTTAAAAGATTTTAACTTATCATTTGGTATTAATAAATATGAATATTTGAATGAAATACCATGTATTCTAGAAGTATGGTGTAATTCCAATGTATTTTTATTTTTCACAAAATACAAATTTCAAAATTCTTTAACCATGACACATCACTACCTAATGTGTCATCTTGCATAGTAAAAAAGAAAACACCTGGCATCATCTTTGACTAAATGAATGAATGAGATTAATTGGGAGAAAATCAAAACCAAAAGAAAACAAAAAAAATTAAAATTTCTCTCATTCTCACCATATCCCCGCTCTCTCAAATCTGTCCAAATTCTCTCCTCCCCCCTTCTCCCCTTTTGCACCACCATTCCCTCCACCAAACACCACCCCAAGCACCTCCCCTTCCACCAACAAAAATCCCTCACTTTTCCTTATCATTCTAACACCAAAATTAACCCCAAAAAGCTCTCAAAAATCCAAACCTTGGAGGTCAATTGGGAGATTGAAAGGAGAAGACTAGGAGGCTCTCCATCAAGGACTAAGAAGGGCCAATGACATATTATTTGGAGGAGTACTAGTAAGGTAGAAATTCTTATCACCTTATTAGGGTATAGTTTTAGAACTAAGGGTTTAATTAATTAGCAAGTTCTTTAGATTTTGTGTAGAAACTAAGTTTTGAACTTCATGCTGAAATTTACACAGAATTGGTTGATACTTTGGTAACTTGCTGCACTTGATTGGCTACGTAGAGATTCATGAAAAAAATATATGTTGTACATATTGAAGTCCTTAACAACTTTCATTTTTACAAGTTTTGCAAATTCGAAATGAAAAATAGAATAAAAATGCAGTTTCTAAAACTGTCTGTTTTTAGACAGTTTTGACACCTTTCAGAAAAACGAGTAGAACTCTATGCACACTTAATAAAACATAATGATCTTGGTGCCGTTGGAAATCTGGCTTCAAGATCTTCAACTTGTAATTTTCCCTTCGTAATTTTTCGAAAAATCCTATATCTGCTTGTAACTGATAGAAAAATGGACTTGAACTGAACTCAGTTTCTGGTTCAGAATGCTGAAATTATACATGTCAGGAGAAAATCCACCATAAATCACATATGTCAACTGAGTTTATGAAAATTGGTCAGTGAAAGGAAAACACCCATATCTACAACTTTTGCGAAAGGACCAGAGACCAATTCTGACTGTAGATAGGCTAAAAATGATGTTCTTTCTGCTTTAACCGTTTAGACAGATTCAAATTTTACACTATTGTCGTACCATGCATTACTCTTTTATGTTTTGTTCAAATTCAGTTATCATGCTATTATTTGTCACGATTTATGTGATAATTAGTCGCTATGTTCACATGCTTTCCAATTTGTTGTAGTAAATGAAATTGTGTTCAAGTTAAAGTGCATATTAACATGTTTGCTATGTCCAAATAAAAGCTAGTATATTATGTTATGTTAAAGGACGTCTTATGTCATTTACTAACATGCAACAAGCTAGTATACATGGTTGTGTTATTACGACATTACTTTCCATCATGCTAGCATGTAGCTTTATTTTGATTGAGTATGTCAACTTGAGACATTTGCTAGTGTTGTAGTTTCATCTTGTTTAGTATATCATATTAGTGTTGTAACTTCATTAAGAAAGTGAACGGAAATGATGGAACTATGCGATGTTGAAATGAGATGAAGACGATGGTCGTTGTTGAATTACGACATCGGTGAAATTATGAAAGAGATGGAGAGATGAAAAAGCTGTAGTCGAGACCGCTAGATGATTTGTTGACAAACGAAGAAATACTTTAAAAACTGAGAGTGAGGATACGAGTTTGACATCAGGAGCTCAGTCCATTCTAAAATGGGTGAGACTCCGGATGTGGGTTTGGGGGACACACAGGTAAACTTTAGGGGTTAAGGAGCGGACGTATGAATTATGATTTCTCACCCGATGTGTTGCCCCCAGAAGGGGAGTTGGAGAGGGCTGGAGAGGCCGCTGGTGTGCTCGTGTCGCACCATGACGGTAAATGATTGTTTTCTCCGTTTGTCCGACAGAAAACCCGAGATGAGTCTCGCTCTAGTACCTTGTCCCGTTCGGGTACGGAGTTACGAGAGGCCCCTCCAGTGCTCGTGTCGCTGGTTGAGGTACCATTTTTCATCCACCTTGGGTGAAGTCCGACTCCTTAGCGTCCTGCAGTTTACACGAGTTTCCAAATATATGAATCAACAACTTAAAGTAATTGTCTTTAATTTATAAATGTTATTATCTCATGTGTCCTTACTTTTGTTTACTTTAATGCTGATATCCCATGGTAACATGTTCTTATGCTTCCTTTCAATACCTGCATTTTATAATGTGGTTTCATATGCATGTTTTGCAAGTTCTTATGACTAAGTTCACATGTTGGAATGTATCACTTTTATGCACCATGAACCTTACTTGTTAGACCACCATCCCTAGATAGGTAGACCAGTTCTAAAACTGGGTTCTACTAGAGTGTTAGGAGTTTCTATTGGGTCACGCGTTGACGTGTCGCCGTTGACTTTTCAGGTTGGGGATAGCGGCTAGAGCCTTGGAGTTGGTGATCGGTTGTAGGATTGGGTGGCGAGGGGTATGATGCGAGACTTGTACTTTTGGTGTTTCTTTTTCGGGTAAACCTTTGTATCTAGAGTTGTGATGATGAAATGTTTGAATTGTATAAGTTGGAACTGGACTTAGAGTTGTATAAGATTATCGTTGTCTCAGCGTAGCTTTCCTTATTTGTACCCCTTGAACAGATGGTGTATGTAAAAGATTGTATCAATGTATTAAATAAATGAAATATTGTACTTTTGTTTATTTCTCAGTGTTATATCTATGATGGAGTTTTACTTATACTTCCCAGCACGTGCGCAGTGGCTTGCGGAGTTTTCTGTTTCGAGCAATACTTCTCTTCTCTCTCCTCGTTTTTCTTCACACCCGTAGTTTCGGGAATACCTGATACGAATTCGTACTTGTAACGACCACTTTTCGTTGTACGTTGTTCGTGCACGTGCTTTTGACCGTGCACGTGTTTGTTTTAGACTTTGTTTGTTTGTGAACACTTTCATGTGATATGCCGTTGTGAACGTCTCTGAGAGTATTAAATAGTGGCACTATCTTGGAACGACACTTCTCGAGTCGTTTTTCCACAATTTAAACTTACTCGATGAGACGTGACGATTTTCACTTTTGACGGGAGACGTTTCTATTTTTAGTTTCGTCGTCCGATGTCAAATTTGAGATCCGTCTTTTTAGTTAGATCACATTCGTCGTCACGATCAACCCGATATTTATTTTATAATTTTTGGAGTTTATTTGACCACTTTTATATTTTTAACAAGCTTTATAATATTTTTAATAATTTATTTTTAAATTAATTTCGGCCAAATAAAATTTATTTGAGTTTTAAATACCCCACAACCGCTGCAATACGACGTCGTCGCATAGGAAACTTGTCAACTCTAAACGTTTACTTGAGCGCTTTGTAGCTTCAAGTCTGAGCGGACCTTCTCACGCTTCGCCTCCATATTTTTGGGAAGCGGGGCGTGACAGTACTTATAGGGTATCCTGGGAAGCGGATCGTGACAGGTGGCGGCTCATGCAGGTCGCCGCACTGCGGGTGCATAAGGATAGTGAGGGTAATGCTCCATAAGGGTGGTTGTGTCCTAAGGTGGGTAGGTGATTAGTCTTAGAATAAAACCCTGGCATTAGGGACCCAATGTATAGAGCTCCCTGAGGTTAAGCATGGTAGTCGTTTGTATATTTACATAAATGTATGGGTGGGCATGTGTTTGCATGGATATAAAAGTATTATTCGCATGTATTTCTATAGATATGTGTCTATAGTTATATATGTCTATATGATACACTATAGATACGAGTATGACTACATATGTGTATTCTTACAATTCATAGTATAGATGTGTGTATAATAATGTTGTTTGTATGGATTAAGGTGAATGTAGTATTTGATGGAAGAAATTATGTGTAAGACATATTATCTGTGCAATAAAGTATTATGTATTATTTATGTGGTAAGCTATAATTTGATTATAATTGCGGGGTGTATATGTATGAATAAATGGATGTATATAGAGCTGTAAGTATGGATACTAAAGAATGATGCATTAAAGTGATGTTAGGAGATATATTTGTATATGGGTGTCTGATGGATAAGTGTATATATATACGGAGTATTTGTGTGAATATGTATTAGTGTATAAATAAAATTCATGATTAATGCGTTGGTATATGGATGTTACTTGTACGTCTGGGTGGGTGTATATTTGGATGTATAAGAGTGTATGATTGTATATATAGAATAATTATATGTATATGCGGTTATGTGATTGTATGGATATACAAGTATTGTATGCCCGTTGTCAAATGTATCTGTGTGCTATACTTATGTGTGTATCTGTAGCTACACATATATGTATATGCTACTACCTTAACTACTTGTGTGGCTACATGTGGGTATGTGATATTATAAGTATATGTGTTAATATGTGGTTGCACTATCAAATGTAGGTGCAATAGAGTGATTGTAATGATTGAGATGTAAGTAGTAAATATGTATATATATAGTGTGATATATATAAGGCATGTATGTGTAGATCCAAGGATCCATGTGTTCTGCTCATATATGAGCTGGCATACTCTTAGTATATGAGTATATTATAGTTGTCTATTGTGGTGTATATGCATACATGGTGAAATACGTGATGTATATATAGTTATATGTAAGGTTGTAAGCGTTATGCTTATACGTGTGCATGGATATCTATATCATTATATAGATATACTGTATAGTGACTATATACTGTATGTGATGTATGCACACGTAGAGCGTGCAAATGTATGTGTGGATCCTTGAGTTCCACCCACGTATGTGTGGATATGTCTTAAAAGTATTAGTGTTATGAGTTGATGTATGTGAGGAATATATAATACATGTATGGCTGTAAGCCGGTACGCTTACGCCTGTGGATAGATGAATATAATTTTGTATGGTTATCTATGTGTATTGATATTGATATGGTAGATCTTGTGCAATGATATATCTGTGAATGTTGGATGGGTAATAGGAGACATACATGATTGTATGTCTAAGTATAGAGGTGCATGTGTATATATGTTAACATATGGTAACCTATGAGAAGTGTGTATCATGGACCTATATAGTTGATTGAGCTCTAGATGATGTATAGATATGGTATACCGTATGTATTGGTAATATGTGGTGTTTATGTACATGCAGATTGTGTAAATCCATGTGCGGATCTTTGTGTTCCACTCAAGTATGAGTGGGCATGCCCTAGGTGTACTAGAGTTGTGTGTTTGATACATATACGAAAGATATATATGGTTGCATGTCCGACTGTAAGCGGATATGCTTACACTGGTGTTGGATGAATATAGACTTACGTGAGTGAATATTGGATATGAATACATATGAATGTATACTTGCATATATAAAGTGAATGTGTACTAGAAGGTTGATATACTATACATACATACTGTCAAGACTAGTTACTATAGTGATATGTACTGTGTGTATACTTGTGTGCGAACTACTATATATAATTGTCTATATAATTAAATGTGGTTATACTTACGTGATTAAGTGATATGTTTGTATATGGATACCCACTGGATATGTGGTGCATCACATCGGTGTGTAAATTATTGGTGTATGACTACCTGCTATAATTGTATCGATATTTGGATATACCTATTTGCATATGTATGTTAGTAAGGTTGTATGTGTATTGAATGTGATGTATGTAGTGATATGTGTACATATAGATAGATGTATACTTGGTTGTATACTTGATCTATACCTTGATGTATCTAAGTATATCCATAGGTATGTATATGCATAATTATGCTAGCTCTGTGACTTATGAGTAGGGTGTGTTTAAATATCGTGCAAACATGCATATATGTAGATATATATAAATACTAGGAGTGTGAGAATACATAAAGGGGTGTATGTATTTAGATATATCTATATGTCTTTGATCATGTTCTTGTGTGAATTTTTATGTAAGTACATATGTATTGAGTGAAATAAGTGTATAAATATTGGAGTGTATATTGATGCCTTGGGTGCATCTATACATCCTACTTATTGCTATGTACGGCATGATGCAAGTGTCTATATGTGTAGGTGAGATAACATGTGTATACATATTAGTCTGTATGTATATATGAGAGTTCTCATGTTCATATATATATATATATATTTGTTAGTGCATGGATGAATGAGGAATGTATAGTACTATGTATGAGTTGTGATGATTTGTTCTTGTATATACCTGTAACCTTGGATGAGAATAGGTAAGTATATGTGCATGATCTATGTTATAGTGTATGTATATATGAGTATATAGTATACACATATAACGTTGGTTGCTTTTCTTGGGTAGGGAAATCCTTAGACTATTTTATTCTCCGGTCAGACCCTTAGCGTATAAAGTCCGAGGGCGGACTTTGTTTTTAAGGTGGGTAGAATGTAATACCACGTTTCCATATGTACGCGTGTTTATACGTATTTCGGCGTGGATGCATACGTATAATTTTTGGGAGTACTCCCGTATTTTTCTTTAATTATTTTGGTGTAGGAATTATTTTTAAAAGATTTTAACTTATCATTTGGTATTAGTAAGTCATTCGTGGCGGGCTTCATATCGGTCATATCTTATTGTTAGATCAAGCTTAGGAGTCTTAGGAATCGATCCAGGAGCTTCGCGCTCCATTTCGGAACTTTTGGTGCACGTTAGCCGGTGTAAGAAGGGGAACCGACCGACTAGATGACGATTTAGTCGGTCGGCAAGCCTTCGTGGACCGACTAGCGGGCTTTCTAAATTATTCAGGAGTTACTGTTTGTCGTTAGTCGGTCTAAGAACGTTGGTTGACCGACTAGGTTGCAAACTAGTCGGTCAGCAATGCTTCTTTAACCGACTAACTCAATTACTAATTTTTGGTACCAGTACTGTTCATTCTTAGTCGGTCTAAGTTCATCTTTCGACCGACTAGTTGTTAAACTAGTCGGTTAAGTTTTGTACTCAGACCGACTAATTCGTAGTTCTTCTGTACAGTCGAGTTACTGTTTACTCTTAGTCGGTCTAAGAACGTTCATCGACCGACTAGATGTCAAACTAGTCGGTCAGTAGTTGTTCTATGACCGACTAACTCTTAGTTTAGGTTTTCGACTGGAGCTACTGTTTACACTTAGTCGGTCTGCGTTGTTCAATCGACCGACTTAGTTCTCAAACTAGTCGGTCAGCAGTTGTTCTTTGACCGACTAAGCAGTGCAGGAAACCCTAGTTTTGCCCTAGCCGCCACCAATCTCTATAAATACCCCTCCAAACGTTTTCTTCTTCTTCCTCACCACCTAAAACCCTAGTTTCTCCCCCATTGAGCCCCCTACTACCTCAAACCCTTATTCCTTCATCCCAAGCTCATCCTCCATCATCTAAACCCTCCCCTAACACATTCTACCTCTCATCTTCCTCAAATCTCCATCAAATCCCCAAAATCCACATCAAACCCCATTTCTCCAGATTTTCCCCAACTTGTTTAGATCTGAACCCTAGGTTCCCCGGAGCGTTTCTTCCGTCGCCGTGGTTGCTCGGCATCATTCTTCCGTTTCCTCTACGGTAATGATCGATCTCTCAATGTTTTCATAACCCGTTATGTTATTGTGAAACCCTAATGAAATGAGCGTTGTTTTGATGTTTGTTTCCCCGTAACAGCGACTTTCCCGTAGATTAGCATTCGCGAGACAAACCCTCGTCGATCGTCATCCTCGGTGCTAGGCAAGTGAAACTTGCCACTTAGGGTTTAGGCCATGTTTTAGGCCATTTGCTTGTTGTAGGCATAAACGAGACTAGGCGACGAAATGATACTCGCCTAGGTGCAAATTCCGGAACTAGCTTGACAACGAAGCTAGGACCGTCATTTACCATGTTGCATAACTACCATGACATGTTTAATTTTGTTTAACGGTACGCGAATAAATTGTCATCCATGCTATCCATGTTGTATGTCGCATTTGTAGCACACGCTACAATACTTGTGTTTCCTGGCTCGTGTTCCAGAAGCGGGCCATGTGTTGGTTGATAGCCAATGCCCGACCTACTAGTTTCCGGCTAGGCACCCACTATACGTGGGCATAACCCTATGCCATACGTGTTAATCACACTTCCTAGCTCGTGTCCCAGAAGCGAGCATTCCGTGTTCGGGGGTAATGCCCTGGCTCGACACACGTGGGAGGGGTAGAGATAAACGGTCACTTGAGCTTAGGAGTTGGCCCGATCAGCCACTCTAGCCAACAGGCGGAATCTCTGTGCACGACGTGTTTACTTGACGTGATTTACTTGACTTGTACTTGAGCACAGCCTGCGGGCAATAGGGCACTCGTTGAGTGATCCCTTGTACTTGTTACTGACATTACTTGTCACAACTACCACTTGTTACTTGTTACTTGTGCTTCCCTTGTTATTTCCATGCGATACTTGCTATACCATGCATCATACTATAACTGTTAGGTTGCTAGTTTACCTTACCTTCAGTTTCCTTGCCCAAGTCTTTTAGACTTGCTGACATGTGCCCCTTTACTCTTTTGGGTGTCACATGTTAGATCTCGAGCCTGAGTCCGTTGTTGAGGACGAGGTGTTTGCTGACGCCGAGCCCGAGCCTGTGTTTGGCGGGGAGTACGTGGACACTGGGGACCAGTCCTAGTGTCTTCGTTGAGCTTTCCTTTTTGTTTAGACTGTTGTTTGTTGTCGGTGCGTGGCACATATACTCTGTTACGTTGTTCCTTTTGTTGGCCTTGTTCTGGGCCTTTAGACTCTTTCGTTTAGCCTGGTGGCTTTTCTGGATGTTGAACTTAATTTTCATGTTGGACAATTTATGAGATATGAGAATTTTATTTCTGTCTCTCCTTGTGTTATTATTGTTGTTCCGTTGCGGTTACAGGGACCTGCTTATGTTTTATTGACGCTTATCGGGTTTGGGGCTTCACAGCTCCACTCTCGTGCGGACCTTTTCACGTCTCGCCTCCATTTTAGGGAAGCGGGACGTGACAAATTATTTTTAAAAGATTTAACTTATCATTTGGTATTAGTAAATATGAGTATTTGAATGAAATACCATGTATTCTAGAAGTATGGTGTAATTCCCATGTATTTTTATTTTTCACAAAATACAAATTCCAAAATTCTTTAACCATGACACACACTAGCTAATGTGTCATCTTGCATGGTAAAAAAGAAAACACGTGGCATCATCTTTGACTAAATGAATGGATGAGATTAATTGGGAGAAAATCAAAACCAATAGAAAACCAAAAAAATCAAAATTTCTCTCATTCTCACCATATCCCCCTCTCTCTCAAATCTGTCCAAATTCTCTCCTCCCCCTTTCTCCCCTTTTGCACCACCATTCCCTCCACCAAACACCACCCCCAAGCACCTCCCCTTCCACCACCACCAATCCCTCACTTTTCAGTATTATTCTAACACCAAAATTAACCCCAAAAAGCTCTCAAAAATCCAAATTTTGGAGGTCAATTGGGAGATTGAAAGGAGAAGACTAGGAGGCTCTCCATCAAGGACTAAGAAGGGCCAATGACATATTATTTAGATGAGTACTAGTAAGGTAGAAATTCTTATCATCTTAGTAGGGTTTAGTTTTAGAACTAAGGGTTTAATTAATTAGCAAGTACTTTAGATTTTGTGTAGAAATTAAGTTTTGAACTTCATGCTGAAATTTACACAGAATTGGCTGATACTTTGGTAACTTGCTGCACTTAATTGACTATGTAGAAATTCATGAAAAAAATATATGTTGTACATATTGAAGTCCTTAACAACTTTCATTTTTACAAGTTTTGCAAATTCGAACTGAAAAATAGAATAAAAATTCAGTTTATAAAACTGGTCTGTTTTTAGACAGTTTTGACACCTTTCAGTAAAACGAGTAGAACTCTATGCACACTTAATAAAACATAATGATCTTGATGCTGTTGGAAAGCTGGCTTCAAGATCTTCAACTTGTAATTTTCCCTTTGTAATTTTCCGAAAATCCTATATATACTTGTAACTGATAGAAAAACTGACTTGAACTGAACTCAGTTTCTGGTTCAGAATGCTGAAATTATACCTGTCAGGAGAAAATCCACCATAAATCACATATGTCAACTGAGTTTATGAAAATTGGTCAGTGAAAGGAAAACATCCATATCTACAACTTTCGTGAAGGGACCAGAGACCAATTCTGATTGTAGATAGGCTAAAAATGATGTTCTTTCTGCTGTAACCATTTAGACAGATTCAAATTTTACACTATTGTCATACCATGCATTACTTTTTTATGTTTTGTTCAAATTCAGTTATCATGCTATTATTTGTCATGATTTATGTGATAATTAGTAGCTATGTTCACATGCTTTCCAATTTGTTGTAGTAAATGAAATTGTGTTCAAGTTAAAGTGCATATTAACATGTTTGCTATGTCCAAATAAAAGCTAGTATATTATATTATGTTAAAGGTTGTCTTATGTCATTTACTAACATGCAACAAGCTAGTATACATGGTTGTGTTATTACGACATTACTTTCCATCATGCTAGCATGTAGCTTTATTTTGATTGAGTATGTCAACTTAAGGCATTTGCTAGTGTTGTAGTTTCATCTTGTTTAGTGTATCATATTAGTGTTGTAACTTCAATAAGGAAGTGAATGGAATTGATGGAACTATGCGATGTTGAAACGAGATGAAGACGATGGTCGTTGTTGAATTACGACATCGGTGAAATTATGAAAGAGATGGACAGATGAAAAAGCGGTAGTCGAGACCGCTAGATGATTTGTTGACAAACGAAGAAATACTTTAAAAACTGAGAGTGAGGATAAGAGTTTGACATCGGGAGCTCAGTCCATTCTAAAATGGGTGAGACTCCGGATGTGGGTTTGGGGGAAATACGGGTAAACTTTATGGGTTAAGGAGCGGACGTATGAATTATGATTTTTCGCCGGATGTGTTGCCCCCAGAAGGGGAGTTAGAGAGGGCTAGAGAGGCCGCTGGTGTGCTCGTGTCACACTATGACGGTAAATGATGGTTTTCTCCGTTTGTCCGACAGAAAAACCGAGATGAGTCTGGCTCTAGTACCTTGCCCCGTTAGGGTACAGAGTTATGAGAGGCCCCTCCAGTGCTCGTGTCGCTGGTTGAGGTACCATTTTCACCCACCTTGGATGAAGTCCAACTCCTTAGCGTCCTGAGTTTTACACGAGTTTCCAAATATGTGAATCAACAACTTAAAATAATTGTCTTTAATTTATAAGTGTTATTATCTCATGTGTCCTTACTTTTGTTTACTTTAATGCTGCTATCCCATGGTAACATGTTCTTATGCTTCCTTTCAATACCTGCATTTCATAATGTGGTTTCATATGCATGTTTTGCAAGCTTTAATGACTAAGTTCACATGTTGGAATGTATCACTTTTATACACCATGAACCTTACTTGTTAGACCACCATCCCTAGATAGGTAGACCAGTTCTAAAACTGGGTTCTACTAGAGTGTTAGGAGTTTCTACTGGGTCACGCGTTGACGTGTCCCTGTTGACTTTTCAGGTTGGGGATAGCGGCTGGAGCCTTGGAGTTGGTGATCGGTTGTAGGATTGGGTGGCGAGGGTATGATGAGAGACTTGTACTTTTGGTGTTT
The DNA here is from genome assembly GCA_030789695.1 of Scilla litardierei. Taxonomy (NCBI): domain Eukaryota; kingdom Viridiplantae; phylum Streptophyta; class Magnoliopsida; order Asparagales; family Asparagaceae; genus Scilla; species Scilla litardierei. The sequence goes on along the minus strand of CM061142.1, from coordinate 505,269,488 downwards.
CTTTTTCGGGTAGACCTTTGTAGTTAGAGTTGTGATGATGAAATGTTTGAATTGTATAAGTTGGAACTGGACTTGGAGTTGTATAAGATTATCGTTGTCTCAGTGTAGCTTTCCTTATTTGTACCCCTTGAACAGATGGTGTACGTAAAAGACTGTATCAATGTATTAAATAAATGAAATTTTGTACTTTTGTTTATTTCTCAGTGTTATATCTATGATGGAATTTTACTTGTACTCCCAGCACGTGCGCAGTGGCTTGCGGAGTTTTCTGTTCCGGGCAATACTTCTCTTCTCTCTCCTCGTTTTTCTTCACACCCGTAGTTTCGGGAATACCTAATACGGATTCGTACTTATCGGGTATCCTGGAAAGCGGGTCGTGACAAGGATTGAGTCTCCATCTTGCTTGGAACGGTATGTCACGAACCAACTCCTATGAGAAGTCATATGATACGAGCATCCACTGTCTATGAGCCATGACATGTTGGCATCACCTGCAATCTCCGGAGCAAAAATTTCGGTATCTCTAACTTCATCATGGACCTACTCACCATCAATCCCGAAAGATGCCGAACCAGAATCCTTCTCGATTTCCTTTCCTTTCTTCCTATTCTTGATAGAACAATGGTTCGAATAATGACCCTTCTTGTGGAAATTGTAGCATGTAATGTTCGCAAACCTATCCTGCGAGTGTCTCGACTTCGAGTGGTCATTATTCTTCCTGAAGCCTCCTCTCCTTTCCTATCGACCCCTCACATGCAATGCCTCCTCGCGGTTACTCACATTATCTCTACCTTGAACCCTGCCACATAGTTGCTCTGTGTGAAGCACCGCCTTCACCTCTTCCACGGTGAGAGTAGTCCGGTTGTAAATCATCGACCGAACAAACTGATTATACTCTTCAGGCAATGAACACAACAAGATAACCGCTTGCTGCTCATCTTCAATCTTCACATTCATACCATGCAACTCTAGCACAATCATGTTCAATTCATCCATGTGGTCCTTCACCGCTGATTCAGACTTCATCTTGAGAGTTTACAGCTGCTGAAGCAAATATAGACGACTCATGAAGGATTTCTTCATGTAGAGTCCCTCAAGCTTCTTCCACATATCAGATGCCGTCACCTCATCCAGGACTTCCCTCAGAACATTATCTGATAACGACAACTGAATCGCGATGTACGCCTTCCTCTACATTTCCGTCCTAGCGGATGCAGTCAACTCCTTATCGATATTTGAGACATCGAATACGATCTGGTAACACCCCGTCTGCATAAGAACATTCTTCACCTTCGTCTGCCAAATCCGAAAATCATTCCGGCCGGTGAACTTCTCAATGTTCAATGTTGCCAAAGACATCATCTTTCCTTCATAACTTCATTTGCAATAAAACCACAAGCTCTGATACCACTTGTTGGGGTTGGAAAATCGAAACTCCTTGGGATCAATGCGGAAACCAACTCTAATAAACTGATCAGGAATATAAAGCTAGCAAAAATCTAATCCCAGTGACCCAACAAAATTTCCAAATGACCTTGCAATAGAAAGCAGCAAACAAATCACAGCAACAAATAAATCAATCGCAGATACAAGAGAATTTACCATGTTTCGGTTGTAAACAACCTATGTCCAGCAATCCAATCCGAGACGATTCCACTAGTAGAGAGATCCAAACAATTAGGGTTACAAAAAGCTCCCTCACGCGTGAATAATAACTTGTCAACGGAACAAGCCCTCACAAATCCACTCAAGAGAAAGAAATCAATGGAAGAAGAAGAGAAGGAAAAAACAAAACCTTTCTCTCAAGAACACAAACCCTAAAACTCTCTCCAATCTCTAATGGGGTAGCAAGAGACTCTCTAAAACTCAATGGATGCTTGTAAAACTCAATAGAGACTTAACCTAATCTAAAACAATAGATTAGTTAAATACAAACACAAAACAATGGAAAAAAACCGCATCCAAACCGTGCTTCTCGCGCATGGGCCCGTGCCGACTCGGCCCGAGTCGGCTGTCTGCTCGGTCGAGCTAGGTCGAGCGGACATGCCCTAGTTGGAGTCGAGTTGACTCGGTCGAGTAGCCTAGCTACACGGCCCGAGGCTACTCGACCGAGTGTCAGTATCCCTCTTCAAGCAGAAATCCCTCGGGCTGCTCGGGCAAACAAAGCCTTCATGCTGCTCGGTCGAGTAGCCTCTTACTCGACCGAGTAGCCTCCTACTCGACCGAGTAGGAGTCACCCGAGTCGGAGGGAAAACTTCCCCAAGCTCTCTGCCTACTCGTTCTGTCAGAGACTCATGCTGCTTGGTCGAGTAGCTTGCTGTTCGACCGAGCAGCCTCTTACTCGACCGAGTCAATTGGAAAAAACTGTCAACGGGATTTGAATCACAAAACAACACAGATCGATATCCAACAATTGTATTCGGGGACTACTTCATGGAAGGCTGGGATTACTTTGAAGCTCACATGGAGGGTGGGAGGGTTCTGTTGTTTGAATTGGCCAACGTTTCCTTGAATTCTTCTGCATTCAGGAAGGTTTTGGGCTTTTGCACAGTTAAGCATGGAGTATTTTCTGCAGCATTATTTGATCAATTTAGCCATGGTAAGTTTTGACAAGTTGTCTTATTATTTGGTCGTTTTGATTGGTGCTGTTTTCAGTAAGTCCGGTAACTATTCCGTTATGTCATTAGATTTATTCCTCCGTCTAAGTAGATTAAATTGTGTCGGTTATCATTATGTTGTGAGAAAATACCATCCCCCTGCTCTTAGTGTTGGTTTGAACAATTTATACTGCCAAAGAAGGACTATGGTCCATCAACATTTACCTCTGTTTTTCAGTGGAGCAACCGGGGATCGATCTCTGATGGACGCGGAACGCACATGCATCATGCGTGCTTTTTACCTGCTTTCCAATGTATCAAAAATACAATTTATACATGACATTATCGATATTTAGCAATGCTCTTATTTGTGTTGTAGTAGTATGCCGCCGGTTAGAAATTAATTTAGGAAGTAGATTAAGCTTTATGGCTCATTGTTATGCTGTGAATTAATCTATATTACATTTGACAACTGTTTTTGAATTCTAGGGCTGACTAGGACAAACATGTTGATAGAAAGATGGTTGAGATTTAATATTGAGAAATCAACGGTTGAGATGAGAGTTTGTGAAAAAATTTGGAGGGAAAAACATTTTTAGGGAAAAGAAAGTTTCTTGGGAATGAAAGTTTTTGGTAAATAGCAGATTGCAATTAATGTATTTGGGAAAAAAGCTTTAATTTGCACTTAATGGAAAGTTTTGAAGGGAAAAACATTTCTTGGGAAATGAAAGTTTCTGGGTAATAGCAGAGTGCGCGCAATTAATGCACTTCGGGAAACAAACTTTAACTTGCACTTGATGCTGCAGATTTCGTCTGTTGCAGATTGAATGATTTCTCTCTCAACACGGGGCCCACTGTCTCTTCGACACATGGGGCGAAGGCGCCCGTGCCAAATTTGTTTACGCTAATTTGTTGTTCCGTGTCGAAGGCGCCTGCGCCAAATTTGTTGTTCTACGCCAAATTCATTGCTCTGTGCCCAAGGCGCCCGCTAAATTTTTTTACGCTAATTTGTTGTTCCGCGTCAAATGCGCCCGCGCCGAATATGTTGTTCCGTGTTGAAGGTGCATACGCCAAATTTGTTGTTCCGCGCCGAATCCGTGCCGATAAATTTTTTTTACATTGTTTATAAAAATTTATCCCCCGCAAAATCATTTAAAATTTTCCTCCGCAAATAAGGCCAAAAAAGAAATCTAATACATGTAAGAAAATCCTGATACAAGTAAAGAAATCTGGTATCAAGTCTCTTCTGCTGCTGCTTCTTCTTCTTCAGAGTCTTTATAAAAATTTATCCTCCGCAAAATCATTTAAAATTTTCCTCCGCAAATAAGGCCAAAAAAGAAATCTAATACATGTAAGAAAATGCTGATACAAGTAAAGAAATCTGGTATCAACGCTAAATTTTTTAACTCTGATTTGTTGTTCCGTGCCCCTAAGGCACCCGCGCCGAAATTGTTGTTTTACGTCGAATTTGTTGTTCCGCACCGAAGGCGCCCGCGCTGAAGGCGCCCGCTAAATTTTACAAAAACATGAGAATTAATGCAGAGGAACAGATAGCTATTTTTAGCTTAAGACCCCTTTTTTCTTTATATGAGACACGATTTGAGAGTACTGCACTCACCTCTTATGTTCAAGCATCTTCTTCTGCTTTAAGTAGGCTCCGCCAGCTTATGGGGAAGAAGAAACAAAAAACAGTAGTCACATATAGTTCTTCTAGTGAACTGTCTAAGTATTTAGCAATTGCTTATCCTTTTACTGAAGAAGAATTGAATAGTGAGCATTTGGATATTTGTCATGGTGAAAACAATATAAAACTTATTATCCAATTCTTTCCATCATGGCTCGTGATTTGCTACATGTACCCATATCTACTGTTGCTTCGGAGTCTGCTTTTAGTGCAAGTAGTCGCGTTCTTATCAACAAGAGGTCAAGGCTGAAGGAAGATATAGTCGAAGCGGTGGTTTGTGCGAAGTATTGGTTCAAGGCTGAAGCAAGGACCCAACATGAAAATGACCTTTCTAAAGAATCTGAAGAAGAAGCAGCAGCAGCAGAAGAGACTTGATACCAGATTTCTTTACTTGTATCAGCATTTTCTTACATGTATTAGATTTCTTTTTTGGCCTTATTTGCGGAGGAAAATTTTAAATGATTTTGCGGAGGATAATTTTTTTTGGAAAAAATGATTTTGCGGAGGAAAATTTTAAATGAACCGTGCCCAGTTCATGATTAATTAATTTACATTGTTGATCTCTATAGGATATCATATTTAGCGTTTTTGCTTAAAGCATTCTAAACTTTGGTAATTCAAGAAAATATTCCCCTCAAAAACTGCAATCTGTCTTTTCACACTGAGTTTTCATGACTAATTTAATCATGATCATCTATTATTTTTTGAATGGAAATATCATCTCTTTTACCCATTTTTTTGAATACTGAAAATTTTTTTTGAAGATACATCAACTTAGGTTGGCTAACGGGTTGCGTCGGGTTCAGATCGGGTTTGACCAGATTCGGATAAGGGTAAATCCGAATCCGACCCAGATTAAATCTGGGTCAGGAATCGAAAACACGTACCCGATCCGGGTGTAACCCGGGTTCACCCATGCCCGACCCGATTCATCTTGCGAGTCGGGTTCGGATGGCTCAAAATGGTAAGAGAGTTCAAGGTTTTGTACCACACGTCTTGGGAGGTTGGTGGTTCGATTCCACTGAGATCCTCTTGGTTTGTGTTGTTTATTTTTTTATTGAAAATTATCGACCACATTAATTAATTATCTTTCAAATTTCAAATATTAGGCAGTTGATTTAGTTTCCGCAGAAACTAAACCACATCTCTACTTTGATTAAGTTGCCGATGAAATTGTACCAGATCTCTACTTCTTTAATGCTAAAAGGTTTTTAATTTTAATTTGACCAATGACATTTAGTGTTTTGAACGTGCAAACCTAAAAAAATCAGAAGTTGTATTAATCTTTACTGTTATAACCACTTCAACCAGATGAACTGAAATAACATTCTTTTATTAGTTTTTTAAGAATTGGTTTGAATCCCTTCCCTCTTTTATTTGTCCAATGTTGCTTATTGTTGTTATTTTTTCAAAATAAGTGCTCGTTTTTTTAATACATCGAAAAGTGAATGCTCTTTTTTTAAAATATTCTCATGGAAGATAATGTGTCGGCATCAGGGCCTCTCTGGCTGGCATCTACCAGATAAAAGCGCAATATTGGCCGGGGTTTACTCAAGCCTATTGGAGTTATGTTTTAAACCTTTTCCCTTTGAACTGCAGATCCATTTTAATCAGCCCCAGTAATCTAGCTATCAAAGGTCTTTTGCATAAGGTTTTTAATTAATCGTAAATAGGGCTGTTGACGAACAGAACGTTTGACGAACTACTCGTGAACAAGCTCGGTACATGTTCGTTTACGTTCGTTCGGGAAGCTTAATGAACAAGCTTGAACAGATATTTAGAGCTCGGTTAGTAAACGAACAGAGCTTGAACATAACTATGTTCGTTTATTTATGTTCATGAACAAGCTCGCTAAGTGTTCGTGAACAAGCTCGTTAAGTGTTCATGAACAAGCTCGTTAAGTGTTCGTGAACAAGCTCGTTAAGTGATGTTTGTGAACAAGCTCGTTAAGTGTTCGTGAACAACCTCGTTAAGTGATGTTCGTGAATAAGCTTGTTAAGTGTTCGTGAACAAGGGCTTGAGTGAACTAAAATTAAAATTAAACACTCACTTCTTCAAATTCAATTAAACACATCCACCTCTTCAACTTCCCAGCTTCCCACTCGTAGACTCGCAGGCTCCCAGCTCTCTTTTGGTCCATTGCCATTGTTCGTTCGTTCGTTTGCAAATCTGTTCATGAACAAGATTGATTGTGTGTTCGTTAACATGTTCCCGAACATGTTCACGAACAAGCTCGATAAGTCTTGTTAATGAACAGAACGTTCGTTCGGTAAGCTCGGTTTACGTTCGTTTATGTTCATTTACGTTCGTTCGGTAAGCTTAACAAACAAGCTTGAACATGCTTTTAGAGCTCGGTTAGTAAACGAACAGAGCTTGAACATGGATTTTGTTCATGAACAAAACCAAGCACACTGTTCAAGCTCGTTCAAGCTCGTTCGTCAACAGCCCTAATCGTAAATCACCACGCAGTCCATACTTGGTCAGAAATAACCTTTTTTCAGGATTTTAACAACTTCAATTTCATTCATTGTTTTTACATTATTTTGAATTGCCTGTATAAATAGGTTATTCTTGCTTCAAAAAACGTGATAAATAATTTTAGTTCAAAAAAAACTCAAATACAAATTGGTTGTTGTATGGCCAATACTTACTTGGACCTAGCGGTGGCAAACGGGTTTGGTATGGGTCGAGACATGTTTGTCCCCAACTCAGATATGGATAAACATGAATCTGACCCGGATTGAATCCGGGTCCGGGTTAGAAATTCATACTCGACATGCATATATTCCGGGTCACCCGATCCCGACCCGGAATTCATGATGAGTCGGGTTTGGATCAGGTTTGGATACATTTTTAAATTTAAAAAGTTAAGTTTGAAATAAATTGCATAGAGTGAAACAACTACCAAATTTTAATGATGACTTGAAGTCTGTCAACAGAGATTTTAATAAACCTCTTGGAAGCCGTATGTGCCTTACGGTGGACTACGAAAAGCATTTGATTTTTTCAGAAGAGAATTTATCTATTTCATGATGCATCGCCTGAGTTTCCCTGCTCGTTGGATAGATTGAATTAGAGAATGCATTTCCAGTCCTACCTTTTCTGTGCTTATTAATGGTTCTCCATTTGGATTCTTCTCTAGCAATCAAGGTGTAAGCCAGGGTGATCCACTCTGTCCCTGCCTTGGTTATGGAATATTTCTCTATAATGATGCACTTGGCTCTGCTTGACGGTTTGGTTAAATCTATGAAAAGGCACCTTATTCTGACTTCATCACACTTGTTGTTTGCTGTAATATTTTTATCAAGACAAACTATTTACGTATTTGACCAATTTTTCAATTTTTAAACTATTTTATAATGGTTTGTCAGGAGTTTTACTGATTCCAAAAATTTCTTATAAAAATATTTTGAAGTACCAGACTAGTTATGGAGTATTTTAGTAAGAACAGATTTCATCAAATACTCAAAACATTTCTGATAAAATTCATTTTCAGTTTTTACCGTTTTGACTTAATGAATTTATTTTCTATACAAACATCGTCAAAACGATTTCAAACTTTTGCAGTAACATTCAATGATCATTTATGGCTTCCCACATTAATTTCGTAATTTTCTGAAGTCAAATCAATAGAGAACCCGCAAACCCGCTTCCTAAAAGTTTTGGCCTAAAAATAGTATTTCCGTAGCTCAAACCCTGAAACGGATCTCGTATTCGCGATCCTCGCGACGATACGAATCCATGGGTATGTTTTTGTAATTTTTCGGACACGTTTAATATCGGGGACAAAATCGTAATTTTCATGTATTTGACTAATTTCGTTTTTTTTCACCAACTTTTGCTTTTCACCCTCCAGCCCGAGGAAAACGTTTTTTTTCTCCATTTCATCAAACATGGTTCATCCCCTTACTTAGTCAATAACACATTAAATGCCATTACTTAGTCAATAACCCATTAAATGACATATTTAATACAAATTCATGAATCTTCACCTCATTAACCCTATTTCAACTACTAATCACCTAATCTGTCACTTAGCAGCCCATGTGGAACGAGAGAACTCATTTGCCCCATTTTGTCAAACCCTACCTATAATATTTATTACCTACAATTATAACATTTGAATTATAGACGGTTATAAAACTCTCCCCTCTCATTACATAGCTCACACCGAGTCTCGCCCCTAACCTATGCTAACAGTCGTCTCCCTCCGGCGACGCCAAGACCGCTGCCGTTGGTGCCCCTCTCTGGTGCCTCCGCCACTGTCGCGAAGAAACCCACAGCCCCCACAACCCCCACGGCCACCCGAGGAACGCCGACGACCCGCGAGCTCCGAAGCCGAGCTCCTAGCGCTGCCGTCCCTCTCGCTACCTCTGAGCTCCGCTTCGCTATGCCCTCGGCTCTGCCCCGGCATTCTCCGAGCTCGTCGGAGCTTCTCCACACCGAAATGTCAAAAACAGCCTTCGTCGGAGCTCCACCATCCGAGCCGCCCGTTGCCGGCCGGTGGCCCCACCGGTGCCGCCCCCGACCTCCCAGTCGCCCCCTTCCCCGGTGCCGGCCCATCCCCGGCCGCTCGCCCCCCTGCAACACACACAGCGTGCGTGGGGAGCAACAGGCGCAACCCAACGAAAAGGAAACTGTGTTTTTAACGAGACAGCACAACATATTAAGTATATTAATAATTAAGTATATTAATAATATAAGTTTTTATATATATATGAACTGTGACTTTGTGATACAGGTATCAGAATAATGAATGGAGACCACCAGAAGATCCACGCCTTCGTCACGAACGCGTAGACGCCAGTTTCGTCCCAATCCGAAACTCGGTTTTCAAGTTATGATTTTTCAAAGATTACGATAGTTAGTTCAGAATTGATTAAAACACTTATATAGTTCATACTACACGTGAACCCATACAAATAAAAATATTTTCGTGTTCTACTAGTCGAGAGTAAAATTTCGACATATCATATGAGATTTTTCGACGTGTATATCTTTCTAAACAATTCGTCGAACATTTACGATCGTTAATTTCTAATTTCAAAAATAGTTTTTTTATAGATTTTAAATTCCGAAAATTGATTTTAAGCTTTTACAAATTATTAAAAATACCAATGAGCTTCCAAAAAATATTTTCTTCCTATATAAAATTATTTTACTCCCATCTAGCCCATCTAAAAATACTTAGCACATATTTTGACGAGTCTTTAAGCTATAAGAAAATGGAAACAGTTAAGGAAAATGGATAGAAAATTGTGTGGTCTTAAATTAATGATTTCTTGTGTTTACAGGTACAAATTCTCGTACACCAGCATCTTTAAAAGCTCTAGCTCCATGCTCGTCTTACCACGACGATCTCAAATAGAGTAAGTCACTCTAATTCTAGTTTTAGAAATTTAGCCAGTGTACTTGTATGAACTTAGGACATGCCATCTAGTCTTAGAACAGCTTTTGACTTGAACCAATGATTAGAGACCTAATTGACTAGAGAACTAATCAATAGTGGAATGATCAAAGGACTAAACTGATATAGTGCACTTTTATGGAATTAGATATCATAGTTGTTGGACTTCAAAGCATTGCTCAGGACTGAATTGAGATAGTAGACTTTTATGAAATTAAATATCATAGTTGTTGGACTTCAAAGCATTGCTCAGGACTGATATTCTCTGTTGAGGCTTCTGCCTTGACTTTTCAGCAAGTAAATACCATATATGTGATTGTTGTATTCATTGATGGATGTATTGTTGTACACATTGTTGGAGATACAGAATGATGGGCCTATGAGGCCATACGGATACGGATACAGATATGGATACTAACAGGGATACTGATACGATTATAAAAGTGAAATGTGATACAACACGGGTTATGGGGTAGTCTTGAGCTACGAAGTGTGCGGGAGTGACTGGGTCCACCCGTATTTGGTAAGCTGTACCATCACCCTAAAGGGGATGGTAGGTAGATATTCCACGAGTTGCTCCGTGGGATGGGTGCACTTCTGGTTGCATATCGTACACTCGAGCTAAGACTGTTGCACTAGCTGATTGATACCAGGGCCCATGAGGCCATATTGATACGAACACTGATATGAACATTGGACTATGATAATACACTGGATACGGGGTAGTCTTGAGCTACTCAGTGTGCGGGAGTGATCGGGTCCACCCTTATTAGTTAAGCTGTACCATCACCCGGCAGGAATGGTAGGTAGATATTCCACGAGTTGCTCCGTGGGATGGGTGCACTTCTGGTTGCATATCGTACACTCGAGCCAAGGCTGATGCAGTAGTTTGATTGATGTATTGTACTCATGGTTGTTTGTATTGTCGGAACACACTATTGGGCCTCCGGGCATTTACGGAGCACATTACGGAAAACACTATTGGGCCCTCGGGCATTTACGGAGCACATTACGGAAAACACTATTGGGCCCTCGGGCATTTACGGAGCACATTACGGAAAACACTATTGGGCCTTCGGGCATTTACGGAGCACATTTACGGAGCACACTATTGGGCCCTTGCGGCATTTAAGACTGATGCACTAGTTTGATTGATGTTGCACTAATTGATAATTGATTGATACCATTGCTTCAGTCACGACTACTACTATTCTACGGACTAATTCGAGACTACTCGAACGTGATAGAACGGTATAATAATAAGCGGTCTTAAATTACGACCGAATCAGTGTCTAGAAAGGAATGGGAAGGGGGTTGGTCAACCAAGGGACTTGTTCCTGCGGTCTTTGAAGTGACCAGTGCCTTCAAGCCCTGACTGACTGGCTGATTTGGGAGTTGAGTTAGACTTCTTATTATTAGGCCTGCCTACACTATTAGATAGTCAAACGACGCCCATCTTAAGTATTACTAGGGCTATCTATTGTCATCCCATTACCGATTGGTCAAAACATTGTTAACCTGGTTTGCCTTACTATTGACATCCCATTGGTCAAAATATTGTTACTACCACATGCCACGCCACAGTCGTTACTTTTGCACTTGTACAGTTATCTTTACTTTATGCATCACTTACCACATCTGAGAAGTTACCAGTACTTTACTTATCACTCTGACATATCTGTCAGCTCATACTTTACTTTTGTACCTATCTGACCATCTTTTGTTTACTATAGCTTGTTCCATACTTTTGCACTACTTTGTTTCTATTGCTAGAATTGTTGTGACTTACCTACGGTTCCATCTCTGTGGCACCGCAGACGGCGTACATATGGAGGCAGATGCTCTAGAGTTAATAGCGCCAGAATTTGACCATGAGTCTGCAGCTTTCAGAGTTGTTTCCAGTTGTATTTACTTTCCTTCATGTACGATTGTTGGACCATTTTTGTACAATATGAATGTAATAATTGGACACTATTTGGGTATTTTTGTACATCTCTGCATCGTGGCTATTTTGTTTTCACTGGTTAACTGCAGGACCTGCGCAAATACCAAAAAGTAACGGGCCCGGGAATCGGGTCGTTACATTTGCTAATGACCTGCTCATCTTTTGTCATGGTGACTTGAAAGTCTGCAAAAAAACTTGAATAGCCTTTTTGATTCAATGTTCTATACAGTGGGCTTACAGCTTAACAAAGACAAAAGCAAGCCCTTTTGTAGCAAGGGATGCACTATTCCTCGTGAGATTGCCGATGTTATTTGTAACGACCCGCTCTCGGAGGGACCATTACTTATTTGATTTTATTTGCAGGTCTGCAGATTACCAGTGAAATCAATATAGCCACAATCCAGAGATGTATCAATACTCAAACCAGCGTACATTATTACAGTCCATAATTAAGATACAACACAAAGTAGCACTCTCTCACAAAATACATGAAAGGAAGTACAGAAAAGAAATGCGTAAAGGAAATACATAGTAGCATATAATACGCACACCAACTCAAGCAACTAGAAAACAGCAGCCTTTGGATCAAACTCTGGCTCCTCAAAACTCAGGGGCCGCTTCTTCGATCTGTTCGTCGTTTGCTAGTGCCATAAATGGAACCGTAGGTAAGTCACAATAATTCTAAACATAGAAAAGAAGCAGTGCACAAGTATGACAAAAGTAACTACGTACAAGCAAACCAGAGCGAAAAGTAAAGTACTGAGCAACAACTATACATAACTGAGTAGTGAAGGTAGACAAAACTGAAAGAAGACAACGAACTGTACTGTGGTGGTGCAAGTGTAATGCAGGCTAAGCAAGTGAAACATGCTACTACTGTAGCTATAAGTGCGACAAGTAAAGTATTGGTGACTGAACAGGTGTGGTAGGTAAGGTGCATGCAATGCATAAAGTAAAAGGTGGCCATGCAAGTACATCGAGTAACGTATAAGAGCAACCATGGTGATAGAAATGGTGAGACTAGAAGGCATGAACTGTAACGATAATAAACATGCAAAGTACTGAATAAGACATACAATCAATGGTTATTTTGGTGTTGACAGTAATTAACTAAACTATGTGATGTGATTCACGTAGGAGAGTATGATATGAAACCATGAGTCACCTCGTTGCCACAGGAATCAAATCCCAGGCGTCAACCACAACATACTTTTGAGAAAAACGAGACGAGACAAGACGAGAGAGGTGACTCCGGTCATAGCTCCCACACTTTCTCTACAATGAGTTACCCCAACCCCCAGCGTCGTGTGTATCGATTACATGTTTCTTACAGCATGTTCCACAAGATATTCCACGAGATATTCTATTAGACATTCCACAAGATATTCTACGAGATATTCCATAAGATATTCCACAAGATGTATCACATGATGTTATTAGTTCCTTTTTTACGATGATAGTTAAACCAGGACCACAGGTCGACTTTCTTATTGAAAACCAGAAAGTAAAGCAAAGTGGATGCTAAGAAATTTGAGGATAAAAACAAGTCCAACAAACATGGAATACAAAAATTGTTGGTTTAAGTGTATTAGTTTCGTTAGCACACAATTTACCTTAGTTGATGGTTGTGTGTTACAACCACCAAAGTTGAAAGTTGGCATTGTTGTATGCTTAAGTTAATAGTCGTTCTAAGACTATTTATAGGCATCCTAAGTTCGTGCTTGTACACTTGTCTAATTTTCTAAATCTAGAATTCACTATGACTTACATGTTTTGAGTTGGTGGTAATGAGCCGGAACTGGATCTAGAGCTTCCAAGGGAGTTGGTGCATGAGAATTGGTACCTGCAAACACAAGAAACAATCGGTTAAATAATACACTATTTTCTACATATTTAATTTGGTGGTTTTGATTTTATAATTGATTGAAAGGGTGTCGAAAAGTGTTCTAAATTTTTATATAGGCTAGGTATGAGTAAAATAATTTTACGTAAAGAGGAAATATTTTTTTGAAGACTTTGGTAATTTTTATAATTTTTAAAAGCTCAAAATAGGTTTTAAAACTAATTTTAATTAGTTATCGTATTTGTTCAATAATTTCTTCTGGATGAAATACGTATCAAAAAGTTTCAAGTGAGCTGTCAAAACGACCGCCTCGAAGAGTACTACAACATATATTTTTTTCATATATCAGTTTATGTAAAAATAACAAGTTATGAATTTTTAAATGAAAACAACGTATTTAAATTTTTGGCTTAAAAATTAATTGTGGAAAATCTACTTGTCTGATTGAGATTAAACTAGCGCCAATGGGTCTAAAACGTCATTTCTGATTTTTTTGGAGCTGGTCTTGTAATTTTCTGATATGTATATAATTTATTATCAATTTTTTTCAAAAACCACATATTATATAATTATAATAATACATTTATATGCAAAAATACGTTTTATAAATAACTTTCCCTAACTTCACTTCTTGTTACGTTGCATGGGGGGGTTGCGCGCTCGACGTCAGACAGTGGCGACTGCAGACGAGGCGAGGCGGCGGTTGGCAATGGCGGAGCAGAGAGGTCAACGGCAACGGAGGCGAGCGACAGCGAGGGTGAGCAGCGTCGGAGGTGGAAGACTTGAGCGGAGGCGGCGGATGCGTCGGAGGGGCATTGACAAGCTGGAGGGGGCTTCGCGATGGCTCTAGGCGCAGCTGACGGCGTGAGCGGTGGAGGCGAGCGCCAGCGACGAGTGGGGAAGCGGAGGAGCTCGAAGGGAAGTTCGGAGCTGCTCATCGGAGTTTGTAGCGTTCTTGGGGGTTCGGGCTTCGGTGGAGGCCTCGTCTGAGAAGAGGGAGTGGAGGCGGCGTTGCACGGTGGTCGGAGGCGAGGGAAGGTAGCGGCGACGTCGAAGACGCTGGTCAGGGTCAAAGACAGGGGGAGAGACACTTGGAGGGGTCTTCGGGCTGAGTTGCGGGTGCTTCTTGGCCTCTCTGTGGAGGGCAGAGAGCGGCATGGTCTGCGGGGCTATGCACGGCAGCCTACGACATCGACTGCGATGGAGCGAAGTCGGAGAAGAGGGAACGGGTTCGGGGCTGCTGCTGGGGCCTCATGGCGAGGCGTCGTAGGTGTGCCAACGGCGGCGTGCTGAAAGCCCCGGCGGTGGGCGAGGGGAAGGAGAGGGGATGGGGAGTGAGAGTGAGAGTGAGAGAGTTGAGAGAGTGCGAGAGTGCGGGGAGAGCATGGGGGGTTTGTGTGTGGGCTTGGGAAAAGAGAACGAAAGAGAGAGGGATACTGGGTTTGAGGTTTTCGAACGGGAGAGGGAGAGAAATGCGGCTTGGGTTATTGCTGAAGGGGGAAGGGTTAATTATTTATAGGGTTAGGAAATTGATACGTTTATTATAGGTATTATTATTGTATACAAGAAAAATAAGTGTGATGGGTGAGATCCTAAATTTTTGGATCTCACCAGCTAAGGGAGGATGGGTTAAGGGAGGTGGTTGGGGGATTAGGATGAAAGTAATTAGTAAATGGGTAGTTAGTAAGAGTTTAACGATTGTAATTAGTAAAAACGGAGGAAATACAACCCCGTTTTTGCATACGACTCAGAAAAATAACGAAAACATAGCCATGGGATCGTATCATCGCGAGGATCGCGAATACGAAATCCATTTTGGGGTTTGAGCTACGGAGATACTAGTTTTAGGCCAAAATGTTTAGGATGCGAGTTTACGGGGTCTAGGTCAATTTGATTTCAGAAAATTACGAAATTAATATGGTGAGCCCTAAATGATCATAGAATGATACTGTAGAAGTTTGAAAACGTTTTGATGATGTTTATATAGAAAATAATCCATTCAGATAAAACAGTAACAATTGAAAATGAATTATTATAAAAATTGTTTAGAAGTACTCGATGAAACTCGAACTTACTGAAATATACCATAACTAGTTTGATGCTTCAAGATATTTTTTATAAAGAATTTTGAAATCATTTTTGATATAAAAGTCCTGACTAACCATTATAAAATACTTTTGAAATGAGAAAATACGTGAAATACGTAAATAGATGTATTGACAAATACGGGTTGTTACATCATACCTTCCTTAAAATAATTCCGTCCTCGAAATTAAGAAGACCGATCATTGCCTAATCAATTAAGCGATCAACGGGAAGGCTTGATGAACGATTACGATATAGGAAGATAAGTTGTTAATAGCATGAAATATAAGGTGATATCATATCATCAAGAAAACAAGAGATATTATGTATGATTATATACTATTGACATCACCATAGCTTCTATAGCTAGTCTCAAGTCAAAACAGGCTCAGATAGAAGAAGAAGACGAGTTCAAGAAAGATGAAGAAGTAGCTGCATCAACTTACACATCTCGATTTAGTTCGTCTCAATTTGTCTCGCACCATCCTCAAATGCTTCCTAGCGTCATTCGATCTGCTTCTGTACCGTATCGTTCGGTCAGTTGATGTTTCAATAAGAAGTCAGGGATTCAGAGGGGACAGAATGGATGCCGACGAAATGATTGCCAGGAGGCAACGTGTAGCTAATGAGATAGATAAAGTAAGGATGGTCTACCAACTACCTACCATTGCAAGAGCTACGTCTAAACCATTGAGGGCTAAGGAACGAGTATAATATTAAAGTAATAACTCATACCTCAAATCGCCTGGTTGATGGCTTCGACCTCTTCTGCGATCATTGTGTAGGCATGTCGTCTCGGTGGTGGAGCCTGTTGTTGCGCTTATTGGAACACCTTCTGTTGAGGGGGAAGCGGTGGTCGTTGGGAGCGTTCCTTGAAGGGGGCATCAACAACATCTCTATATCTATCTTCTGGACAATCCTTTGCTCCATGGTCCTTGGATCCACAGATCAAGCAAAGGTTCAAGTACGATTGACATTCTGCTTTGATGTGTCCAGTTTTACTACAATAGAAGCACACTTGATGTTTCGGCGGTGCTGGCCTTTTGAATTGATTCTGCTAGACTGGGCGATGCAGATTGGATGGAGGTCGATGACTGGATACGGCAGAATATGTAGGAGGTGGTGGCCTCTTGGGAGGGGTAGCTAAAGCTTGCTCTCGCTTTTCTTCCCTTTCGATAAATTCGTACTCGCGACCTACAGCGAGGACCTCAGATGGGTACAGAGTTGGCATCCGACCAAGCTTCATCGAATCTCTATGTTCAGTCCTTGCTTGAAGCGTTGAGCTCGAGTCAGAGGGGTGTCTACCATCCCTGGAGCAAAACGGCTAAGCATAGTGAATTGAGCATCATATTGTTCCACTGACATGGAACCTTGCTTCAACCCAACAAACTGAGCTTGCAGTTCCATCTGAGCTTCGGGTGAGAAGTACTGGGTATTGAAGTGATCGGTGAACGTCGCCCAGTCAATTTGTCACTACAGGCGACGCTCAGCTGAGTTCCACCAAATCCTAGCTCCATCAGTCAGTTCTGATTTGGCAGTGTCCACCCATGCATATTCCGTGATCTGAGCAGCTCTTAAGTCATCCTCAGTACTTCGCAGCCACTCTTCAGCCTTCAGAGGACCGTTCAAGTCATTCCAAGGCTTTGGGGGAGCGACCTGAATTGTTGTATTCCTCCTCCGTGCTTTTGTTCTCCTCGTATAGCTTGAACTAGCTCTCACAATGTGATATCAAAAATTTGATGCATAGTGGGAGGTGGTCCGTTGTTGGTTTGGTTGCTAGCTCTGGATAGATCAACTCCGTTGGGATTCTCAGAAGTGTTTCCGTCCATCGTTTGAATGTCACACCTGCATACATAGAAAAATTGTCAGCTTCGTTGAGTATTATATACAGTACATCCTGATTTTACTATACTATTCACGAGGTATTTAGCGTGGACCTGCATGGGCCACCAAACTTGTAACGACCCGCTCTGGGGGGCCATTACTTATTTGATTTTATTTGCAGGTCTGCAGATTACCAGTGAAATCAATATAGCCACAATCCAGAGATGTACCAATACTCAAACCAGCGTACATTTTTACAGTCCATAATTAAGATATAACACAAAGTAGCACTCTCTCACTAAATACATGAAAGGAAGTACAGAAAAGAAATGCGTAAATGAAATACATAACAGCATATAATTCGCACACCAACTCAAGCAACTAGAAAACAGTAGCCTCTAGATCAAACTCTGGCTCCTCAAAACTCAGGGGCCGCTTCTTCGATCTGTTCTTCATCTGCGTGTACCATAAATGGAATCGTAGGTAAGTCACAATAATTCTAAACATAGAAAAGAAGCAGTGAACAAGTATGACAAAAGTAACTACTTACGAGCAAACCAGAGCGAAAAGTAAAATACGGAGCAACAACTAGACATAACTGAGTAGTGAAGGTAGAGAAAACTGAAAGAAGACAATGAACTATATTTTGGTGGTGCAAGTGTAAAGCAGGCTAAGCAAGTGAAACATGCTACTGCTGTAGCTATAAGTGCGACAAGTAAAGTACTGGTGACTGCACAGGTGTGGTAGGTAAGGTGCATGCAATGCATAAAGTAAAAGGTGGCCGTGCAAGTACAACGAGTAACGTATAAGAGCAACCATGGTGATAGCAATGGTGAGACTAACAGGCATGAACTGTAACGATAATAAACATGCAAAGTACTGAATAAGACGTACAATCAATGGTTATTTTGGTGTTGACAGTAATTAACTAAACTATGTGATGTGACTCACGTATGAGAGTATGATATGCAACCATGGGTCACCTCGTTGCCACGGGGAGCAAATCCCGGGCGTCAACCATAACATACTTTTGAGAAAAACGAGACGAGACGAGACGAGACGAGAGAGGTGACTCCCGTCATAGCTCCCACACTTTCTCTACAATGAGTTACCCCAAACCCCAGTGTCGTGTGTATCGGTTACATGTTTCTTACAGGATGTTCCATAAGATATTCCACGAGATATTCCATTAGACATTCCACAAGATATTCTACGAGATATTCCATAAGATATTCTACAAGATGTATCACATGATGTTAGTAGTTCCTTGTTTATGATGATAGTTAAACCAGGACCACTGGTCGACTTTCTTATTGAAAACCAAAAAGTAAATTAAAGTGGATGCTAAGAAATTTGAGGATAAAGACAAGTCCAACAAACATGAAATACAAAAATTGTTGGTTTAAGTGTGGTAGTTTCTGTAGGAAGACGTATGCCCTTGAGGCATTTATCCTAAGATAATCATCTCGTTCTAATAATAATATGGTATTAATTATTCTAAGTATGAATTCGTTGAATCGTATACTTAGATAATTTCCTTAGAGTTATAGTCAGGTCATTACGTACCGTCTCCGCCGGGCCCCCTTTCTCAGATCTCTATCTGACTTAGGCATCGGAGGGGATTTGGCAGGAACCAAGGTCCGGCCCCCCTGACGAGTGTTCTCGTCTGCGCAGGTGGAAAGCAGATCAACGGGCCGAGGCTACCCCTCGCCCCTCTCCGACCACTCGATCAACCGGACAGTGAGGCTTCCCCTCACCGTCAGCCTGACGTGGCCGAGCACGTCCTGCCGAGGCCGAGCGTCTTAATCGGGTCCGAGACTCTCCCTCGCCACCCGTCGGCCGTACATCTACCCGGGCGACTGAGGCTACCCCTCGTCCCCCCTACCAGCCGAGGCCGAGCACACCTGTCTGAGGCCGAGCGTCTCAACCAGGGCCGAGGCTTCCCCTCGCCCCTTCTACACCGATTCGAAGCCCCCGAGGGACCCAAAGCGGGCCCCTTGACCACGTTGACCGGGTTCTCCGCGGTCAACGCTTTGTAGTGAGAAAACACTCTGAAACATCTGGCGCCGTCTGTGGGAACGAAAACTGTCCCACGAAGAAACAAACCACATCTGCGATGACGCGGCCCCCCTCCTCTCGGTGAAAGAGGGGCGAGGCCCCGACGTGGGGCGACAGGCCCCGCCATCATTGCCAAGAATGGGCACGGGACCGACGCGAGGAGAGTCGTGAGGAAAGGGCCGGGGTGCCCTCCCCTTCCCCACCGGTTGGGAGACCGAGTGCGCCCGTAACGGCACGCAGCTCGGACGTGGCTTTGGTGGTATCAGTGGTCATAGACACTACCTTAGTGCGACGGCTGCTTGTCGACACCCTGGCAGCTCCTGTGACGTCCTATTTATGTCAACCCTGGAGAAGATGGGCCGGTAGAAAGGAGACTTGCGACCTCGTTCGGGTCCCGTGGTCGGATTCACGGGTCACTCCACCCCCATCATCGGCACTATCCATCTCCCGGTAACGCTCGGAGACACACCAGACTCTGTGACCCTAGCGGTGGAATTCATCGTATTGGGGATCGGGTCAGAGTACAATGGGATCATCGGCCGACCCTTACTCAACGCCGTCGGCGCGATGGTCTCGACCCTCCATCGGACCATTAAGTTCCGAATGCCGGGGGGGATGGGGCAAGTCGAAGGCGACGCGGGGAGACTGAATACCTGCTATCAACTGGCGGAGGAAGGTCCCGAGGATCGTCTAGCTGACCGGATGGCCGCGCTCGACTTAAGGAGTGGGCCTAGGCCCACCCCTGCGGAGGAGCAGGAGCAAATCCCGGTCACGGACATCGAGGGCCGGTTCGTCTCGATCGGGAGAGGGCTGAGCCCGGACCTAAGGGACCAGCTGATCGAATGCCTGGAGGCGAACCTGGACATCTTCGCCTGGTCGCCTGAAGACATGCCCGGCGTGGACCCCCAGGTGATCGTCCACCAGATCAACGCCGACCCCAACTTCAAACCGGTTAGGCAGAAGAAGCGTAACCTGGGCGGCGAGAAGATGAAGGCAGCCTCCGAGGAAGTGGAGCGTCTCCTCGATGCCGGCTTCATACGAGAAGTCTGGTACCCGGAGTGGCTGTCGAACGTGGTGATGGTCAAAAAACCCAACGGGAAGTGGCAAATGTGCGTGGACTTCAGTGACCTCAACAAGGCCTGCCCCAAGGATAGCTACCCCCTGCCGCGCATCGACCACCTGGTGGACAACGCCTCGGGATACGAGATGCTAAGCTTCATGGACGCTTACTCCGGGTACAATCAAGTCCAGATGGACCCCCGGGACGAAGAGATGACAGCCTTCACGACGGACCAGGGAACCTACTGCTACAAGAA
The DNA here is from genome assembly GCA_030789695.1 of Scilla litardierei. Classification (NCBI taxonomy): domain Eukaryota; kingdom Viridiplantae; phylum Streptophyta; class Magnoliopsida; order Asparagales; family Asparagaceae; genus Scilla; species Scilla litardierei. The sequence goes on along the minus strand of CM061142.1, from coordinate 505,248,729 downwards.
GATGCCTTTCGGCTTGAAGAACGCTGGGGCCACCTACTAGAGAATGGTCAACAAGGTGTTCAGCTCCCAGATCGGGAGGAACCTAGAAGTCTACGTCGACGACATGCTTGTCAAGTCAAGGCGACCGGAAGACCACATCGCCGACTTGCGGGAGACCTTCGAGCGGTTGCGGCGACACCACATTCGGCTCAACCCCGCGAAATGCACGTTTGGGGTAAGATCTGGCAAATTCTTGGGATTTATGATAACTAATCGTGGTATTGAAGCTAATCCCGACAAGATCGAGGCGCTGGTTAACATGCGCGAGCCGACGACGATCAAGGAGCTACAGAGGCTGAACGGGCGCATCGCAGCCCTGGGGTGATTCCTTTCCAAATCAGCGGAAAGATCGCTTCCCTTCTTCAAGGTCCTGAGGAAAGCAATCGCGGAACCTCCGAACAATAGGAAGACGATACTCTGGGACGAAGACTGCTCCCGGGCGTTCGGGGACCTCAAAGAGTATCTCCGCAGCCCCCCTCTCTTGTCCAAACCCCGGGAAGGGGAGTCGCTGAGCCTTTACCTGGCGTGCGCAGAGGAGGCTGTGAGTTCGGTGCTGATCCGGGAGGACAGCGGGGTGCAATGGCCGGTATATTACACGAGCCGGATCTTGAAGGGGGCGGAGGTGCGATACTCGCCCATGGAGAAACTGGCGTACGCCCTCGTCCTCTCAGCGCGAAGGCTCCAACCCTATTTCCCAGGCCCACACCATACTAATCCTGACCGACTCACAGCTAGAACAGAACCTCAAGAGATTCGATCGAATGGGAAGGATGCTAAACTGGGGAGTGGAGCTGAGCGAGTTCGACCTCCGATTCAAACCGCGCACGGCCATCAAGGGACAGGCCCTAGCCGACTTCATCGCCGAATGCACGACGGAAGGAAATGGCCCCCCAGAGGGAGAAGGCCCGGGGACGGTAACTGCTCAACCCTTGTCCTTTCTTTCGACTGACCACTTCCAGCCAGAGGATCCAGGAGCGTGGATAGTTCATGTGGACGGGTCGGCCACGTAGTAAGGAGGAGGGGCCGGGATTGCGATCCGATCTCCGGAGGGGAACATCTCGGAATACGCGTTGCGGTTCGAGTTCCCGGCCACGAACAACGTGGCGGAATACGAAGCTGTGATCAACGGCCAGAGGCTGGCCCTGGAGCTCGGGGCCGAGTCCGTCCGCCTCCTCAGCGACTCGAAGCTCATTGTCAACCAACTCTTAGGGAGTTACGAGGCACGGGAGGGGGCGATGCAGAGATATCTCCCAGTCGCCCGAGCGGCGATGTCCAAATTCAAGGACGTGGAGGTCTTACACCTCCCACGATCAGAGAATGCGCGGGCCGATGCGTTATCAAAACTGGCCTCGTCCTCGCCAAAGGAGCTGGGCCGCACCATCTACGTAGAGAACCTGCCGTCCCCCAGCACGATGGAGCACGAGGTGATGGCGATCGACCAAGAGCCCACCTGGATGGACCCGATCATCCGGTACCTCACCCACGGAGAGGTGCCGGCCGATGGGGATGAGCACCGAACCCTGGAGAGAAAAGCACTCCGATACGTGATCCATGAGGGGACGCTCTACCGGAGACGCTGGACCAAGACGGACGTCCTCCCATACCTGAAATGCATCGGACCGCAAGAAGCTGACTACGTCCTACAGGAGGTTCACGACGGGATCTGTGGGAATCACCACGGGGGCAAGATAGTCGCACAGAAGATCTTAAGGCAGGGGTACTACTGGCCGACCTTGGCCAAAGATGCTGCAAGCTACGTGCAGAAATGCCAAGAATGCCAGAGGTACGCCCACCACATCTCGACTCCCCCGTCAGAGCTCATCCCCATCGTGAGCCCCCTCCCCTTTACGAAATGGGGGCTCGACATCCTCGGACCGTTCAAGCCAGGACGAGGGCAGCGGAAGCACCTGATCGTGGCAGTGGACTACTTCACCAAGTGGATCGAGGCCGAGCCGTTGGCGACCATCACGTGGAAGAAAGCGAAAAGCTTCGTGTGGAATTCCATCATCTCCCGATTCGGAGTACCACGGGCCATCGTCACAGACAACGGGAAGCAGTTCGATTCAGCAGGGTTTAAAGATTTTTGCGAGGAATGGGGAATCAAGCTCCTCTTTGCCTCGGTGGCACACCCCCAAACCAACGGGATGGCAGAGGCGGCCAACAAGTGTATCATAGAGCCCCTCCGAAAGAAAGTAAAGGACGCCGAAGGGAACTGGCCGGAAGAGCTCCCCGGGATACTCTGGTTATACCAGACGACCCACAAGGAGGCTACGGGCGAGACCCCCTTCATGCTCACCTACGGGGCCGAGGCGGTGGTACCGGTCGAATTGGGGGAAGAATCTCTTCGCCTCAAATACTTTGACGAAGACCGGAACTCGCAGGGCCTAGGGCTCAGCCTGGAGCTCCTCGACGAGCGACGGGAGCAGTCACTGGCCACCATCGTCCGCCAAAAGCAGAAGGTGGCCCGATACTACAACGCTCGGGTGCGAGGGAGAAGCTTCCACCTCGGAGACCTGGTCCTCCGGAAAGCGGGCTTCACCACCGATACCGCTCGCAAAGGGAAGCTCGCGGCTAGATGGGAGGGACCCTACAAAGTCGTCGAGGTCCTCGGACCCGCAGCCTACCGACTAGCCGACATGGAAGGGAGAGTTCTCACTCACACTTGGAATGCGGAATATTTACGCAAATACTTTCAATAGATGTATCACTTCCTATGAAATAAATTTGTTTTAAATTCACCCCTTTCCAGATAAAGCGAAAAGGCATACAGAGGGATACGCGAAGAGGTCGAGGGGCATTCCCCTCCCTCATTCTTCTCCGGGGGCACCGGTGGAGCCACAAGCTGGCAGCTCACTAGGGTCACCCCCCTTGCTCTGTTCGGCGTCAGGGTGCATCCGAAGTTTCTCGAAGTCAATCCCCGAGAGCGAGAACTTCTTTTGGATCTTGGACTGGCACCGGGCGAAGCCCTTCTCGTACGACGTCGCCAAGGCGGTCTCCACAAAGGAGGTGGCATACTCCGCCACGGCATCCCGAGCGATCCGGGCCGGATCCACCTCCTCGAGCCCACGCAGCTGGGCCTCTAGGGTCTCTACCTGGCGTTGGTGCTCCGCCCTCTCCTTCTCGATCTCCCGGGATTTCTCTCCTAATTGGGCAGCAAGGGCCCTCACCTGCTCCTCCGCCGTATCCAGACGATCGGAGAGCTCCGAGGCGTCGGGGGGCAGCAGCCGGGCTGGGGATCTGCTTGACTCCTCCAGACGCGTCGACGTATTTTGAAAGAGAGGCGAGCCGTGTCTCGGCCTCGGACTTCGCGGCCAGAGCCACGGCTCTCTCGCGATCCGCAGCCTCCAGGGCAGAGGACAGCTCAGTTATGCGGGAGTTCAGGGATTGGACCCGCGCTTCCTCCAACTGACCAGCTTCCTCCTCTTCCTCGCCAGGGACCTCAGGGCCTAGCCCAGCCACGGATTTGGCTTTGGGAAGAGCCGCGAATTGGCGCCTCATCGAGAGGCCCACCGAGGACAACTGTGCCAAAGCAACGAAGGTAAGAGGGCAAAAGCGGCTGGAGAACGGGGGGACAAGCAGAGACGCACTACCTGTTGACCAGCCTGGATCACGAAGGTATCCAAGCAATCACCTCTGACTCCGTCCAACACCGCCTGGTCGGGAGGGAGACAACAGTTCTCGGCCACTCGAGCGGCGGCTCCACGGCTCGAGAACACCGACTCCTTCTCACCCACTGGAAAGCGTGGACAAAGAAGACCCTCCCCTGACGAAGGGAACTCGCCAGGAGCGGAGCGGAACGCCCCCAGATACCGACTGTAAGCATCAGGGAGAAAGCCGTCCGGAAGAGGTGAAGGGCCGGCCCACGGCCAAGCAACCTCAACGGGAGCGGGATGAGGTCGGTCAGCGGTCGGCTGAACGTTGGCCCCCTCGACCCCCCACGGAGCCTCTCAGGGGATCCCTGCAAGGGGAGAGAGGGAGACGACATCTTCTTTCGCTTCGAGCCTCCGGATACGGTCACAACCCGCTGCTTCTTCCGGACCGCCAACACATGGTCCCTTCTGCGCGGATCCGGGTTTGAGGCCTGCACGAGAGCGCTGACAGGAGAAGGACCGAGAGGGAACCCACCTGCACTCAAAGGACAAATGAGAGACAGAGCAGAGCCTGGGCGATCTCGAGGGGCGAACGCTCGGAGCAGCTTACCTAGGGGCCACACCGTCTTACGCAAATTAAAGTCACTAAAGAGGAAGTCGATCGAGCGCTCCCTCGGAGGAATCGCCAACATGTCCCTCGCCATCTGCTGCTCAGCAACCGTCGGCTCACCCAGATTAAGAACAACGGCACCGGTCGCTACCCACCGTGTCGGGAAGTGTACGCTCGAGGGGAATGTGACGAACACGTATTCCCCCTTCCAGCGTTTCAGAGAACTCGGCAACCCCAGCACCAGGGACATCTTCGGGCGGGCGCTGATGTAAATCCACGCCCCCGATTGGTGGAGGCTCAAGCGGTAGAACTGGGCAAAGAGGCGGAGAGAGGGCACCGCACCCTTCAGCATGCAGACGACAACGAACCCGACGAGGACCCCGACGGCGTTGGGACAGAATTGACACAAGCACACATTGTGGGCCTGAAGGAACTCAACGATAAAAGGATGAAGCGGGAAACGGAGCCCGAAGTGGAAGCACTTCTCATATATTCCGACCTCGTTAGGACCAGGAGAGCAGATCCGCTCGTCAGCCCCAGGGGCACGAGCCGAGTAGGGCGGGAGCAGGTAGGAGGAGCGCATGCTCCCGATGGCGGTGGCACAGATCGACGAAGGCCACGCCAAGACCTCAGAAGGAACCCCTGAAAGATCATCCCCGTGCTGACTGATCGCCGAAGGAGTGCCACCCGCCAGACCCGGAGCCGCATCGCGCTCCGACCGAACCGAGCCCGTATCAGAGGAAGACGACATGGGGGGAAGCTCAGACAGAAAGGGGATCAGCGCAAAGAAGAAAGACGAGGGGATGGCGGCTCACGAATCCCTCGGCTTCTCCACTTAAGACGACTCCGCGAGCGGCAGGGATAAGCTTGCCGCTACACGTGGCAACATCTGAAGGCCGACGACGCTTCGGAACCCGCGCCTTAAAAACATCGAACGGGCTAACTCATGATGACGACTAATAAATGAGTCGGCATCGACTGGAGAGCCTGTCAAAATCGGCAGAGGTCACATCGGCCGAGCCGAACCGGCCAAGGCCGATCGACACGACCGATGTGGGCAATTGTTACGCCTATTTGACCGAGACCCATAAAGCACGAGCCCAAGAGCCCATCCGTGTCCTCAAAGCCCATTCGACAAAGGGCCCTACAAGGGATCTCCTCGAGTGCTGATCCGACCCGGCCCCGATAACCCGTTGGTCGCTCGCCCACTCCTGCGAAAACCACTCCCCCGGACACGCGACCACTAAATAGCGATAATGGGGAGGTGCTGGCAGGGCGGAGAGAGCGGCGGGGAGGGGGGACTGATGGGGCATGATCAATGGCGGGCGTGGGACGTGGGCCGGAGGCAATCCAGCGGGAGCTCTATAAAAGGGCCGGGAAGACAACGAAGAAGAGGACCGCATCTCAGGTAATAAAACCTAAGGTACTCCATCAACGACCTCGTTCCCCCAATTCATCTCCTTCCTCCCCCGCTCGCGCCGAGAGACGCCGTTACGATCTCCTCACGAGTCGGACCGTCTCCGCCGGGCCCCCTTTCTCAGATCTCTATCTGACTTAGGCATCGGAGGGGATTTGGCCGGAACCAAGGTCCGGCCCCCTGACGAGTGTTCTCGTCTGCGCAGGTGGAAAGCAGATCAACGGGCCGAGGCTACCCTTCGCCCCTCTCCGACCACTCGATCAACCGGACAGTGAGGCTTCCCCTCACCGTCAGCCTGACGTGGCCGAGCACGTCCTGCCGAGGCCGAGCATCTTAATCGGGTCCGAGACTCTCCCTCGCCACCCGTCGGCCGTACATTTACCCGGGCGACTGAGGCTACCCCTCGTCCCCCTACCAGCCGAGGCCGAGCACACATGTCTGAGGCCGAGCGTCTCAACCAGGGCCGAGGCTTCCCCTCGCCCCTTCTACACTGATTCGAAGCCCCCGAGGGACCCAAAGCGGGCCCCTTGACCACGTTGACCGGGTTCTCCGCGGTCAACGCTTTGTAGTGAGAAAACACTCTGAAACACGTTCTAATAATAATATGGTATTAATTATTCTAAGTATGAATTCGTTGAATCGTATACTTAGATAATTTCCTTAGAGTTATAGTCAGGTCATTACGTATCCAGATGTAGATCTAGATTATGAGAAGTTAGTGACCGATTTGAAACTTAAGTCTTAAACAGTTCATGGTCATAGATGTGTCGAGAATAGGATATTGACACATCGGTTAGACCATTGTGTCTTTGTCTTATCTTGGGGTAATGAAGATCTCATAGTCATTTGACTTGGCAAAGTTGAAGACGAGACACAGGTGCTCATTAGAGAATGAGTTCACTGAACGACCAACTTAGAGTTATTAAATGGTTAAGCTTTAACCAGATTGTCAATAATAGCTCTAGAGTGATAATAGGGAAGCTGGTCCTTAAGCCCTGAAGTCATTAGTATGAACCTATGAATGGATAATGTCACTTAGATCTATGATCTAGCTTCGAGGCTCGGCCTGCTGAAAGATATTAGGTTGGGTGACACCTGAAGCTCACAAGGGAAGTAGATGACTAAGATGGGATTCGTCTCTTTCGTTAAAGGGAAGTTAGTGTCACTGGATCAGTATGGCCATTGTGTAAATTGATGTGTCCTTATTTTCTATCTTTTCATAGCATCATTTCATTGTATTTCATGTCATATCCGCATCCAAATCCCACATTTTCCTATGATACTGCAATTCTAATGCCATATTCGAGTTTCGTAGAGTTTTGTGAATTTTCAGGGATTTTGGAGTGATTCGGGACCACTTTTGGATATGGACACATACAGCATGCCCGTGAGCCCGTTGGCGAAGCTCTACAAGAGTTCACCAAGTTTTGGAAGCCTATGGGAGGAGTGGAGGAGATTGCCAGGAGTGGAGGAGAAGCAGGCAAGAGGAGCTGAAATTTTCCCAGGCTACTCGACCGAGCAGAGTAGCTGCTCGATCGAGCTGATACACGAGAGGAGCTGATATGCACCCTGCTCGACCGAGCATTGTGGTGACTTCCATTTTCGAAGCTATATCATCAACATCCTGCTCGACCGAGCAGGACTTATGCAACTGAGTCAGCTGGCGACTCGACCAAGCAAGGCTCACTCGGGTCGAGCAGACAGAATGACACTTTTTGAAGGAGCCCAATCCACTGACAGACTCGACCGAGCAAGAGGGCTGCTCGACCGAGCAACCTGATCGAGCAAGCTTCTGCTCGACCGAGCCACTGACTCGGTCGACGACAATGCGGGCCATTTTTGGAATTTTTCGTGGGCCCGTCTGGATGCGCGTAGCTGGGAGTGAAGAGCAGATCTTAGCAACGGAAAGAGGGAGCTCATTCTTTGTATGTTTTTGGTGAATTAGGTTTGAGAGGGAGGAGAGATGAGAAGACAATTGTAGATCTAAACCTAGTTTTTCTTGGATATTTGAATCAATTCTTGGTAGAAAATTTACGTGCTATTATTCATGTGTTTTGGAATCTACGGAATCTTCTTGGATTATTATTGGTTATTGTTCTTTCTCGTCTTCGGTAAGTAAGCTATTCATTTCTCGCTTGATCCAATTGCTACAATGTTTTATCTTATAAAAATCGTATTTTTATTCGTTAAAATCACCATGTGTGAGTAGTCTCATCTAGGGTTGATGGGTTAGCCCTAAGACACTATGATATAGATGTAGATCTGGATCTCTAGGTTGTATTGGGAATAAAGGGGAGAATTTCGGTTGATCCATCCGAATCCCTAGGATAACTCATACTGAGATCATGCCCTCGGTCGGTGGAATTGATGAGCTTAAGGAGTATCCCTGGGATTTAAATAGGGAAATTAGTGGATCCAACCAAGACTCGTGACCATGCCCGGCTCGTGCCTTGAGGGGATCCATCGATGAACTATATCGCTACATTGACGGCTACCGCCATTACATCAATGAGAGCCACCGAAATACCTCGAAATTCTAACCCACGAGAGTTGTTTGACTTGGGAGACCGATCCCCTAAACCTAATGCAACATAAAGATCCCATCCTTTATTTTTCGTTTTCTTTTATATTTTCCTTCCTTTTTCACCTTTTTACTTTACTTTTCCACCCTTTTCCACCTTTTAATCTTTTTTCTCATTCAGCATCACGTTTTTCACTTTTTGCCATGCATGCATCCCTTTTCTCATTCTCTTGTTTTCTCCGCCCCTTTTCATTTTGCTGAGGTTGTTCTGCATGATGATACTTCTCAAAATTCCAACCCACGAGAGTGGTATGAATGAGTGCTTTCTAACGCAGCCCACTGGCTGTGTCATCGCCTTTTGCAGACCGCCACCACTCACTACTCTACCGATATGTGCTGCGGCAGATTCTTCACCATTTTTGCACAGATGCAAAGGATCGATCTTGATGATCACCTCGTGACCCCTCCTGGCCCAACCCGCTTGACTTTTAGTGTGCTTGAGCACATGCATATCGTTAGGCCTTATGGAGCCCGTCACTGGACATACCTAGTTGGCACCCACCCCACACCCCACCTCGTCCTTCCTGCCCCTCACCTCACCACCATAGCACCTGTCCAACAGAGCTGGATGATTGATAGGGTCCACCCACTTCCAGCACTCCACGTACTCGAGCCCCCGGGAGCTCCTATCGCGGCAGTCGCCGACAACCAGGTTCCCCGCTCCTCCGAGTACGAGGGGCACGACTTGGCGGCCATTATGGACGCCCTTCCAGCACTGCCTGTGTACCCACCGTCCCCAGTAGGCACTTCTTCTTCCACCTCTGTCTCTACCACCTCCACCACCGTTGAGACCTCGGGGACTGTCACTACCTTTTCCCCTGCCATCCCTGCCTCTGTCGCCTTTGTACCCGTGCCTGAGGGCATTGATATTCTGTCTGCTCCCGAGCCTACCGCTCTATACTTTTCGAAGCACGAGCCAGTCGTCACCCTTCCACCTCTTATGGACCTACTAGCATCCCTGACTATCTCCATAGGATCCCTTTCACCTACCGCTGGCTCCACTTCCTCACATGTTGCGGCCTTACTCATTAAGAGCGTCGCGATTTTTGTCCTCACTTCTGTGTCGACGACTGCTTTACCTTCGGCCACTTCCACTGCTGAGATCCCATCGAGTACACCCTCTCCGACCTTTCAGCCGAGGCACCACGGATTATCTCCACGGGGCCATTTTACGAGAGTGGTGTCTCATGGTTCTCATCCTCCCCTCGACTCCTATACCACTGACGCTCGTCTGACGGCGTTAGAGGACTCGACTTCTTGCCTTCGGCCAGATTTTGACGCCTTCTTTCGCTCGACAGCCACCCACCATGTGAGAGTCGAGGCATACCTAGCCTCTATCATAGACCTACTGTGGACACGTGGCCCACCTCCCGTGATCGTAGCTCATGCCCCTCCACCCAGGCCAGCCCCTGACTCGACCATTGTACCACTCAGTGTCCCTCATTCTCAGGCTTCTGTAGGGCCTTCTACTTCCACACCTGAGTTGGTCGTCACAGTCGAGTCCACTACCGCTATTGTCCTATTTTCGCCTGCTGTAGTCCCTGATCCACAGCAGGGGGACCCATCACCACCGACAGACGGTGGTGCCCCGCTTGATGCTGTCCTTACACACTTTTTGCCTCCCTTATATTACGTTGTGTCCATCTGTCTTTTTGGGGCCCTGCTATTACATAGCTTGGGGGAGGAGCCACCATGCATCATTTCATGCATATGCATCATCTTTTTATCATTGCATCATATCACGTTTTATTTCTTCTACGCAGTTTTATTTTCCATTCCATTTCTATCCCCTCACCGCGCACCCTTTCTAGCATCATCTTCCGCATACTAGAGTTTTCTCAGCAGTGAGAAAACTGCTGTGTTTAGCTTGGGGGATGAGCGCTATCGCTTTATTTTTCATTTTCTTTTATATTTTCCTTCCTTTTCACCTTTTTACTTTACTTTTCTGCCCTTTTCCACCATTTTATCCTTTTCTCATTCAGCATCACGTTTTTCACTTTTTGCCATGCATGCATCCCTGTTCTCATTCTCTTGTTTTCTCCGCCCTTTTTCATTTTGCTGAGGTTGTTCTGCATGATTATACTTCTTATAGCCCTCAGTAGCTACTCACGGTGCTTATATTTGATGACATGCTATTTAAAGTAGTTTCAGTTTTACTATCTATATGTGTGCATATTCTTTTGTTGACCTCTCTAATCTAATGCCTGATATGAATTGAAATTGAATGCATGAACTAGTATCTAGTATGTGCTTTGTTGGGTAATGCACCTAGGTTCACACATCATTAGAACATTTGGAGCACCGATTTGCTATCTCATTCACTCCTGTTTGCATGCTTGATATTACTATGCTTATTGCCGCATGTTTTTCAGTATTCATTAAGATGAATGAAAATATCCATGTTAGTTATGAGTTTAGTTAGAGTATTATCCTATTGAATCGTTGTGCACCTCTGATGAGTGAACCGAGTGATTTATTATTTTTCTTCTCCACATATCTTTATGATTCTATACATATCATTTGGTTTCACCCCTACAGCTACCTTTACCGCATCTTACTTCCCAGAAATCCCAAAAGAAAAAGAAAGCTTCTAAATAAAATGAAATGAAAAAAAATGTGAAAATAGAAGAAGAAAAGAAAGAAAAAAATGGGAAAAATCCTTTATTAGAAACTACTACAGATACTTGGGAAAAGACAAAAAATTTCATATCATATTCCTAGATGTGACGCCTCGAGCTAAGCTTGGGGGTGAACCAATTGATCATATGAGTGAGTATAACATTAGAGTGGAGACGGTGCACAACGGGGAGATTCGATAATGCTTGAACTTTACAAAAAATTTTAGTTTTGGAGATTTTTCATGATTCGAAATGAATATTTGAATAGCGTGATTCCTTTCCATTCTTTATTGCATTTTGGTGTGATTTCTCTATGCTCCACGTGTATCTATTGATTGCATGAGATTGATAGGAGTTGATGACATAATTTTAGAATATCCCTGTTTTTGTCTTTATTGCATCCTAGACATATGATTAGTAAGGCTTGAAAATACCATTAGCATGTGTTTTTACCATTCGAAGCATCGTGATATACCACTGAGGCTTGAGATCTGATTGAACACTTTAGCACCCCCTTCCATCTCTATTCTCTTTCATTTTTTAATTCCTTTTGTTTATCGCCCGTCATATCTAGTTTCGTCTTCCTCGAGGACGAGTAAGAGGTAAGCTTGGGGATTTTGATGTGTCCATATTTTCTATCTTTTCATAGCAGCATTTCATTGCATTTCATGTCATTTCCGCATCCAAATCCCACATTGTCCTATGATATTGCAATTCTAACGCCATATTCAAGTTTCGTAGAGTTTTGTGAATTTTCAGGGATTTTGGAGTGATTCGGGACCACTTTAGGATACGGACACATACAGCATGCCCGTGAGCCCGTTGGCGAAGCTCTACAGGAGTTCGCCGAGTTTTGGAAGCCTATGGGAGGAGTGGAGGAGATTGCCAGGAGTGGAGGAGAAGCATGCAAGAGGAGCTGAAATTTTCCCAGGCTACTCGACCGAGCAGAGTAGCTGCTCGGTCGAGCTGATACACGAGAGGAGCTGATACACACCCTGCTCAACCGAGCAGTGTGGTGACTCGGTCGAGCAGCTTCCATTTTTGAAGCTCCATCATCAACATCCTGCTCGACCGAGCAGGACTTATGCAACCGAGTCAGCTAGCGACTCGACCGAGCAAGGCTCACTCGGGTCGAGCAGACAAAATGACACTTTTTGAAGGAGCTCGATCCACTGATAGACTCGACCGAGCAAGAGGGCAGCCCAACTGAGCAGCCCGATCGAGCAAGCTTCTGCTCGACCGAGCCACTGATTCGGTCGACGACAATGCGGGCCATTTTTGGAATTTTTCGTGGGCCCGTCTGGATGCGCGCAGCTGGGAGTGAAGAGCGGATTTGAGCAACGGAAAGAGGGAGCTCATTCTTTGTATGTTTTTGGGGAATTAGGTTTGTGAGGGAGGAGAGATGAGAAGACAATTGTAGATCTAAATCTAGTTTTTCTTGGATATTTGAATCAATTCTTGGGAGAAAATTTACGTGATATTATTCATGTGTTCTGGAATCTACGGAATCTTCTTGGATTATTATTGGTTATTGTTCTTTCTCGTCTTCAGCAAGTAAGCTATTTATTTCTCGCTTGATCCAATTGCTACAATGTTTTCTCTTATAAAAATCGTATTTTTATTCGTCAAAATCACTATGTGTGAGTAGTCTCCTCTAGGGTTGATGGGTTAGCCCTAGGATACTAGGATAGAGATGTAGATCTGGATCTCTAGGTTGTAGTAGGAATAAAGGGGAGTATTTCGGTTGATCCATCCGAATCCTTAGGATAACTCGTACTGAGATCATGCCCTCGGTCGGTGGAATTGATGAGCTTAAGGAGTATCCCTGGGATTTAAATAATAAAATTAGTTGATCCAACCAAGGCTCATGACCATGCCCGGCATGTGCCTGAGGGGATCCACCGATGAACTATATCGCTACATTGACGACTACCGTCATCGCGTCAATGAGAGCCACCGAAATACCACGAAATTCTAACCCACGAGAGTGGTATGACTTGGGAGACCGATCCCCTAAATCTAATGCAACGTAAAGATCCCATCCTATTATCGATCTCTGACGGTCTTAACAGCGATCCCTAAAACCCTAGTTTTCTTTATTATCAAGTCAACAACACCATCACAACTAATCTTTCCAAACCGACAGCTATCTCACTCGGAGATCTAAAAACAATCTGAGACCTCAAATACACTGTCACTGTCCATGTGGGATCTGACATCTTTTATACTATAATTTGACACCGTCCGCTTGTGGATAGAGCCCAGAGCTAACACCTAGGAGCCATACTATGCCTAGAGACTGTGACACCGCTAGGTGGAATTTAGGTGTAAGTTCGGAGTGCGTCATTAATCCTCGGTCGGGGTACATTGTAGGATGTACAACGTAAATACAACAAAGACCGATGTATACTGACCGATGCTGGCTAGTGGGTTGACAGTAAACCATACCCTAGGCCATGCAGAAACATAGTCTTGACGAAGGGACTAAAAATGCGGTATTCATCACCGACACTGTCAGAGTGATCCCGTCGACACGTTCGTCAATGGGTCGATCACGTAAGTATGATTCTGAAACAGGGATGACGCCTGCTGCTCGTGGTTACAGTCGTCTATGGGTTTCGAGCCCCAACCTGTAATAGGGTCAGGCTGTAAGGTCTCACACCGAGTAGTATCCATGTCTTAGTAATAGGAAGAACGTTAAGAGGAATTCATTCGATGAAATGGAATATTTTTTAAGTCCACACGTTAGTTGCGAGTTCAAGTTAAATGGGGGACAAATTTTGCATGTGATGTAAACTAGATTAAATGTTTCGTAAATTTTTTACAACTATATTTAATGGAATAAATGTGTCAGAAATTTACCTGGATGACAGGATCATCCCGATCTAAACGTAGGTTCAATCCGCATCAAAAACGGAGCTCAAACGAGCCCAGAAAGTGGAAAACATTCAAATGCAAGAGTGTGTTAGACCCACTTGGGCAAAACCGACCCACAAGAAGAGCGGGGCCCGCCCGCTTATTGGGCGAGCAGACCCGCTTACTCTAGCGAGCGCCGCCTGCTGAGCCAGCGGGGCCGGCCCGCTTAGCGGGCCTGGCGCCCGCTGCGGCCCAGCGGGCGGCCCGCCCACTGAGTGTGCAGACGCAGCCCGCTGGGCGGCCCGCCTGCTGAGCGGGCGGGTGCGCCCGCCAAGGCCAGCGGGTGCGCCCACCAAGGCCAGCGGGCGCAGCCCACTGGGTGAGCTAGGGTGCCAGCCCGCAATGGAGGTGGGCACGCACGCCTGCCTAGCAGGCACGCCCGCGGGTTTGCCCTCCCTGTTTGACTTATTTCCTAGGGTCTTTTTGAAACCCAAAATAACGGATACGATGAACGACTCTTTGCCCATCTTTGGGCAATTGTTTGAGTGGTCAAACGAAGTCGGAATTCATCACCGTTCGTTCCTACGCGTTCACCATTTGAAGCTCTTCGAAATGATAAATTGTATCGTCTCTAAGGCTCAATGGTGAGGGAGAATTAATTGGTTGAAGTTGGCCTTTGTGAAAGGCTTACTAACTTCATTAACTAAATTAAAATACCATTTATTTTAAGTTTTCCCACATTGCTCATGACGAAAAGAGAGGGGCCGACTCCTTATATAAATAGGGGTGCCCTCACTTCGTTAAAAACACACCAAGCGATCTATTCGAGAAGCTCCTGATTTTTGAGCACGCTCGATCGTGAACTTAAATATTCCTCTCTTCTTTCTCTTCATCTCCTCCCGTCAGGTCCTAGCAAGACTACGAGCTGGTTTGGATTGGATCCAGACGTCTTTGACGCGAGTCTACTCAAGTGAAACTTTTTTCGGCAAGTGATCGGCTCGGAGGCGGCACGGGTAGATCGGTTCGAAGGCGCGATGCGGCTCGGCTACAAGGAGCTCAAGAAGGTGGTGCGGTACATCTTGCCTGACCCAAGGCCAAGATTCCGGGTATGTTAGTTAGTAGTTTTTTAGAATAATTTTAATAATGTCGCAGTTGGCTATTCTCGGGATGGTCAGATCCACCCCAAGTTGGCATAGATCTTGGCGAGGGTCTGGCTCGCCTTAAGGCTCGCTAAAATGTTTAGCTTTATGTTTTTATTTCTGCTGTGATTTTTATCCCTCTGGTGTCCGTCCGACGTAGGACGGGCAAAGATCTGAGCCCTAATGGTCTGCCAAAACCCTTCAGTGGTATTAGAGCTTAGGTTTGCATGATCTTAAGCATGCGACGTTATTTTAATTATTAAAATTGCTTACTTTTGAACATATAGATTTTTAACCTTATCTGATAATGTTAAAAATTAGTTTCAACATTTTTAAAAATTGTTTTAAAAAAATGTTTTAAAGCGTATGTAACTTTAAGAAATTTTTTAATTTCATAAGATGTTATTAAAATTTAATTTCTTATGGTTACATAAAGTTTTAAAGATTGTTTTATGTGATAATATAATCTTGAAAATGTTTTAATAATTTTAAATGCTAGGTTTATAATTAAAAATTATTTTATAATCTTTATGAAACCTATTTTTTATGAGATAAAAGGTTTCAAGTTTTTTAAAATCATATCTTTCAATTTAAATGTTAAATTTTAAGATTGGCAAGTTAATTATTTATTTGGTAAATATTTTAGCTTGCATGTTCTCTTTAAATGTCACATAGTTGAACCTTATTTTATGTGATAAAATGGTAGTTGATGTTAATGGACTTGATGTATAATTAAATTATTCATGAACCCTCTTTAGGTTAGCCATTAACTCTTTAAAATTTTATAAGATTAATTTTAAAATGTGACATGCTATGTTTTAATGAACACTTACAACATTTAAACCTAATTCCCGATTAGGGTAGTCCTCTTTAATTGACGATTATTATTTTAATCGCTTCCATAATAATTCTCTTTTAATGATTACTATTTCAAATGTTGTAATTGATTTATTAAAATCCTAATAAAGATTAGGGTAGCACGATGAACGAACAAACCTTATAGTTGATAAGGATATAATAAAAGTTGTTGAAAAAATCCATAAAATTTCGAATTTTAAGGATCCACTAGTTGATAAGGATTAATTAGTATTAATAAAAGCCTTTTTAGTTGATAGACGAACATAAGATTGATAAGTCTCCTTCAATGGATCATGATGTCGGTCAATATGCTTGGCTAAGTTTGATGGATTACCCTAGCTAAACTAGGGGTTAAGTGGTCCTGGCTTAGTCAATTCCCTGGCCGCATCCGCTGGACCGCAAGGAGTTGAATCATGACTATGTAAGTCTATCGACTATACCTAAGTCAAATATGATAATAATCTTGTTCAAGATAATTCGTAACCCTCCTTGTTTTAGGAGTTGGTAACTGTAGGACCCATGTTGCAGTTGTTGAGCTACACTCAAGCTGTGACATGGCAACCTTATAGAAACCGACTTCTTAAATACATATGACGAGATCTTGACTTGACCTAAATCGTTGTGTCGTGAATACACCGAGCGCCGGCGTAAGTTGATCCAATGATGTGGTCTAGACTTAAACCCAAACCGTCGTGTTGTGAATACACTGAGCGCCGATGTAAGTTGAGTCATTAATGTAAGTTTAGTCCTGACCCAAACCGACGTGTCGTGAATACACTGAGCAGTGGCGTAAGTCAGGCTGGACGAGAAAACAAGGGTCTGACTAGGCTAGTCATTGTGATTTGGATGAGCACACTCATGATCACAAATGACTAGGGGTAAAACTTATAGGAAATTATATTTTATATGATTGATGAAGAGTTCGTCTACCGACTGCAGAGTCGGACAGCTTGTTGAGCTACACTCAAGGTTGTCAGACTCAGGGTAGTCGGATCCCTCTCCTACAAATATTTTATATAATAAATTGTTCATTATTGTGGCTTTAATTCTTAAAATTAGTGGGAGAATAAGTTTAATAAAAACCATTTAAACTGTACAACGAACATATGCTAATTAAATAACTATTGAAATGCAGTATGGATTCGGGTCTGAAGTACATGATTGAAAAGAACGTGTTAGACGGGACCAACTATAAAGATTGGCTAGGGAATATTAAGTTAGTCCTCTTACTAGCTGGGATAGGATACGTGCTATTCGAGGACGCTCCGGAGAAGCTTGACGAAGATGCAACCCACGAACAAAAGGAAGTCTATAAACAGTACCATAGGGATGTCGAGAAGGCCAGGTGCCTTACTCTGGCTTCAATGAACAATGACCTGCAAAGGAAGCACGAACATTTGGATGTTCAAAGAATGCTTCTGAAGGAGTTGTACGGCAAGCGGTCAAGAGCTGCCAAGTTTGAAGCTACAAACAACCTCTCGGGAACTAAGATGGAGACGGGCCCTATGCAAGATCATGTCATTAAGATGATCGGATACGTGGAAGATGCTGCCTAGTTGGGTTTTGTCCTCGATAATGAGATGGCCATGGACATCATCCTAAAATCTTTAACCCCAGACTTCAAACAACTCATTACTAGTTCCATCATGAACAGTATTGAAACGGATCTTCCTAGTCTCCTCAATATGCTTAGGCAGTTTGAGGAGATCGAGAAGAAACCGACTGTGTTATTTTTTGGCTCTGCTTCTTCAGACCAGTCGAAATGCAAAGGTAAGAAGAGACAGGTCCCACAACCAGCCAAGATGAAGAAGGGGAAGAAGATAAAGTGGGCTCCATCGAAATCCGAATATTTTCACTGCCACAAGATATGCCACTGGAAGAGGAACTGCAAGGTGTACCTTGCAGAAAAGAAAAAGGGGCATACTGATGCCTCTACCTCAGGTACAAAAATTCTTTTTTAATAAAGCATAAAATTTCAATAAATGCTTTGTTACATGGTATGAGATACTAAGACATCTGTGGATTGTATACAGGTGGCTGATAGCGAAGCAGAGTATGGAAGAAGTTCCATGGACGGCCGGCATCGGAGTAATCGTTGCTGCTTGGGTCGTACAAGGACTTCGAGAGATATGATGAAGAAGTGATCGATATTTTTCTTATTTTGAATAAAATATATCGATGCTTGGTTTAAAACAATGATTGAGTATTAATCAGTCAATGTTTATTTTTGATAAACAAGTTTGATTCATTTATGAATCCATTGTTGAATGATATCTTGAAAATGTGCTTTGTTAAAATTGAGATTTATTGTGAATGGCTGATTGTTGTGGATTAGACTGTCTGTGTTGGTATGCATAAATTCTTGAGTTATCATGCAGAGCTTCTGACTCAATTTGATTGATTTGGAGTTGACGATATATTATAGCCAATCTATAGTTACATGTAGGTTCTAGGAGTGTAAAATTGGATATGATCCAAATTATACACGAGTTAAGATTAATTATTAATCAAACTACATTTGATACCATTAAAAGAAAAGGATTAAATGCAGTAAAAAGGAAAGTACAGTGTAGTATATTTGACTGAGTAAGTCAGCATCAAAACTCCTATAAACGGGTCTTGATATGACTTATTCATTAAACCCACCTGACACTGGTATATTCCCATTTTAGCACTTATGAACTGGTTATACTTAATAAATATTCTAAATATGATCTAGATACTTAAGTGAAAGTATTTAACCAGAGAGTTCTCAAAGTCAGTGGGAGCTGGCAATATAACTTAGTTCTGTCTCGGACTAAGTAAAAGGTTTCCAACTTATTAAATTGACAATATGCGACATTAAATCAAAATAGTTTTGACTATGTCAAGCATATAGAGACTTATGATGTCACTTATGTACCAGACATAATTAACACAAAAATAATTGGAATGAGCCATGACTGACTTGTACTAACAACCAACACTACATCATATTGTATGAGCTAAATTGTTAGCCATACAAAGGGGAAAAATTGTTGGATAGGATCCAAAGCAATTTCGAAGAATCAATCTGGTGTGATCAAATGATGTATATATAAGACTCCATTAATAAGCAAGATAGATACATGTTAGCAGATCCATTCTTAGGTTTGACATATGAATGTCCTGTGTGACTGATATGCTATGACGGTATGAGATACCGAGATAAATAGCCTAAGTGCAAGTGGGAGATGTAGGAAGACGAATGCCCTTGAGGCATTTATCCTAAGATAATCATCTCGTTCTAATAATAATATGGTATTAATTATTCTAAGTATGAATTCGTTGAATCGTATACTTAGATAATTTCCTTAGACTTATAGTCAGGTCATTAGGTATCCAGATGTAGATCTCGATTATGAGACATTAGTGATCGATTTGAAACTTAAGTCTTAAATGGTTCATGGTCATAGATGTGTCGAGAATAGGATATAGACACATCGGTTAGACCATTGTGTCTTTGTCCTACCTTAGGGTAATGATGATCCCATAAGCATTCGACTTGGCGAAGTCGAAGATGAGACACAGGTGCTCATTAGAGAATGAGTTCACTGAACGACCAACTTAGAGTTACTAAATAGTTAAGCTTTAACTAGACTGTCAATAATAGCTCTGAGTAATGATATGCAAGCTAGTCCTTAAGACCTGAAGTCTTAGTACGAACCTGTGAATGGATAGTGTCACGTAGATCTATGATCTAGCTTTGAGGCTCAGCCTGCTGAAAGATCTTAGGTTGGGTGACACCTGAAGCTCACGAGGGAAGTAGAAGACTAAGATGGGATTCATCTCTTCTGTTAAAGGGAAGTTAGTGTCACTGGATCAGTACGGTCTTTGTGTTAATCCTCGGTCGGAGTACGTTGTAGGATGTACAATGTAAATACAAAAAAGACCGTTGTATACTGACCGATGCTGGCTAGTGGATTGACGATAAACCATATCCTAGGCCATGCAGAGACACAGTCTTGGCGAAGGGACTAAAACTGCGGTATTCCTCACTGACACAATCAGAGTGATCCAGTTGACACGTTCGTCAATGGGTCGATCACGTAAGTATGATTCTGAAACAGGAACGACGCCTGCTGCTCGTGGTTACCGTCGTCATGGGGTTTCGAGCCCCAACCTGTAGTAGGGTCAGGCTGTAGGGTCTCACACCGAGTAGTATCCATGTCTTAGTAATAGGAAAAACATTAAGAGGAATTCATTCGATGAAATGGAATATTTTTTAAGTCCACAAGTTAGTTGCGAGTTCAAGTTAAACATGGGACAAATTTTGCATGTGATGCAAACTAGATTAAATATTTCGTAAATTGTTTACAACTATATTTAATGGAATAAACACGTCAAAAAGTTTACCTGGATGACAAAATCGTCCCGATCTAAACGCATGTTCAAACAGCATCAAAAATAGAGCTCAAACGAACCCAGAAAGTGGAATACAGTTAAAGGCAAGAGTGGGTTAGACCCACTTGGGCAAGGGAGCCCAACCCACAAGAAGAGCGGGGCCCGCCCGCTTATTGGGCAGGCAGACCCGCTTACTCTAGCAGGCACCGCCCGCTTAGCGGGCCTGGCACCTGCTGCGGCCCAGCGGGCGCAGCCCACTGGGCAGGCTGGGGCGCCAGCCCGCTATGGAGGCGGGCGTGCCCGTGGGTTTGCCCTCCTCGTTTGACTTATTTCCTAGGGTTTTTTAAACCCAAAATGACGGCTACGATGAACGACTTTTTGCTCATCTTTGGGCAATTGTTTGAGGGGTCAAACGAAGTCGGAATTTATCACCGTTCATTCCTACGCGTTCACCATTTGAAGCCCTTCGAAATGATAACTTGTATCGTCTCTAAGGCTCAATGGAGAGGGAGAATTAATTAGTTGAAGTTGGCCTTTGTGAAAGGCTTACTAACTTCATTTACTAAATTAAAATCCCATTTATTTTAAGTTTGTCCCACATTGCTCGTGACGAAAAGGGATGGCCCGACTCCCTATATAAATAGGGGTGCCCTCTCTTTGTTTAAAAAACACCAAGCGATCTATTCGAGAAGCTCTTGATTTTTTAGCATGCTCGATCGTGAACTTAAATATTCCTCTCCTCTTTCTCTTCATATCCTCCTGTCAGGTCCTAGCAAGACTACGAGGAGGTTTGGATTGGATCCGGACGTATTTGACGCGGGTCTACTCAAGTGAAACGTTCTTCGGCAAGTGATCGGCTCGGAGGCGGCTCGGGTAGATCGGTTCGAAGGAGCGAGGCAGCTCGGCTACAAGGAGCGTAAGAAGGTGGTGCAGTACATCTTGCCTGACCCAAGGCCAAGATTCCGGGTATGTTAGTAGTTTTTTTGAATAATTTTAATAATGTCGCAGTAGGCTAGATCTTTCTTGGAATGGTCAGATCCACCCCAAGTTGGCATAGATCTTGGCGAGATTCTGGCTCGCCTTGGGGCTCGCTAAAATGTTCAGCTTTATGTTTTTATTTCTGCTGTGATTTTTATCCCTCTGTTGTCCGTCCGACGTAGGATGTTGACGTGCGTTTATATTTCATATATTCACGCATGTTTTCTTTTGTGTTTTTCCGTTATTTTCCGTCGTCTCGTATCCGTTTTCTCGTATTTTCTTGGTTTCTTTCACTTCTCCGTGTTTTTACGTGTTTGCAAGAGTTTGCTAGCGTAAGGGACATATAACGACGATATCATAAGTCCCGGAGCAACGGGAGGAGTCACACGTGATCCAGGGGGCCAAACGACGAAGATCTCTATCTTTCAGCCCCCACCCGATCGGTTGGACACAGCCAACCGATCGGGTGATGCACGCGTGCACGACCCGGACAGCCGCTAAAGTGACGAGGGTGTCAACCGATCAGGTCGGAGACCGGTTCAACCTGGCTGTTATCTTGGGAAATTGGAGCTGAAATCCAACCGATCGGGTGATCTTCACCCGATCGGTTCATCTGTAGCCGTTTGCTCGAGTGATGACCTGGAGAGCTCACCCGGCCGCCAGCAGCCCGTGCCAAAACTTCCGAAGTCTCTGTCTTTTTGGGCAACAATTCTAACCGATCGGTTGATTTATCAACCGGTCGGTTCACCCGACGACGCTCAAGATCCAAACGACGAGCAGCTTCCGCCAACCGACCGTGTCACCTGACCGGGTGAAATTTTGAAGATTGCTGTCGAAGTTCGCAGCAGGTCACCCGATCGGGTGATTTTTCACCCGATCGGGTGATGTCGTTTTCTATATATAGAAGCCCTAGGTTTCCAGAAAACGGGAGTTGTTATTTTTGCTGTTTTCTATCCATTTTGTGACGGCTGGAATTTATTTGATATTTGTAAGTTATCTGATCTTTACCAAACTTTAGTATATTGTTATTTGCATTGCTCTTACTACTTTTCAATTGTCTGATCATGTTTTTAACGGTCTATTTTCATTTAGATTGCTTTTTACCTAAAATGTGTGAGTAGTTCCTAAATCTGGGATTTTGGTGGAAACCCCTTTGTGGGTTCTCCCTAATGCGTCCATAGGACCAGGCAATCGATAGGGATTAGGAATCTATCGGTTAAGCTGGGTGTTTCATTGTCATCGGCAGGAAAAAACCGCCTTTGACCGTTGGGCCAAGGGGGAATAAACTTGGCGGTTGACTCCATAGCCATAGCTCACGCCTTTATCGTAGACGTCGAATCCTAGCGCGCGGGAGCGGCAGGACGAGATGTTAGGAGTTATCATTGCGAGCTTAGTGCTCCCGGAGTCGGTCAGTGTTAATAGACATGGGAATGCCCACTCACCAAACCTGGGAAGTCCGGTGTATCATCCTGGGCACCGACCGAAATATCGGGCCCATGTGACACCAGTATTTTGGCAACGTCTCACCATTAGACCCTAATTCTGATCGTTATCCCATCCGTCGGTCGTATTAGCGAGAATCACATGATAGGGTGGAAACCAAAGTCCCGGGTTTTCTTTTATATTGTCTATCCCTCGCATTCTATTTCCGTGACAACCAATCTACTGATTCGGGCTAGCTCACCCATGGGGTGAATCCGGTCCTTTCTGACACAAGCACAACCACGCCTCCCTGGGTTCGACCCCCAAGCCACACTACAACACCGTACGCTTGCGGTTATAAATATTTAAATCTCACACCCCCAACCATATATTGCACACATCTGACACACACAACACGGTCAAGCTTTATGGCGCCGTTGCCGGGGAGGCAATGTGCTTGTTATTTTAGGATCTCATGAACCCTTGAGTCTAGCTCTCATCTCTATCTCACGATAATTTTCGCATTCTTCTTTTTCATTTTCATTTTTATTTTTCTTATTTTTATTTTCTATTTTTATCTGTTTCTATCACACTTTTGCTTCACGGGTGTTTGTTGCTTTTCATGCGCAGGAGTTCAAGGGGTGTAGATGACTTGATTCCTGTTGATCCTGATATAAACGCCACCCTAAGGCGTCTTGCTGTAGAGAAGATAAGAAGAGAAGAGCCCGAAGCCATGGGGGAGAACACCCCACCTCATAAGTCCCTGTTGGAGTACTCGATGCCTTCCCTCGAGTCCACCTCCGCCATCCGTCCTCCTGCTATTACGACACCGAGCTTCGAGGTCAAGCTGTCCTTAGTGACGTGGATTCAGCAGGATAAATTCTCGGGGGCATCCATGGAGAGCCCCATCGAACATTTGGATTCCTTCTTGGAGAAATGTGACACCTTCCGCATAAATGGTGTCACAACTGAGGCGATCCATTTGAAGCTATTCCCCTTCTCTCTGCGAGATAAGGCCAAGCTGTGGCTTAGGGGGAAGGACCCAAATACGTTCAACACTTGGGAGAAGCTTTCAAACGCTTTTCTGACAAAATTCTTTCCTCCGGGGAAGACCATGAAGCTGAGGAGTGAGATCTCCTCCTTCTCCCAAGCCAGCCACGAGTCCCTGCATGAAGCTTGGACAAGATTTAAGGAGATGTAGTGAAGATGCCCTCATCACGAGCTTCCCAAGTGGCAGATAATTAATCTGTTCTACAATGGATTGAGGGATGACTTGAAGTCTTCAATGGACACCGTGGCTGGGGGGGTCCTTCATGTCCAGAAGTGAAGAAGATGTCGGAAACATTCTAGAAAATATGGCATCAAACAATAAGCGGTGGTGTGACTAGAGAGCCACACCTAGATCTGGGGGTATCCACAGGGTCGAGGATGTCGACAAATTATCCAGCAAGTTTGACTTGCTGTCGACCCAGATCTTCGCGCTAATGGTAGGAGCCGGTGGTGCCAGTACACAGCATATTACGGCGTGGAATCCGAAGTCATGGGAGACTTTGAGTGTGGTGACATCTCACCACCGTTGGACCAAGCGAGCGCACTATTCTACAATCATACGGGAAATGCACCGTATCCACCATGGACTAGCTCCAATCCGGCCTACTCTCCAAATAACCGAAACCACCCCAACCTTAGCTACTGGGCACCGTATCAGCAGCAGCCTCCTCAGCAATAGCAGCAGCTAATATATCAGCCGGCTAGGCCTCAGCAGCAGCAGTTTTAGCAGTAGCAGCCTCCACTACAGTATCAACAATATGCTCCCAGGAATCAGCAACACATTCAGCAGCAGCAGCAACAATATGGCCAGCAGAGGGCCATCTCTCTGGTTGAGTCCCTCTTGACTCAATACATCACCAACCAGGAGAAGATAAATTTGAAGCTGGATAGGGGTGGCAATTCGGGCCGGGCCGGTCTTACCGGGCCGGTCTTACCGGGCCGTGCCGGCCCAGTCCGGTTTTCTTAAAGGACTGGGCCGGCCCGGCCCGATAAGACTTCGGGCCATTTCGGAGAGGCCCGGGCACGGTCCGATAAAAATTCGGGCCACCCGGCCCGGTCCGATAGGGTTGAATAAATTATATATTGTTACAATATTTTATCATGTTTTTAAACACAAACTTGTCTCATATGCTTAAAGATGCATCAAAATAGAGCACCAATGAAGAGGATTAAGTGGGTTGCATTAGGTGATGTGTCCTACATTGTTTTCCTTTATTTGACAAGATGAAGTAACATGTTTGGTGGTTCTTTGTCTCTTCTCGGAAACTGAGATCAACCCCCTAAGA
Source organism: Scilla litardierei (assembly GCA_030789695.1). Lineage (NCBI taxonomy): Eukaryota > Viridiplantae > Streptophyta > Magnoliopsida > Asparagales > Asparagaceae > Scilla > Scilla litardierei. The sequence goes on along the minus strand of CM061142.1, from coordinate 505,223,923 downwards.
TCCGAAGACATCAAAGTTGGCGATGGCGGGAAATTGTTAAAATTTATAATATTTGGACCTTGATCTGATAAGATTTATGACATTGGACTCAACACCATAAATGAATGCACATTACTGAAATCCGCATTAGATTAGTGTGTGGTCAAATTGAAGTGGAGGATCAAATGCTTTTCGTGCCGTGCCGTGTCGCCCATGGGCTGAAAAGCTTGGCCCGGGTCCGGCCTGAAAATGAACCGGGCCGGCCCGGTCCGGTCCGGTAAGTATTTCGGGCCAAAATTGTTGGCCCAAGCACGGTCTTATCGTGTCGGGCTATCGTGTCGGGCTATCGTGTCGGGCCGAAAATTACCACCCCTAAAGCTGGAGATGGGTCAGCGGGCTCTCACCGATCAGGTAACCCAGCTGGGGTTACAAGTGGCGAACCTTCAGAGGTCGCAGAATCTATTACCGCCACAACCTGAAGTGAACCCGAGGGGAGCAAATCAGACTTTGGCACTCACGCACGAGGATGTGAATGTGTCCGCTATCGTATTGAGAAGCGGGACACAAATCCCCATAAGAGTGCCCCCCAAGGAACCGGAAGCACCGTTGGTCGTAGAACGACCAGTTGAAGAATTGAATGACGATGGTGCTTCGTCGCCAAAGCAAACGACTCCAGAGGGAGTCCTTGAAGAGGAGAAGAAGAAAACCAAGGAAGGGAGCCTCAAAGTATTCAAGCCCGTTGTGCCTTTTCCACAACGGCTAGCCCAAGCCAAGATAGACGAGAAGTATGGCAAATTCTTTGCCATGGTCAAGGATCTAAGCTTACAAATCCCCTTCCTCGAAGCTATCGAGATGATTCCCTCCTACGCAAAATTTCTAAAGAATTTGGTGACAAGGGGGTCCAGAAAGGAGAAGGTCGTATTGACGGTGGAATGCAGCGCTCTCATTCAGAGAGCAAATCTGCCCAAGCTTAAAGACCCGGGGAGCTTCTCTACCCCTTTTGTGATCGGGGAGGTAAAGATCCATCGCGCGCTCGTCGATCTTGGAGCAAGCGTCAGTTTAATGCTCTTGTCGCTATATAAGAGGATAGGGATGGGCGACTTGGAGCCCACCGGTATGACCCTACAGCTTGCAGGCCGATCGGTCAAATATCCGGTGGGGGTTGTAGACGACCTCACTGTCAACGTAAGTGGGGTGCATGTGCTGGTAGACTTCGTCGTCATGGACATGCCTGAAGATGCGCACACCCCCATCATCATTGGACGGCCTTTCATGGCCACTGCTGGCGTTTTAATAGATGTGAAGAATGGAAAGCTTTCCCTTAACGTCGGCAACGAAAAAGTCGAGTTTGACTTAGGGTTGTCAATGAAGCACCCCAATCCCCCGGATGATCCAAGATGTAATATGCTGGAGTTAGAAGAAGAGAGAGTTGTGGAAGCAAGCTCCTGTGAAATTCTTTCAAGAAATCCCCCCGATAGCTTGGGGGACTTAGAAGAACCAGTCGGCCTGAAGAAATATGACGTTGCTGGGAAAGCGGATGCGGCACACACGGTCCCTCTCGGATTTCAAAATGCTCCTCCGATGACGAGGAAAGGGAAAGAGCCCATGGGGCTCACCGGTGACGAGATCCGAATCTTGAAACGAGTGACGGTAGACGCCAACTTAAGGGAGAATCCCCGGATCCCATCAACAAAGGGACGGTCGTCGAGCAAGTTTTCTTGTCACCTCCGACGACACCGAAGGCCACCAACTCTGAATCTGAAGCGATGCCGAACTTAGGGCATTACCCCTGTCCACCTTGAGTATCACCTACGGGCGTCGAGCAAACGACGTTAAACAAAAGCGCTTCATGGGAGGCAACCTATGCTCTAAACTCTTATCTTCATTTTTAGGATTTTTATTATCTTTATTTTTTTCTATTTTAATAATTAAATTCAGCCGCAGGATCATCCGTCTAGAAACTTAAGCCATTCGTGAATTTTTGCAGGAAATAAGCCCTCACCCGATCGGGCGACCAATTAACCGATCGTGTGAGACGTATCAGAGAATGGCCGTATCTGCTCTCCATGTGAACCGGTCGGGTGAACCAATGAGAGATCGAGTGGAAGACAGTGTGAGCTGGGCCGAAGTCTCGGAAAATTTTGGGAATTGATCAACCGATCTGTTGATACATAGCGTGGTCGGGTGATTGACCGGGTGAGCTGTACTAAACTTTCGGGAAAAAGTGTGAAGCGGCCACCCGATCGGTTGAGTTCTCAACCGATCGGGTCACCTGTAGCCAATTTTCAGCAATACTTTTGACCTAATTGTCAACCGATCGGGTGAGTTTTCACCCGATCGGTTCGACTTAAACCCTGTATAAACCCCCACTCACCCGTTCATCTCCCTCGCCCGACCCCGATTCCCTCTCGCCGTTTCGACTTCCTCTCCCTCGCCCGACCTCGTTTCTCCCTCAACCGGCCACACAACCCTCTCAATCGATCCCTCCCCTCTCTATTTCGATCTCTCCATCGATCTCTCTCTCTCTCTCTTTCTCTTCGATTCCCCCCCATCAAAAACCCTAAATTCCGCCCAAACCCCCCCCCCCCCATTTTCGAAAGTTTGCTGAAAAGAAGCGACGCGGCTTCACACCTCCCCCATTACATTGCGTTGGGACATCTACGAGCAAGGATCTTCATCTCGCTTGGGTAACTTTGCTCCTTAGCTCAATTTTATATATTTTGCCCTAGAATTTCAGTTTGCTCGATTGCATGTGTTAGTGTGCATTCATCACATTTCGCATTCACTCACACATGCACACTCTCACATGGCCCAAGACCATGATAAGGGTAAGGGTATCATGCGAGAGGAGGGGTCGTCTCGCAAGAGACGCAAGACCACACGTCCACCACACACACGCCCTTCTCCTGCACAGCCCGTACAACCCCAACCCCAACCTATGATCCCAGCTGAGGACCCACTGATGGGCCCGCGTGGCTATCGCTTTAGGAACCAGGAGCATAAGGATTTCTAGCGAAGGTACAGGTCCCTGCAAGTTAGTACGAAATAACAAAAGTACAGAAAGAAAACATTTCATTTTATTCCAAAATTCATCATCAAGTACCGAGAGTCTAAAATTGCCGTTAAACGGCTACAACTGCTGAAAGGGAAACTAACGGTGCAAGCACCCAACCTAAGACAAGAAAGCAACAGGTGCTACCCACCCAATCTAAACTGGAACAGAAATCTGGATCAGCAACACGAGGCCTCTAACTCTGGTCCTCCTCCGGGTCGTACTCCGGATCAACGTCCTCCGGCTCTGGGTCAGCTGGCAAGTCCGCCTCGTACTCCTCGTACTCTGGCTCCACACCTGACGTACAGCACCAACAGAAGGGAACTGTACGTCAGGCAAAGTCTACACAAACTGTCAGACTCTACTGCAAGTGTATCAACTTTTAACAATGATTTACTGGTTGTTTTAACATGCTGGGGTTATCACTGAGTAGCGAAAAGTAGCGTAGCAAGAAAAGTAAACGAAGCAAACAGTAGACGTAGCGTGTGCTACCGACTACGGGACTAACCTACAGGTGTCAGGACAAGACGGGACATGACGGACAGGACACGACACGACGGGACAAGACAAAACGGGACATGACAAGACACGAAAGGGTTCACGCCTTACGGTTCGAGGGGGATCAGACCCTCTTGCCGTGCGCACGCTCAACCCAACCCCAACCCAGGAACTCAGGACAAGATTCACGGGGATCATTTCCGCTAGGGAAACATCCGAAACGCCCGAAGGCTTTTTGGTCACAGGTATCACTTCCGCGGAGGAAGCATCCGAAACGCCCGCAGGCTTTTTGTATAACAGTCACGGGGATCACTCTCGCATGGAGAGCATCCGAAACGCCCGCAGGCTTTTTGTATCACGGGGATCACTTCCGCAAGGGAAGCATCCGAAACGCCCGAAGGCTTTTTGTATCACGGGGATCACTTCCGCGGAGGGAAGCATCCGAAACGCCCGAAGGCTTTTTGTGTGACAGGACACGACACGACAAGTGTAGGGAAAGTTATTCTAGGGTGTCCACACGCACGCACACACAAGATAGTCCTATGTTGTCAGCAATTCATTGTTGTCAGGCTCAGACTTCGTCGTCAAGTCTGAGCCGTCACGGGTCGTCCCGGACGCTATCATTTCACGTCCGGTTCTCATCACACACAACTAACAGTTCTACAAACTAGAACTAAAGCACAGTCAAATCGCAAGTGGGTACACTTGCCTGAAACAGCGGGTGCGTCGTCTGTCCGGGGCGTCTCGTCCGGTCGTCGCGTCCGCGGTAGTCCGTCTGAAAAGAGATCACGGCGACGGTGTCAAGTCGCGATTTTCGTCAAATCCTATTTAGGTTCATTTCTAAGTTGGACGTGGCTACCCTAACCGTCACGAGTCAAGTTGTCCGATCAGCCTATCCGACGATTCTATCCTATGTGCACAGTCAAAAAGTCCAACGTCGGTCTACGGTTTATACATCGATTTAAGAGAGCAGAAATTAAATTTAGTGAGTTAAGTTGCCAGTTTTACTTAGGTTCTCAGTTTTGCTACTGTGGGGGTTTTGCTACGAGATAGGGGAACCAACCTGTCCGGAGTCTGGGGTAGAGCGGACGTAGTGTCTGAACGGCGACCGATCTGACTGGCACGGCTACGGATCGTCTCCTAGCGGTGTCTCGGCTACGGGCAGCGTAGCCAGACACGTTCCGGGCAGCGGACGGGACGCGTGAACAGCGAGCAGCGCGTCGGGTAGGCGTACTACGGCTTCCGGAGAACTTGCAACGGCAACCGAGATGAACGGTTCGTCGTACCCAACGCCTACGACGTCGGGAGTCGTAGGAAGAGTCCGGGATGTTGATGAGTACTCCCAGAAGGTGAAGGAGACTGTCGGAGAGCTCCAACAGCGAGGAGAGGCGACGAGATCTCGGCGGCGCGACGGTACGACGCCAAACACGCAAAACAGCGAGTTCACTCGCTGTTTCAGAGAGTATCGCGGCCTGGGGTCGCTGTCAACGGCGAGAGGGGGCAGAGGGGGGTTCACGGCGGTGGAGAGGAGGCACCGGCGGCGGCGGCAGCGGCGGCGGCGGCCGTCGCGGGCTGCAGCTGCTGCTGCAGGGGTTCTGCGGCGGTTTCCGGCGGCTACCGGCGGTCTCCGACGGCGAGAGGGCGGCGCAAACGAGAGAGGGGAGGTCGGCGAGGCTGGTCGGCGGCGACGGCAGCCTCCGGCGAGGCTCAGGTGGGAGAGAAAGGGGGGTTTGCGTGGGTTAGGGCGTTTCTAGGGGCCGGCGCTAGAGGATTTCGTGCGGCTGTGAAGTTTTTTTTTAGAGAAAACCTAGGTTATTCTTATAGGGGTGGGGCCCACGTGACCTAGGGGGGTTTTACACGTGAGAGCTGCCTTCCAATTAGATCTAGGGTTTTAATAGGGTTAAATAAGATCAATTAGATAGGGGTATTCTCGTAATTAACGGGTTCTACTAGTGCACAAGAATCAAACGGTGCCCAAAAATTATAAGAAAAATACCGGGGCGACCGGGGCGACGAGAGCAAGAAGTCGGAAGAGACGGATTACAATTTCGATGTCGGGAAACAAAATTAAAAATAAAAACGCCTCAAGTCAAAAGTGCGATACGCGACGTCTTCCCAGAAAAAGGTCCAATCGTGGGCGAACGGCCCGTGAATTGACGTTGCAAGTCAACACGACAAATGTAGTACTCTCAGAGAGGGTCACAACGACATATCACACGATAGGGTTGGAAACAAACAAATTCTAAAATAAATACGTGCACGGTCAAGCACACGTGCACGAAGAACCTACGATCGGAAACCGACCGTTACATCCTCCCCAACTCAGAAATGATTCCGTCCTCGGAATCAACATCAAGCATCACCCGGGAAAATATGCGGAAAGCGCTCCCCTCATATCATCCTCACGCTCCCAGGTGGACTCTCCAGGTGATCCGTGACGCCACATCACTCTCACCAGGTCGACTACCTTATTCCTCAACTGTTTCTGTCGACGGTCCAAAATCTGCACGGGCTGCTGGTCATATGTCAGATCCGGGCGAACTGTAATCTCTGAGAAGTCAACAGTGTGCGATGGATCACTGACGTACCGACGTAACTGAGATACGTGGAATACGTCATGAACACCCTCCAAAGATGGTGGCAGAGCAAGGCGGTAGGCCACTGCTCCCACACGCTCTAGCACATCAAACGGCCCAATATACCTCGGGCTCAGCTTTCCTTTCTTCCCGAAACGAATGACTCCGCGGTTCGGAGAAATCTTCAGGAAGACGTGATCACCAGGCTGAAACTCCAAAGGTCTCCTCTTGGCATCTGCCCAATGCTTGAAGCGATCCTGTGCAACTCTAAGCTTCTCCCTGATGTCTCTCACGACATCCACAGCTTCAACTATCATCTCCGGACCCAACAGCTCCCGATCTCCGATGTCATCCCAGCTCAGTGGCGATCGACATTTCCTTCCATATAAGGCAGCAAACGGCGCCATGCCAATGCTCGCCTGGTAGCTGTTGTTGTATGAAAACTCCACCAAGTGAAGATGGTCCTCCCAAGAACCCTTCAAATCGAGCGTACAAGCTCGCAGCATATCCTCCAGGATCTGAATAGTCCTCTCGGACTGGCCATCAGTCTGCGGGTGGTACGCCGTGCTGAAGCTCAGACTCGTACCCAAATTCTCCTGCAGACTTCTCCAGAACTGAGATGTGAACCTCGTGTCTCGGTCAGACACAATGCTCACAGGGACTCCATGTAAGCGTACAATCTCCTGCACGTACACGATCTACATTACGACCATTTCAAAGAGAAAATCAAAGTGGAAGTAAAAGTAGAAACGAAATTTTACCTCCAGATATTTCCTCGCCAAAGCTTCCGTAGACTGGCCCACTCGGAAAGGGATAAAATGCGCAGACTTGGTCAATCGATCCACGATCACCCAAACTGCGTCGTTCTGCCTCGGGGTCCGAGGTAAACCAGTCACGAAGTCCATCGTAATATGTTGCCACTTCCACTCCGGAATAGGAAGCGGTTGCAGCAACCCGGCAGTACGATGGTGCTCAGCCTTCACCTGTTGGCATATCAGGCACTTGGCAACGCTCCGTGCCACACTCCTCTTCATGCCAATCCACCAATAATTCAGACGGAGGTCCTTATACATCTTGGTGCCTCCAGGATGTATAGAATATGGCGAGCTATGAGCCTCGCTCAACAGCTCCTCGCGAACATCACCTGCAGGTACACAGAGTCTACTGCCGTACCGCAGCGAACCATCCTCATGAATCACGAACTCCGTCCGTAGTCCAGCTTCAACTTGCCTCCTGATCCTCTGCAGCTTCGGATCTCCTGCCTGAGCTGCCTTGATCCGATCCACGATTGTGGACTGAATCTGCAGATTCATGAATGAATGAACTACACCAGGTAGGACAACCTCCAAATCCATCTTCCTCAGCTCCTGCTGAATCCTCCAATCGGCTACAAGCATCATCGCAGTAGGAAGTCTACTCAAGGCATCTGGCACTACGTTCACCTTCCCCGGATGATACTGCAAATCAATCTCGTAGTCAGCCATGAGCTCTAACCATCGCCTCTGCCGCATGTTGAGCTCCTTCTGCGTAAAGATGTACTTCAAGCTCTTGTGATCGGTGAAAATCTTCACACTCTCACCTAGCAAGAAGTGCCTCCAAATCTTCAGTGCGAAAATCACTGCTGCCAACTCCAGATCGTGCGTCGGGTAATTTTTTCTCGTGAGTCCTCAACTGACGAGAAGCGTACGCGACTACGTGGCCATGCTGATGCAAGACGCATCCCAGGCCCTTCCCTGATGCATCACAATAAACCCTCGAAGCCTCCGCTTCGATCCGGTACTGCCAACACCGGTGCCGTGGTCAATCTCGCCTTCAAGATACTGAAGGCCTCCTCACAAGCATCTGACCAGATGAAATCCACATCTTTCCTTGTCAGCTTCGTCATCGGCTCCGCAATCTTCGAGAAATCCTTGATGAATCGCCGATAATAGCCCGCTAATCCCAGAAAACTCCTGATGTCTGATGCTGACTGCGGAGTCGGCCAATCTCTGACTGCTCTGACCTTCTCCGGATCTACAGATATGCCATCACCGGATACCACGTGTCCCAGGAATGCGACTCTGTCCAGCCAGAACTCGCACTTGCTATACTTGGCATAAAAGGTCGCAGGTTCGGGACCTGCATGGGCCACCACTAAAACCTGTCACGCCCCGCTTCCCAAAAACACGGAGGCGAAGCGTGACTAAGGCCCGCTTAGGCCGGGGCAAGAGCCCAGACCCAATAAGCGTCTGTAGTTTTCCATAGCGAAGGTACAGGTCCCTGCAAGTTAGTACGAAATAACAAAAGTACAGAAAGAAACATTTCATTTTATTCCAAAATTCATCATCAAGTACCGAGAGTCTAAAATTGCCGTAAACGGCTACAACTGCTGAAAGGGAAACTAACGGTGCAAGCACCCAACCTAAACAAGAAAGCAACAGGTGCTACCCACCCAATCTAAACTGGAACAGAAATCTGGATCAGCAACACGAGGCCTCTAACTCTGGTCCTCCTCCGGGTCGTACTCCGGATCAACGTCCTCCGGCTCTGGGTCAGCTGGCAAGTCCGCCTCGTACTCCTCGTACTCTGGCTCCACACCTGACGTACAGCACCAACAGAAGGGAACTGTACGTCAGGCAAAGTCTACACAAACTGTCAGACTCTACTGCAAGTGTATCAACTTTTAACAATGATTTACTGGTTGTTTTAACATGCTGGGGTTATCACTGAGTAGCGAAAAGTAGCGTAGCAAGAAAAGTAAACGAAGCAAACAGTAGACGTAGCGTGTGCTACCGACTACGGGACTAACCTACAGGTGTCAGGACAAGACGGGACATGACGGACAGGACACGACACGACGGGACAAGACAAAACGGGACATGACAAGACACGAAAGGGTTCACGCCTTACGGTTCGAGGGGGATCAGACCCTCTTGCCGTGCGCACGCTCAACCCAACCCCCAACCCAGGAACTCAGGACAAGATTCACGGGGATCATTTCCGCTAGGGAAACATCCGAAACGCCCGAAGGCTTTTTGGTCACAGGTATCACTTCCGCGGAGGGAAGCATCCGAAACGCCCGCAGGCTTTTTGTATAACAGTCACGGGGATCACTCTCGCATGGAGAGCATCCGAAACGCCCGCAGGCTTTTTGTATCACGGGGATCACTTCCGCAAGGGAAGCATCCGAAACGCCCGAAGGCTTTTTGTATCACGGGGATCACTTCCGCGGAGGGAAGCATCCGAAACGCCCGAAGGCTTTTTGTGTGACAGGACACGACACGACAAGTGTAGGGAAAGTTATTCTAGGGTGTCCACACGCACGCACACACAAGATAGTCCTATGTTGTCAGCAATTCATTGTTGTCAGGCTCAGACTTCGTCGTCAAGTCTGAGCCGTCACGGGTCGTCCCGGACGCTATCATTTCACGTCCGGTTCTCATCACACACAACTAACAGTTCTACAAACTAGAACTAAAGCACAGTCAAATCGCAAGTGGGTACACTTGCCTGAAACAGCGGGTGCGTCGTCTGTCCGGGGCGTCTCGTCCGGTCGTCGCGTCCGCGGTAGTCCGTCTGAAAAGAGATCACGGCGACGGTGTCAAGTCGCGATTTTCGTCAAATCCTATTTAGGTTCATTTCTAAGTTGGACGTGGCTACCCTAACCGTCACGAGTCAAGTTGTCCGATCAGCCTATCCGACGATTCTATCCTATGTGCACAGTCAAAAAGTCCAACGTCGGTCTACGGTTATACATCGATTTAAGAGAGCAGAAATTAAATTTAGTGAGTTAAGTTGCCAGTTTTACTTAGGTTCTCAGTTTTGCTACTGTGGGGGTTTTGCTACGAGATAGGGGAACCAACCTGTCCGGAGTCTGGGGTAGAGCGGAACGTAGTGTCTGAACGGCGACCGATCTGACTGGCACGGCTACGGATCGTCTCCTAGCGGTGTCTCGGCTACGGGCAGCGTAGCCAGACACGTTCCGGGCAGCGGACGGGACGCGTGAACAGCGAGCAGCGCGTCGGGTAGGCGTACTACGGCTTCCGGAGAACTTGCAACGGCAACCGAGATGAACGGTTCGTCGTACCCAACGCCTACGACGTCGGGAGTCGTAGGAAGAGTCCGGGATGTTGATGAGTACTCCCAGAAGGTGAAGGAGACTGTCGGAGAGCTCCAACAGCGAGGAGAGGCGACGAGATCTCGGCGGCGCGACGGTACGACGCCAAACACGCAAAACAGCGAGTTCACTCGCTGTTTCAGAGAGTATCGCGGCCTGGGGTCGCTGTCAACGGCGAGAGGGGGCAGAGGGGGGTTCACGGCGGTGGAGAGGAGGCACCGGCGGCGGCGGCAGCGGCGGCGGCGGCCGTCGCGGGCTGCAGCTGCTGCTGCAGGGGTTCTGCGGCGGTTTCCGGCGGCTACCGGCGGTCTCCGACGGCGAGAGGCGGCGCAAACGAGAGAGGGGAGGTCGGCGAGGCTGGTCGGCGGCGACGGCAGCCTCCGGCGAGGCTCAGGTGGGAGAGAAAGGGGGGTTTGCGTGGGTTAGGGCGTTTCTAGGGCCGGCGCTAGAGGATTTCGTGCGGCTGTGAAGTTTTTTTTTAGAGAAAACCTAGGTTATTCTTATAGGGGTGGGGCCCACGTGACCTAGGGGGGTTTTACACGTGAGAGCTGCCTTCCAATTAGATCTAGGGTTTTAATAGGGTTAAATAAGATCAATTAGATAGGGGTATTCTCGTAATTAACGGGTTCTACTAGTGCACAAGAATCAAACGGTGCCCAAAAATTATAAGAAAAATACCGGGGCGACCGGGGCGACGAGAGCAAGAAGTCGGAAGAGACGGATTACAATTTCGATGTCGGGAAACAAAATTAAAAATAAAAACGCCTCAAGTCAAAAGTGCGATACGCGACGTCTTCCCAGAAAAGGTCCAATCGTGGGCGAACGGCCCGTGAATTGACGTTGCAAGTCACACGACAAATGTAGTACTCTCAGAGAGGGTCACAACGACATATCACACGATAGGGTTTGGAAACAAACAAATTCTAAAATAAATACGTGCACGGTCAAGCACACGTGCACGAAGAACCTACGATCGGAAACCGACCGTTACACTTTAGGAACCAGGAGCATAAGGATTTCTATCATAGACTTGATGCTCGGGGGCATCTATCGACCAAATTCACCCACACCCAAACGCTTATCGATCTTGGCATATTCACCGAGGTCGAGACTCTCTTTACCAATTTAGGTTGGTTAGCTTTCCTGAACGCCACCGTGGTATCCTACCCCTCCCTCATACTTGAATTTCTATCCACACTTGTCTGTGAGTCGGGGTCGATCGTCATATTTCGCGTCCGTAACAGAACCATTCGCACCCACCTAAATGAAATTAATAACATCTTTGGTTTCCCCATCCTTGGGGACGACGTTATCCGCCCCTCCGGGTATCCCCCCGAATTTGACGTCGATCAGTTTTGATTCCACCTCACCTTGCACCCTGACTATCCCCGAGGTAAGGCCAAGGCCTCCTCCATCATTCACCCCATCTTTTGTCTAGCCCACCGAATCATTTCTACCACGTTTTTCCCCAGGGATGAGTCAGGTACCGTGACCATCCCTGGTCTCTTCATTCTTTGGGCCATGACCTTTCCCTTCGTTCGGGGTGATGACGGGATTTTTTAGGGCCCCCACCGTTCCCGTCCATGTCGGTTCTTGGCTTGTTTCCAAGCTTCTGGAGATTAGCCGTGCCGGCAAGGGCAAGCTTTGTTGCGGGGGCCTTATCACGATCATAGCTTCGGCTCCCCAGTTCAACATTATCATCCCCCGTGACACACCCACTGCCGCAGGACCCTCACGTCTAGATCTAGATGTCATGCGGTATATTCACATGATTAAGCCCCGCCCCGATGGCCGCTACACCTTCCATTACGGACACCCTCCGGCTCCCTATACCATTCTGCCCAACCTCGCTCGTATGACTATTGCTTTGGCGACAGATTGGACATTTCCTCCCGATCCTGAGTTTATGGAGGGGATCCGCCTCCCATTCCTGCCCCACGGCGCACCCAGACCACTTTCCCCTGCCGCCCACTTGGGCGAGTAGGACATCCATGTGCACCGTGATGACCCTGGGGCTGGTCCTAGTCATGCCATCCCGGATTCTGTCCCGATCACCACCGTCGCCGCCTCTCCGATTCGTATGACCTCCACCTCCACCTTTCGTCGAGCCGCTTCTGCTCGCCTCCACCTCAAGGCTGAGATAGCGTCATTGCGCGCTGTCGCTTCTTCCTCCACCTCCTCGGTCCCATCCTCTTCCATCTTCACTCACCCACGTTTCCTCGCACTTGAGAGGAACGTGGCCGCCATCCTCTGCCTTCTCACACACGTCCACGGGCCTCCTCCACCCACACCACCACCTTCACCCCCTCGACGATTTTCACCTCCCCCATCACATTCCTCACCTCCACTATCACCCCTAGGCGACCATCCCCTCCTATCACCACTTCCATCACTACTTACATCCCCACCACCTCATCTACTCCTACCATCTCCATCTCCTTCACTGTCGTCCCCATAGCTCCACTACCCTCCACTTCCGTCACCCCATACGTGCACCGCAAGAAATTGCAGGTGCGATCGCGATCACTTCCCCCACCATCCACTTCTATCGTCATACCCACCCCATCTGTCGTCGTATCCACCCCATTCACCGCCGTTTCTACCCCATCTACCTCCGCGTTGGTCGCCCTTTCACTCCCACTCACCATCACCACCACGACTCCACCCATCATTCATACATCCACACCCACCGATCCATCACCCCGTCCACTTTCTCCACTTCTCCGCACACCAGTCACCTCTCCCGCCCACTTCATCGCATCCCCCACATCTTCCACCAAGGAGGACGAGGATGATTCTTCTCCTGCTTTTTGATTTTCCTTTTGTTTTGAGACCTCCCCCTTGCATATCTCTGCATTCTCACGATCATATCATTTCGCTAGCACTGTCACGTCTAGCTTGGGGGAAGTCAATTTTTCTGTGTGCTGTCGTGTGATGTTTTCTGTGTGTGCTTATCATATATGTTGTGTCATGTGATTTTCTATTTTTTATTTTCCGTTTGTATGTCGTGTGGTGTCATCTTTATCTTTATTTTTATTTTCAGTTTCGTATGTGTGTTTTTCTTGTTTTTCATGTCTTTTGTGTCGGTGCGTATTCCCCCCATTTTTATTGCCATCCCGTATTTACTCTTATTGCCTTGAGGGCAATGCAAGTTTCAGCTTGGGGGAGTCGCACTTCGTGCGGAATTTGCATCTTTTTTCTTTGTTTTTGAGTCATTTTCCATTGTGTTTTTCTTTTTCTTCTCATCTCTTTATCTCTTTCTCCTAGAGATGAACCCTATGATGAATTGCCACAAAAATCACACACACACACACACCTAGCATGGCTTCGATAATCACATTCACTAACCCTAGGAAGTCGAGTCCTCTTGCATTTCATGCATCGTGGGTCCACTTAGCCTTTTTGTGAGTCGTGTGTCGTGACTAGCGTTTGGTGTGCTTCTACTTTGTGATTTTATTTTATATACCTGTCCAGGAATGACCCCTAGAGTATCATGCTTCGATTTGAATATGCGGTATTTGCTTCTCTTATCTGCTTCTGTATGCGTGAATATATATATATATATATATATATATATATATATATATATATATATATATATATATATATATATATATCATATGCTTCATTTCGCATATGTCGGGATTCCACAGTTAGGACTAGGATAGCCCATTTTAGCCTAAGCTCTGATTAGTGACACATTTCCCTTGCCCAAGTGTTTAGAATCCGACTTTTTTTTATTTTACTTGGTGCAAATCCCCTCGTCGTGTACCGTTCTCCCACTTGGGAGAGTACACATGTGTATATATCCCAAAATCCAAAAATCCAAAAAAAGAGAAAAGAAAGAAAAAAATACATATGTATAGCCAAAAATCCAAAAAAAATTCATATCACCAAAACCCAAAAAATGTGTATGAATATTTTCCTACCTATCGAGAATAAAGGGAAGGCGAGAATTTGCACCGAGTGTTCTACTCCACATCATCTCAACCCCCATCGCTTTCGAAAACACTTGGAATATGGAATTTCTAGCTATTATCTTGGCGATAGTGTGGCGATGCCCGAGTCCCTAGCTGTGGAGTCCTTGACACATGATGCGTTTCTATTCTCATACTCTTCTCGTGCATGCTTGAGCTATATATTCGCCGCTATTTCTAAATCGAATCGATATTTGGGTCATTTCTTGGATTTGTGTATATGGAGCTTATAGCACAATGTAGATAGCGACACCGTCTACTAGCATACGACCACACTCACTCGCGCTTCACCGCGTGGGCCCACGGCACTTGTCTAGACTCGTATTCCTTGGTTTAGTGATGTGATTTGGCGTTTGCTTGCTTGGTGTGTCGTTTTTGATTTTGTTGGCCCTGACGGGCGATTTAGGATTTAGAGTTCTCTTTTTCTCTCTTTCTCTCTATTTTCTCCCTCCGAGCTCCTACTCTCACTCATCTTCCTCGAGGAAGATGAAGGGTTCAGCTTGGGGGATTTTGACGTGCGTTTATATTTCATATATTCACGCACGTTTTCTTTTGTGTTTTTCCGTTATTTTCCGCCTTCTCGTATCCGTTTTCTCGTATTTTCTTGTTTTCTTTCACTTCTCCGTGTTTTTACATGTTTGCAGGAGTTTGCCGCGTAGGGGACATATAACGACGATATCATAAGTCCCCGGAGCAACGAGAGGAGTCACGTGTGATCCAGGGGGCCAAACGACGAAGATCTCTATCTTTCAGCCCCCACACGATCGGTTGGACACAGCCAACCGATCGGGTAATGCACGCGTGCACGACCCGGACAGCCGCTGAAGCGACGAGGGTGTCAACCGATTGGGTCGGAGACCAGTTCAACCCAGCTGTTCTCTCGGCAAAATTGGAGCTGAAATCCAACCGATCGGGTGATCTTCACCCGATCGGTTCATCTGTAGTCGTTTTCTCGAAGTGATGACCCGGAGAGCTCACCTGGCCGCCAGCAGCCCGTGCCAAAACTTCCGAAGTCTCTGTCTTTTTGGGTAACAATTCTAACCGATCGGTTGATTTATCAACCGATCGGTTCACCCGATGACGCTCAAGATCCAAACGACGAGCAGCTTCCGCCAACCGACCGTGTCACCTGACCGGGTGAAATTTTGAAGATTGCTGCCGAAGTTCGCAGCAGGTCACCCGATCGGGTGATTTTTCACCCGATCGGGTGATGTCGTTTTCTATATATAGAAGCCCGAGGTTTCCAGAAAACGGGAGTTGTTATTTTTGTTGTTTTCTCTCCATTTTGTGACGGCTGGAATTTATTTGATATTTGTAAGTTGTCTAATCTTTACCAAACTTTAGTATAGTGTTATTTGCATTGCTCTTACTACTTTTCAATCGTCTGATCATGTTTTTAACGGTCAATTTTCATTTAGATTGCTTTTTACCTAAAATGTGTGAGTAGTTCCCAAATCTGGGATTTTGGTGGAAACCCCTTTGTGGGTTCTCCCTAATGCGTCCATAGGACTAGGAAATCGATAGGGATTAGGAATCTATCGGTTACACGGGCTGTTTCATTGTCATCGGCAGGAAAAAGGCCGCCTTTGACCGTTGGGCCAAGGGGGAATAAACTTGGCGGTTGACTCCATAGCCATAGCTCACGCCCTTAGCGTAGACGTCGAATCCTAGCGCGAGGGAGCGGCAGGACGAGATGTTGGGAGTTATCGTTGTGAGCTTAGTGCTCCCGGAGTCGGTCAGTGTTAATGTACATGGGAATGCCCACTCACCAAACCTGGGAAGTCCGGCGTATCATCCTGGGCACCGACCGGAATATCGGGCCCATGGGACGTCGGTATCACTCTCAGAGGCACCGTCTCACCATTAGACCCTAATTCCGATCGTTATCCCATCCGTCGGCCGTATTAATGAGAATCACATGATAGGGTGGAAACCAAAGTCCCGGGTTTCCCTTTATATTGTCTATCCCTCGCATTCTATTTCCGTGACAACCAATCTACCGATTCGGGCTAGCTCACCCATGGGGTAAATCCGGTCCTTTCTGACACAAGCACAACCACGCCTCCCTGAGTTCGACCCCCAAGCCACACTACAACACCGTGTGCTTGCGGTTATAAATTTTTAAATCACATGCCCCCAACCATATATTGCACACATCTGACACACACAACGCGGGGACGTCAGATGTGCACAGATCTGAGCCCTAAGGGTCTGCCAAAACCATTCAGTTTCGTTAGCACACAATTTACCCAAGTTGATGGTTGTGCGTTATAACCACCAAAGTTGAAAGTTGGCATTTTTGTATGCTTAAGTTAATAGTCGTTCTGAGACTATTTATAGGCATCCTAAGTTTCGAGTTGGTGGTAGTGACCCGGAATTGGATCTAGAGCTTCCAAGGGAGTTGGTGCAAAAGAATTGGTACCTGCAAACACAAGAAACAATCGGTTAAAGAATACACTATTTTCTACCTATTTAATTTGATCGTTTTGATTTTATAATTGATTGAAATTGTGTCGAAAAGCGTTCTAAATTTTTATATAGGCTAGATATGAGGAAAATAATTTTACTTAAGGAGGAAATATTTTTCTGAAGACTCTGGTAATTTTTACAATTTTTAAAAGCTCAAAATGGGTTTAAAAACTAATTTTAATTAGTTATCGTAATTGTCCAATAATTTATTCTGGATGAAATACGTATCAAAAAGTTTCAAGTGAGCTGTCAAAACGGCCGTCTCGAAGAGTACTTCAACATATTTTTTTCATATATCAATTTATGTGAAAATAACAAGTTATGAATTTTTAAATGAAAACAACGTATTTAAATTTTTAGCTTAAAAATTTATTGTGGAAAATCTGTAAGGACCGTCTACCTTACAATACTAACAACAAACACTCTAGAGGGTGGGGGAATAGAGTAATGGCAATAAATTGTGCAATTAAAATTAAACTTGCAAATGCGGAATAATAAGTGTAAGAGGAATTAATCAACACAATCAATCCAAACGCAAACACAAGAATTACCCTGGTTCCCCAAACTTGGGTACGTCCAACCACACTAATATCCATTATAATTCTCACACAGAGAAGTGAATACAATCTCACATAGAGATACCTCACACAGAGGATTTGGATTTTCACACCGAGCAATCCTTACTCTCACACAGAGAGATCTCACACAGAGGATTTAGGATTCTCACACTGAGAGATCCTTGCTTTCACACAGAAAGACTTTTGCTCTTAACCAGAGAGACTCAAACTCTCACACAGAGAGATCTCAACCAACCCTCACACAGAAGGTTATACTCTCACACAGAGAGTAACTAGCTCTCACACAGAAAGCTAGGGTTTGAATGAAATAACAAAGTTAAATAAATACTCTTACCTATGCCTTGAGATGAACTTACTCATTAATGAATGCAAGGCATGGAAGAGGATCTCCAAGTGATGAGAATAGCTTGAAAGCACTTGGATGATTTCCCTTGAGCTTGACTTCAATGCATGAAGAGGAATACTAGCTCTAAGAGGGAAATGAGAGAGTTTGAGAGTGGCTTAATTAAACTCTAAAGATTTTCAATAGCATAAAGAAGTTCCTATGAACTCAGCCTTCTCATATATATAGGAACCCTATATCCACTCTTAAAACCCAAGGAAACAGCCAAAAACAAAAAGCTGCAACGGGTAGTTTCTGGGCAAAAACGTCACTGACAGTCGACTGATGAACAAATAACAGTCGACTGTCCAACGGCTAGAAAATATCCAACGGCTATAATCTGAGCCATGACAGTCAACTGATGAAGTCAATACAGTCGACTGTAAACAGGACAAGCGCCTGTAAAACCTTCAGCAGGCGACTGCTGCAGGGGATGGAAAAAAACAGAGAGTTGCACTCTTTCTCCCAAAAAGCATACATGCGACTGATGACAAGAATACAGTCGACTATAAAATAAACAGGAGACTGTAAATCCTTCATCAGTCGACTGCTGCAGGAGATGGAGAAATACAGAAAGAAGCAGTATTTGCACTTACGCCTTTCAGACGACTGTTGGCCATTTCACAGGCGACTGTAAATATACAGGTGACTGTAAATTGAGCATCAGTCGACTGATGCGAAAAGCTCAAGTAGAGTCAATAAAAAGTTGACTTGAGCAGTGATCACAATCGACTGTAGAAGGCTCGACAAGCGACTGTAAATCACCCAGTCGACTGTACAACCTTCAGCAAGCGACTGTAGGAGAGCTAGAGACTCCAAATGAGTCTTTGGGCAAGATGAACCTATTGGGTTGGATTCTATGATAATCCTAAGGCTCACTAAGATGGTTAAATGCATATGCATGAATGATTAGACCATCTATCAAGGCATTACATTAAACCTAGACTCAAACGAGAGAGAAAGCAATAAAGGAAATATTACATGGATTACATTGCTTTCCTTAGAGTTTATGGCTTCAATCTTGATGCCATGATGCTCTCCATCATCTCCAAGCTTTGGCACCCCTTGAGTCCAAGCTTTGGCCCTTCTCCACTTGATGTCCATCTTTGCACCAAGTGTTTAGTATCCAAAAATGATATTCTTGAAATGTTAACTACGAGACTAAAACAAGAGAGCCATTAGCAACAACATAATGTTGTGATCCTCATCAAAATTACATTGGTATGAAACACCAATACTCAACAAAATCTACTTGTCTGATTGAGATGAAACTAGCGCCAATGGGTCCAGAACGTCATTTCTGATTTTCTTGAGCTGGTCTTGTAATTTTCTGATATGTATATAATTTATTATCAATTTTTTTTCAGAAACCCCATATTATATAATTATAATAATACGTTTATACACGTATTTTATACGAAAATACATTTTATAAACAACTTACCCTAACTTCACTCCGAGTTACGTTGCATGGGGGCGGGGGGTTACGCGCTCGACGTCGGACGGCGGCGATTACAGACGGGGGTGAGGCGACGGTTGGCAGCGACAAAGCGGCGAGGTCGATGGTGACAGAGGCGAGTGGTGACGAAGGCGAGCAGCGTCGGAGGTGGAAGACCCGAGCAGAGGTGGCGGATGCGTCGGAGGGGCGTTGGCAAGCTGGAGGGGGCTTCGCGGTGGCTCTAGGGTGTAGCTGACGACGTGAGCGGTGGAAGCAAGATCCAGTGGCGAGCGGGGAAGCAGAGGAGATCAAAGGGATGGAGTTGCTTGTCGGAGTTTGCGGCGTTGTTGAGGACTTCAGGCTTCGGTGGAGGCCTCGTCGAAGAAGAGGGAGTGGAGGCGGTGTTGCACGTCGGTCGAAGGCGAGTGAAGGTGGCGGCGATGCCGAAGACGCGGGTCGGGGATGAAGACAGGCAGAACGACATTTGGAGGGGTCTTCAGGCTGAGTTACGGGCGCTGCTTGGGCTCTCGGTGGACGGCAGAGAGCGGCGGGGTCTGCAGGGCTATGCACGGCGGCCTACGGCGTCGACTGCGACGGAGCAGAGTCGGAGAAGAGGGAATGGGTTCGGGGTTGCTGCTGGGGCCTCATGGCGAGGCATCGTGGGTGTGTCGATGGCAGCGTGCTGAAAGCCCCGGCGGTGGGCGAGGGAAAGGAGAGGGGATGTGGAGAGAGAGCGGGAATGAGAGAGGTGAGAGAGGGAGAGAGTGCGGGGAGAGCATGGGGGGTTTGTGTGTAGGCTTGGGAGAGGAGAAGGAAAGAGAGAGGGATATTGGGTTTGAGGTTTTTGAACGGGGGAGGGAGAGAAATGTGGCCTGGGTTATTGCTGAAGGGGGAAGGGTTAATTATTTATAGGGTTAGGAAATTAATATGTTTATTATAGGTATTATTATTGTAGACAAGAAAAATAAGTGTGATGGGTGAGATCCTAAATTTTTGGATCTCACCAGCTAAGGGAGGATGGGTTAAAGGAGGTGGTTGGTGGATTAGGGTGAAAGTAATTAGTAAATGGGTAGTTAGAGTGAAAAGTCATTAATGATTGTAATTAGTAAAAACGGAGGAAATACAACCCCGTTTTCGCCTACGACTCCGAAAAATTACGAAAACATAGTCACAGGAACGTATCGTCGCGAGGATCGCGAATATGAAATCCATTTTAGGGTTTGAGCTACGGAGATACTAGTTTTAGGCCAAAACGTTTAGGATGCGGGTTGGTCGATTAGATTTCAGAAAATTACGAAATTAATATTGGGAGCCCTAAATGATCATAGAATGATACTGTTTAAGTTTGAAAACATTTTGAATATGTTTATATAGAAAATTAATTAATTCAGCTAAAATAATAACAATTGAAAATGAATTATTATAGAAATTGTTTAGAGGTATTTGATGAAATTCAAACTTACTGAAATACACCATAACTAGTTTGATGCTTCAAGATATTTGTTATAAAGAATTTTGAAATCATTTTTGATATAAAACTCCTGACTAACCATTATAAAATACTTTTGAAATGAGAAAATACGTGAAATACGTAAATAGATGTATTGACAAATACGGGTCGTTACATCATTGATGTGGCTCTTGGTTCTCTCCCTATCTGCTACCTGGGCCTTCCTCTCTCTATTCCTTATCCAAAGGCGAAGCACTTCTATCCAATTGTTGATAAATGTCGGAAGTATTTAGAGGGTTGGACATCTCAACACTTATTGATGGCAAGCAGGGTGGAGTTAATACGTTCAGTTATACATAATCTGATTTCATATTGGAGTCTCTCTTTCAAATTACATTCTGCTGTAATTCGGACTATTGAGGAGAGATTTGTGCCTCATTCCTTTGGAATAATAAGCTTCATGTTTGGAGTTTGGGATCATATTTGTAGATCTAAAAAGAGGGTGAGCTTGGGCTTCGAAGGCTAGTAGATATCAACAAAGCTGCAGGGATACGACTCTTTTGGAGATTCAAGCACTCTGATTCTCTTTGGGCTACATTCATGCGACGTACTTACACCAAAGATGGAATTGAACTCCCTCTTTCTCTAGCTCACTTCGGCACTTGGAAATTTATCTTATCATCCAAAAACATGGCAAGCCCTTTCTATAAGCTGTTTGGTGACCCTACAGTTCTATACCTCCGTTGGAAACCAACTCTATTCCTTTCCCTCAACTCAGCGTGGAATGTTGTTTGGGCCTCGTCTCTAGTCATTCAGTATTATGATGTGGTCTGGTTCTCTCGGTGTTGCCCAAAAATGTCTATCTGCTTGCTCAGGGCCCTAAATGATAAGCTGTTCACTTTTGAGAACTTGCTGAAGCGAAATATTCAAGTTCCCAATAGCTCTTGTATCTTTTGCCAGCACCCTGTGGAGTCCATGAAGAATCTCTTTTTTCGTGTGTCCTTTTACCGCTTACGTATGGGAGCTTTGTCGACTTAAGCTTGGCCTCCCCCCTGGACCTATTGGTACGCTTATGGAGGAAGCACTATTAATTCAGAGTCACTTCCAGAAGAAGGTCACGATTGCTGGTATAGCTCGCCTCGCTTTATATTCTGTGATGTGGCATTCTTGGCATGAAAGGAATCGACGGGTGTTCACTAACAGTAATAAACACAAAGTTCTCATCTTCCGGGAAATCTATGACGCCCTTCGAGTTCTCAATGCTTCTATCCAATGGACGGAGGGGAAACATAATTTTCATATCGCCTTTGGGAACTGGTCTTAATCTGTATTGTGATCATAGTATGTACTCAAGGTTTATAGATGATCTGGCCTAGAATTGACTAGTTGGGGATGACGATGCATTTGCTCTTCCCTCTATGTCTAAGAAGAGGTCAAATCACTGTAATATCTCTGAGCTGAACTTTGTACCATATTTTTGTGTTAATGAATTCTTATAATTTTTCAAAAAAACAACCAAATTGAGCTATAGAATCACATGTTAATGTGTTTAATTTATTTATTTCTTTTACACTTCAGAATCTGGGTTAATCCGAGTTGGCGGGTCAAACCCGCAACCGACCCGGATTTTATCCGGGCCAGCTGAGTCAACTTGAATGCAACCCGACCCAGTTAGCCTCTACCCATACACTGTTAAAGAGGTCGGGGTCAGGTCGGGTTCATTTTGCACCTAGACCAGACCATTGTCATCCCTAATCTAGTGTCAATGTTATGACCTATATTTTATGATAGCTCACATCCTATGTTCCTGGCCTCAAAAAGCACGGCCAACAAAATCATGATTAGTACGAATCTCTTTATTTTTCCCACATAGGGAATGTCTATGGGTCATCAAATAAGATTTCTCTTCCAGGCCTGTTCGTTTTTGTGAGAATGATTTTTCGAGAAAGTTGTGAATAGTGTTTAGGGGTTGGAATCTTGGGGTGAGAAAAGTAGGTGGTTGTGTTTGTTTTGTTGAAAAGTGGGTTGGAAAATTGTTGTGAGAGTTTTGTGGGTCCCACACAACTTTATTGCGTTTGTTTTGTTAAGAATGTTGTTTGAAGAAAGTTGATATGGGTCCTGCTTTTAAATATAAATTATACTAATTAAATATAAAAAAATCAAAACTAAAAATTCATGCTTTTAAAAAATGTAAGAACAGCCAAATTGGAGTTCCGACGGAATTTTTTAAAAGAAGGAAGGCTGCGATTGGCCGAGAAAAGGGGAGAGAGGGAGGTGGGCCCGCAAGAACAAACTTTCGGCCGTAATCCTCGCTTTTTGTGGGGATTCTTGTTCAAGAAAAAACAGCTGACACATCGGACATTTTCCCACGACGGCCAATTATGCTAAACGAACACCAGCGGTTGGAATCTCGGAGGAAAGCTAGGAATAGTGGATCTACAGTAGCCCAAACAGTGCTATTGGGCAACTTTCTTGCCCAAATAAACAAAAATGAATAGGCCCTCAACCATTTTCTATGGATGCAGTATTACATGAGTGTAGCAATCCAACCTGTCAATCTGGCATGTACCCGCCCTACTATAAACAAGCTCTATGTCGAAAATAAGCCAGACAGTTTATGTTAGATTCAACCTATTAACTCATTAATTAAATGGAGCATGTATAAGTTAGTCATATTTACTTGGTTCGATCTATTTGTAGCATGTTTACTTTAATACACAGGAATTACATGTACTCTTAATTAATTGTACAATTAACTTGGATAAATACTTTAAGAATTCATTCGCAAATTGTGAGAGAATTTATGTCATTTTTTCGTGGATTGTCATGTGTTGTGAGATTTGCTTGAGGCCAAGAGAAAATCTACGGTAAAAGACAAATCGATAGAACTTAACATCATGCCAAACTTTATCACATAATTGACACACCAGTCGATGTTGTCCACCACAGGTGTTCGCTTGCCATGTTAGATTTGGCAAGAAGTTCATATTATAAGTATTGGAAGTGGATAGATTTCTACATTTCCATGTGGCTTAGGTGATGGTATTGATTTTCAGGGCCTTGTATCTAATTCTTGAATCCTTGTTTTCCATTATAATCACTGATATTTCTTTACCATTTCTTGCGAGTTGTTATGGTTTCCACATTTCCCTCAATTGTTCTTTTGAGTATACTCAGTGATAGGGATGGCAAATGGGTCGGGTTGATCCGACCTGAAAAGGGTAAACCCAAACCAAATAGGATTAAATTTGGGTTATGGTTCGGAACATGTAACTGACCCGGGTGTAAACTGGGTCACGCATACCCGATCCGGTTGATCTTGCGGGTCGGGTACGCGCCAGTTAGTTTGAAAAGAATTAAAATTAATGTGAAACAAATTGCAGGAAGTAAGCCCTAAACCTATCACCGTGCGTGTTGAGGTGTAAGACAATACCAACAAGCTACTTTGAAGTCTATTAACTTATTATCTTTAATTTATTATATATTCAAAGCTTATTTTTTATTATGTTTAATATATATTTATAATATATAAGCGGGTGGACTTTGGGTCAATCTGGGTTGACGAGTCAAAACTGTACTCAACCCAAATTTTATCCGGATCTATCGATTGACCCAGATTTTATCCGCGTGAGATCGAGTCGACTTAAGGTCAATTCAGTTGTTTCTCTTGCACCGTTGACAATTAATAAGGAGAAGTTGTCCCTAACCCCATGTACAAGTGAAATCCAGCAACATTTGTAGCCTCTTGAGGCTTAGGGCATGTTCTCTTTCTTGAGAATGGGCGAGAAAGTGCAAATATTACACTATTCACCTACTGTTGAAGGCACTATTCACAACTTTCTTGTCTCACTTTCTATATGTTCTGTTCTTTTTGTTGAATTTTTTTAGAGAAATTTTGCCTACATGGCACTGAGGTGGTAGAGGAAATCTCAAAACCACAATCCGCGTAAAATCACGGGATTACGCATGGGATTCTCGGTTGCAGGTCCCACCTCTTCTCTCTCTTCACTTGCCAGTCAATCAGAGCCGCGCGGAGGAATTTTTTAATTTTTTTCCGTTGACTTTTTGTCCCATTCGATGAGAAGCGAATAGTGTTCGCGTTCAATCCTTGTCGCATTCGGTGAGGAGTGAACAGTAATCGCGTGGGGGCTCCTCACAACAATTACGCGTAGAGGGATTAGAATTTAATTTTGTTGGATGAAAATAAACTCGAGAGAGAGAGAGAGAGATCATTTCATTGCTAAGAATGAGTAACCATAGCTAAGAGCCATGGTGCTTTATTTATTTATCTCATAGTGGGGAGGCCAAAAGTCTCTATTAGACCAATGGTCCCCATTACTCTAAGTAATGGGGGACCTAATGAATGGGTAATGAAGGAGGGGATGCCAAAGGCCTCCCTCTTCATAACACTCCCCCTTACACATTCATCACTTCGGTCTCAGCTACTGAGGCAAGGGGTGGATACTTCTGGATCCAGAGTAAGTGTGTTTGCCTCGTTAAAACCTTAGCTATGGAAAACCCAGTGGGAAAACCCAACATCTTAAGGAAAAAGAGTGCAACCCACAGGTTACTCCCCCTGATCCGTACAAGCTTCAGGCTTGCAGGTCTTTCAACTGTCGCATACCAATGTTCTTTACAAGCTTTACAAAAGTACATTTAGGCAATGCCTTAGTAAAAAGATCAGCTAAGTTGTTGCATGACTGGATCTGTCGAACTTCAATCTGCTTGTCGTTCTTCTGCTTGTGCGTCCAGAAAAACTTGGGAGAAATGTGCTTTGTCCTGTCGCCTTTGATGTAGCCCTTCTGAAGCTGAGCAATGCACGCGGCGTTGTCTTCGAATAGGGCAGTAGGCTCCAGATCACCGGTCTTCAGGCCAGTGGATTGGAGAATGTGTTGGACGACGGAGCGTAGCCAAAAACATTCTCTGCTCGCTTCATGGATCGCGATGAGCTCTGCATGGTTAGAAGATGTAGCAGTAGTGGTTTGTTTTACCGATCTCCAGGAGATAGCAGTACCTCCGTAGGTAAAGACAAAACCAGTCTGTGATTTTGCCGTATGCGGATCTGAAAGATAGCCTGCATCGACATAACCAAGTAACTGGGAGGAGGCACCTCTCTGGTAGTAAAGTCCAAGGTCTACGGAACCCTGGAGGTATCGCAGAAGATGCTTTACTCCATTCCAGTGGCGCTTTGTAGGCGCTGCACTGTGTCTGGCTAGGAGATTGACTGCAAACGCTATATCGGGACGCATGCAGTTAGCCAGATAGAGAAGTGCACCAATGGCACTTAGGTAGGGTACTTCTGGACCCAGTATCTCCTCCCCCTCTTCCAGAGGCCGGAAGGGGTCCTTTTGTATGTCTAATGATCTCACGACCATAGGGGTACATAAAGGATGACATTTATCCATTTGGAACCTATTTAAAAGCTTCCTGGTATAATTGGATTGATGTAGAAGGATTCCACCTCGTAGGTGTTCAATCTGCAAGCTAAGGCAATACTTCGTTCTGCCTAGGTCTTTCATTTCAAAAGTGTGCTTTAGCCTTGCAGATATCTCATTAATCTCTGCTGGAGAGCCTATGAGATTTAAGTCATCAACATAAACTGCTATGATGACGAATCATTTTCCCGTTCTTTTGATAAAAATGCACGGGCAGACTTTGTTATTAGTGAATCCTTGCTGTGCAAGGAAATCACTTAGTCTGTTATACCACATTTTGCATGACTGTTTTAGTCCATACAAGGATCTATGTAGTCTAACAGAGAATACGTCCCGAGGTATCTCTTTCATCTCTGTGGGTAAGTTAAACCCATCTGGTAGTTTCATATAGATCTTTTTATCTAAATCGCCATAAAGATATGCAGTCACAACGTCCATGAGCTACATTTCTAGGCTTGCCAGAGATGATAGGCTTATTAAGAATCTGAATGTATTAGTGTCCATTACCGGGGAGTATGTATCTTCATAATCGATACCCGGTCTTTGGGAAAAACCCTTTGCTACAAGACGCGGCTTGTAGTGGACGATCAGATTTTCTTCATTTCTTTTTCTAATGAAAACCCACTTATATCCCACAGGTCTAACACCTACTGGTGTTTGGACTACAGGTCCAAAGACTTTGCGTTTCGAGAGTGAGTCCAGCTCTACTCTTATCGCCTCGTCCCACTTTGGCCAATCATCTCTGCGTTTACAATCCGCTAGAGAAAGTGGTTCGACGTCATCGTCGTATTCAGCGACGTGAACGGCAATAGTGAACGCAAAATCGTCGACGACGACTGTGCTATGTCGGTCCAGTACCTCCCCAGTACGTACAAAGTTTAATGATGTTTCTCCTAATGTTTCCTCTACGGGGGAAATTAGGAGGGGAGAGGTAGCTGTCCTGAGCTCAGTATCCTGTGGAGGGATAATCTTATTTTCACCAGGAATCTTCCTCTTTCAAGGAACTTTATCTTTTGAACCTGGTGGCCGTCCTCTTTTCAATTGAGGTACAGCCATTTCTGCTGCGGCTGGATTGCATCCATTTATAGGGATGTCAATCCTAGCTGGAGTGTTAGCAGCAGGGACGTGTGAACGGACGATCTTCTGGCTGTCCGTGAACTTATCTGGCAATTGGTGTACTGTATTCTGGATGTGAAGGATCTTCAGGATCTCATCTTCACACAGATTTGTACGCGGATCATAAAGGGACAAAGACTTATTTTCCCAATTAATGGTCTCCGAAGCTTCAGGCTTCTTGGAATGTTTGCCCAACTTTGGAAAAGTTTTCTCATCGAATTCACAATCAGCAAGGCGTGCCTTAAATGCGTCCCCCGTTAGGGGTTCTAGGTATCTAATAATCGAGGGTGAATCAAATCCAATATAGATTCCTAGACGACGTTGAGGACCCATTTTGGTCCTCTGAGGTGGTGCTATTGGAACATAGACCGCACAACCAAATATTCTCAAATGAGATATACCTGGAGTTGAGCCGTATGCTAGTTGCATCGGAGATAATGTATTGCCTCCAGAGGGGCGTATCCTGATAAGAGATGCGGCATGCAGAATAGCATGCCCCCAAGCATCCACCGGCAATTGGGATTGCATAAGCAATGGACGTGCAATCCATTGTAGTCTCTTTATAAGAGACTCTGCTAATCCATTCTGGGTGTGAACATGAGCTACTGGATGTTCAACTTCTATACCCGTTGCCTGGCAATAGTCTTCGAAGACTTGAGATGTGAATTCGCCCGCATTATCAAGACGTAGTTTCTTGATATGGTTATCGGGGAAATGAGCACGTAACCTAATTATCTGTGCCAACAGCTTTGGAAAAGCTAGGTTACGGGTGGACAAGAGGCACACATAAGACCATTTTGTGGATGCATCTATTAGTACCATGAAGTACCGAAATGGGCCACTTGCGGGGTGAATAGGCCCGCAAATGTCACCATGTATCCTCTCAAGGAAGCCAGGAGACTCTAAACCCACTTTAAGGGGCGATGGTCTCGTTATTAGTTTCCCCTTGAAACAAGGGGGACAAGGAAATTCACCCTTCTGAAGAATCTTCTGGTTCTTCAAATCATGTCCACGGGATTCAGATAAGATGCGTCGCATCAGAATGGATCCAGGGTGACCAAGTCTGTTATGTCATAGTTGAAATGGTGGCATTGGCTGGCACGTCTGGTGCTCAGTCATATTGGCTTCAACTGGTTGAATGTATGTTTGGTAGAGACCCGACGGGAGTCCCTTAAATATTTCGCAGATGGTCTTCTGGCCATCTTTACGAAGAGTGACATACATGTATTCAACCTTATTTTCATCTCTAGTTTCTAAGTGATATCCGTTTAAACGGATGTCCTTGAAGCTTATGAGATTTCTATTTGATCTTGGAGAAAATAGTGCATTATTGATTTTTAGTCTTGTGTTATTTGGGAGCAATAATATTGCATCACCAGATCCTTCGATTATTTTGGACAGTCCTGAAATTGTAATGACAGGACCGTCATATTTACTTATGCTATTAAAATAGCATTCATCGCGAAGGATAGTGTGCGTCGAGGCACTGTCCACTAGGCACTCATACATCATCTATATAAGCAAAAAACGATAATTTATTGATGGAAATGTAAAATGCATACATTCAAAATAAAAGATCGTCTTTATTAAGTATACTAGAGATGAAGCTACAATTTATTCTTTGAAAAGCATAGATAAAGATAAGGCTCAATCGAGCAGGTCGTCATTTTCGAAATCCTTGGAAGTGAACTTCATCGGATTTTCCACATTTGCCATGTTTGTTTCAGGCGGAGGCTTCTGGCTCGCCTGATACAGTTCCTGGAAGTGTCGAGGTGTGCGACAGTTTCTGGACCAATGTCCAGTCATGCCACAACGATGACATTTGTCCTCCCATGTCTTCTTTGGATTTGACAATGTATCAGTGTTCTTACGCTTCCAAGTGAAGTTTTTCTTCCCTTTGTTATTCTTGTTTTGGGGAGGAGCATTGGCTGGTTTCATAGGGGCATTTCCATTGTTCTTTCTGCCCCTCTTCTTGTTCTTCCACTTCGGGGGGTGAACACTGTGGGCTTCGGGAATAGGAGCTGAGCCTGCCGGACGCTGGTTATGAGTGGCCAGTAAAAGGTCTCTATTCTGCTCTGCCCTCAGGAGGCAAGAGAGCAGGTCAGAGAACTTCGTGAAATTGCGTTCACGATACTGCTGCATGAGGATAGCATCTTTCTCATGAAACGAGGTAAATGTCTTTTTCAACATGCGGTGCTCCGAGACTTCTTCACCACACAACTTCAGGCGTGAGGTGATGTTGTGAAGTGCTGAGTTGTACTCAGCAACGGACTTGTAGTCCTGAAGTCAGAGGTTCTCCCACTCATAGCTGGCACGCGGGAGTATGACATCAATTTGATGTCTGTAGCGTGCCTCTAACGCTGTCCATTACTCCAGAGGGTCCTCTACCGTCAAGTATTCGGCCTTCAGGGTCCGATCTATGTGTCGTCTGATATAGATAATGGCTTTCGCCTTATCCATGTCAAAGACAGTGGTAGAGGTACTGCCAGCTGAAGGGGCCACTTCTGGGGCTTTGCTAGCAGATGCATCGGATGCTGCGGGAGCCGATGATTGGGCCACTGCGGGGGCCAGGATGGAGTGCAGGAGCGCCATGGAGCGCAAGTGGATCTTCAGGTCCACTCGCCAGCTCAAGTAATTCTTACCAGCTGCATCGAGCACCTCGAAATCGACGCTTGCCAATTTAGCCATTTTATCTATGCAATTTAAAGATAAGCATGAATTAAAATAAATTCAACAATCCATGCATAAAGAAATTAATAAGTAAAAATGCGGGGATCGGCCAGATACCCAAAATAATACACAGTCCAAAGTCCGATTACAGTCCAAAGAAAAGAGAATGAAAAATACAACTTTGGAAACCCCGGGTGGGTCCCTATTTCTGCATCCGTCTTCTTATGCTGTTGCACCGAGCCTTGGCTATTTATAAAATTTTCTCACTTACAAATTCTCTCAAAAAAAAGAAAAAGTGCAGGAAATGTAAATAGGTATGCAATGGCCGATCCCGAAAGACACATTTTTACTTATTTTAAACATCCACGCAGTTTATATGCTACAGGCATAAATTAAACAACCACGCATATATCTCAAGCACAAAAAAATATGGAAAAAGTAAACTAGAAAATATAATTATCTCGTAGACCACGTGGAAACGTCATACACCGTTAGGTTAGTTAACTAACGGCAGAGCGGTCTCAGGATCTTTGAGATGATTATATTTTTTAAAAAAAAATTCTAGTAAACCATACATAATAATTTGCAAGAGAGATGTTTAAATAAATAGAGGAACATATAAATGTAATTATTGATTTTACAAAGTTTTTCTCATAAATTTCAATTTGCAAATTTAATTCTTCTTTAAAATTATGAAGAAGCCGAATTTGTGTAGGATTTTGTGGCTTCGGGCCAAAAATTATTTTTAGTATAAGCGCTTGTGGCCCGTTCCACAGTTTTGCAAAGTTGTTTGCCGCAATTATTATGGCTTCGGGCCAAAAATAAGCTATTAGCCTCGGCCTCGGGCCTCGGGCTCGGCCTCGGTCCTCGGGCTCGGGCCGCGGCATCGGGCTCGGCCTCGGGCCTCGGGCCTCGGGCTCAGCCTCGGGCTCGGGCTGCCCCCCTGCAGCGGGGGGCGGCGGCGCGGAAGGCCC
Organism: Scilla litardierei; assembly: GCA_030789695.1. Classification (NCBI taxonomy): domain Eukaryota; kingdom Viridiplantae; phylum Streptophyta; class Magnoliopsida; order Asparagales; family Asparagaceae; genus Scilla; species Scilla litardierei. The sequence continues at coordinate 505,193,233 of CM061142.1, read as the reverse complement.
CCCAGCTGCAGGGGGGATCGGCCTTGGGCCGCCCCCCCTGCAGCGGGGGGCGGCTGCGCGGAAGGCCCCCCCGCTGCAGGGGGGATCGGCCTCGGGACGCCCCCATGCAGTGGGGGGCGGCGGCGCGGAAAGCCCCCCCCCCCCCCCCCCCCCCCCCCCCGCTGCAAGGGGGGATCGGCCTCGGGCCGCCCCCCTGCAGCGGGGGGCGGCGGCGCGAAAAAGCCCCCCCCCCCCCCTCTACAGGGGGGGATCGGCCTCGGGCCGCCCCCCCTGCAGCGGGAGGGGGGGCAGCGGCACGGAAAGGCCCCCCCTCTACAGGGGGGAGCGTGATCGGCGTTGTGGGAAGGCCCCCTCCTCCTTCAGGGGGGATGGGAGGATTTCATTTCGGTTCTTCTTCCCACCGAAGAATTTTAATGGCAAAAGGAAAAAAAAATTCAGAGAAAAAAAAACTTTGTAAAAGGGAAATTTTTTTTCTTTTATTAGACTAAATTTTTTTTTACTTGTTTATTAAAACAATGTAAAAATTATTTAGTCTAATTTTATCTACAGGATTATAGGGTTTTACCTCTAGATCAATGATCTAGGAAGAACGCGACGATGATCCGTAGAAATAAAAATCCAAGCTCCCGAACACTTTGAGGATGCCGCAATGCTCCAATGAACAGCCGCAGCAACGTTAGATTCCTTGCGCGTAGGGATGAATTTAGATGAAGATTTTTGCTCAAGAATGGAGAACACGTGCTGATAACGTGTTGGATGAAAATAAACTCAAGAGAGAGAGAGAGATCATTTCATTGCTAAGAATGAGTAATCATAGCTAAGAGCCATGGTTCTTTATTTATTTATCTCATAGTGGGGAGGCCAAAAGCCTCTAGTAGACCAAGGGTCCCCATTACTCTAAGTAATGGGGGACCTAATGAATGGGTAATGAAGGAGGGGAGGCCAAAGGCCTCCCTCATTCATAACAAATTCGGTTTTTTAATATTTAATTTCCACTAATATTTGTAATGCTTCAGCATTTCCACTGACAATTTTTAATTCCCACGTTAGTTTAATGGTTATTTAATTCCAACTAATACTTAATTCCCACCAACATATTTAATAATTAATTAGTTAGTTAGTTAATGATTATAATTAAATATTTAATTAGTTTAATGATTATAAATTAATTAATTAATAATTAATTGTTATGAATAGGCCCATGAGGCCCATTGGGTATCCAGCCCACTATTGAAAGCTATAAATATGAGGGTAGGGGGCTCTTAACCCTCTACACCTATTTCCCTACTTTTCACTTCATAATACGTTATCAGCATGATCACGCTCGTTGATGAGACGGCGGCTCGCGAGGAAGGAGATCCATCAATCGCTCAGATTCAAGAAGATCGTAATCTTCTCAACGGGGAGCGAAAATGGAATCCTTCACCAACCGTCGACTAGATTCCCTTGTCGAATCTAGAGTTAAAATCAAAACTTTTTAGATCTAAACTTGCATTTCACGTTAGATCTGCATGTTTTAGGATCAAAAAGTTTAAAAACACGGTAAAAATCACATTTTTATTTAGATCCGCATGTCTAAAAACAAAATAAATCAGTTTTTTAGAGATCTAAATTCTTGAAAAATCCGTTTTTTACCCCCCGACCTTGATCCATACTCCGCACGCCCGAAGGGCGAAACGACGGCGTTTCACAAGCACCGCCGGCGGCGAAAACGCCGCGGCCATAAGCCGCGGCGGTCGCGGCCTGAAGCCGCGGCCCCTGTGCCGTGGCCTCAGGCCGCGGCCCCTGTGCCGCTGCGGCGGCCGCGCCTTGCGTGACCAGCCGTCGCAGTGGCGCGCTGCGGGCCCCCCTAGGGTTTTTCGGAAACCATAACCCTAAACGGGCCAATTTTTCGGGGGAGGCCCAAATTAACCCTAATGGGTTGTTTTCATGGCCCAAAAGCCTGAAAATTAGCCCATTTACACAAATAATTTTTCTTTTTTTTATTTTTGGCCCTAAAAGCCCAAAATAATTAAAGAAACTTTATAAAAAGGGTTTAAAGCGGTAAACAAAACATTAAAAATATGGATCAAAGGTGAAAAGTTTTTCAAAAATAATTTTTTAGCACGTCACACACTATTTAGATTAGTTAATTAATCTTTACATGCCTGTGATATGATTATCTGCGAGGTTGTATATTTTTCATATATTATCTGCGTGGATGTGCGATTAGGCTATGTTTTTAGGGATCAGCCAGGTTTCCGACACTTTTAATTTCCTGCAATTTTTTTTCTTTTTGAGAGAAATTTGTAAGTGAGGATATAAACGTAAAAAGAAGACCGGCGGACACCAAAAAGGAGCTGAAGGCGTATGCACAAAGATGAAAGAGGTTTCTCTCTGAAGTTCCCAAGTTGTACTTATTCTTTCATGCAACTTTTGATGTAATTTCGGACTGTCTTTTTCTTTTCGGTGTCGGCTGGCTGATCCCCATAGTCCTAAGTTATTTTTTCATTGCTTATACATTAATTGCGTGGATGTTAACTATTTTCATGCCATGTTAATGTTACAATGAAACTGTCAAAAAGCATGCGTGGATGATAATCTCTGTTAATTATTCATGTTATAAAACTGTCAAAAAGCATGCGTGGATGTTGATCTTTTTAATTATTCACGTTACGAAACCGTCTAAAAGCATGCATGGATGTTAAATTTCCTTTAATAAATTCATGTTATGAAAAATGCTTAAAATACACGCGTGGATGTCTATTTTTACTCAGTTTAATGATACATGCTGTTTTTATATTGCTAGATCATTCAATGGCCAGACTTGCGAATGTCGACTTTTCGGTCCTGAAGACCGATGGGTCAAACTACCTGAGTTGGCAGTTGGACCTGAAGTTCCATCTGCGCTCTCATGGTTTCAGTCTCACATCGACTGAGAAGGAAACAACAAGTACTGCCTCAGCCGACAAGGATGCTTCAAAAGAAGCACCTCATACATAGGAAGTTTCTGATATACTAAAGGTGAAAGCCATTATCTATATAAGGAAACATTTAGACTCGACCCTAAAGGACGAGTACCTTACTGTAGAGGATCCTTACGAGCTGTGGGACGCACTCGAGGAGAGGTACAGGCATCAGAGAGATGTCATACTCCCCGTGCGCAGTACGAGTGGACTCACCTCCGCATACAGGATTACAAATCCGTAGCGGAGTACAACTCAGCACTCTTCCGTATCACCTCACGCCTGAAGTTGTGTGGTGAAATGGTAACGGAGAAAATGTTGTTGGAAAAGACGTTCACGTCTTTCCAGGAGAAGGACATGATCCTTATGCAACAATACCGTGAGAGGAAGTTCACGAAGTACTCTGATCTGCTTTCATGCCTGCTTATGGCTGAACAGAACAGAGACATGTTGGTTGCCACTCACAACATGCGCCCTCCTGGCTCCGTGACCGGTGCCCGCCGCGTGTCAGGCAAGGGGTTTAAATATTTGTAACCGCAAGCGCACGATGTTGTAGTGTAGCTTGGGGGTCGAACACAGGGAGGCTAGGATGTGCTTGTGTCAAGGAGGACCAAAATCACCCCGTGGGCGAGCTAGCCCGAATCGGTTGATGGTTGTCACGATATAGGAATTCAAGGTATGAACAATAAGAAAATAAACCCGGGACCTTGGTTTCCACTCCAACGAGCGACTCTCCCCGATACGACCTACGGGTAGGATAGCGATCGGAATTAGGGTCTAATGGTGACACGTTGCCTCTGAAAGTGGTACCCCCCGGCATCCCATGGGCCCGATATTCCGGTCGGTGCCCAGGATGATACACCGGACTTCCCGGATTCGATCAGTGGGCACTCCCGTGTCCATTAACACTGATCGATTTCGGGAGCACTAAGCTCGCAACGATAACTCCCAACGTATCATCTTGCCGCTCCCGCGTGCTAGGATTCGGCGTCTACGCTAAGGGCGTGAGCAATGGCTAGGGAGTCAACCGCCAAGTTTATTCCCCCTTGGCCCAACGGTCAAAGGCGGTCTTTTTTCCCGCCGATGACAATGAAACACCCGCGTAACCGTTAGAAACCTAATCCCTATCGATTTCCTAACCCTATGGATGCATCGGGAAGAGCCCCCGAAGGGGTTTCCACCAAAATCCCAGATTTGGGAACTACTCACAAAAATTCATTAAAAAGCGATCTAAATGAAAATGAACCGTTGGAATCATAATCAGACGATAGGAATACGGAAGTAATAGAGTAATTAAGACAATACTAAAATTTGAGAAAGATCCGACAACTTACAAAAGAACAGAAATTACAGCCGTCACAATAGGAGAAAACAGTAAAAACTAGCAGCTCCCCCGTTTCTGGAACCCTAGGGGTTCTATTTATAGACTCTCGTATCACCCGATCGGTTGACAAGTCAACCGATCGGGTGATCCGTTACAGATAATGAACAGAAAACGGCGAGCTTTCACCCGGTCATATGAACCGGTCGGGTGAGTTCTTGGAGTGACCGGTTGGATCATGGCGCCATCGGGTGAAGTGATCGGTTGGGTGCCCGTGTCTTCAGCTCCTCAGCATCAGCTACAGATGAACCGATCAGGTGAGAGTCACCCGATCGGTTGGAATTTGGATCGAAACGACAGAGAACAGGCCCCCGCTGAACCGACCTGTGAACCAGTCGGGTGACTTTTGCTTGAGCTCCGGCCGAGACCGGGTGGTGCACGCGTGCATCACCCGATCGGTTGGAGATGACCAACCGACCGGGTGAGGGGCTGAAAAATGTATTCTTTGACGTTTGACCCCCTGGATCACGCGTGACTCCTCCCGTTGCTCCGGGGACTTGAGATATCGTCGTTAAACGTCCCCTACGTGGTCAATCTCCTGCAAACATTGAGAAACAAAGAAAAGTGAAAGAAAACGAGAAAATACGAGAAAACGAATAAAAGACGGCGAAAAATACGGAGAAACACAAAAGAAAACGTGCGTGAATATATAAAATATAAACGCACGTCAAAATCCCCCAAGCTGAACTCTTCCTCGTCCTCGAGGAAGACGAGTGAGAGTAGGAGCTCGGAGGGAGAAAATAGAGAGAAAGAGAGAAAAAGAAAACTCTATATCCTAGATCATCCGTCAGAGCCAACAAAATCAAAAACGACACACCAAGCAAGCAAATGTCAAATCACATCACTAACCCTAGGAAAACGAGTCCAACTAAGTGTCGTGGGCCCACGCGGTGAAGCGCGTGTGAGTGCGGTCGTGTGCTAGCAAATGGTGTCGCTTTCTACAATGTGCTATGAGCTCATATACGCAAATCCAAGAAACGACCCAAATACCGATTCGAATTTGAAATTGCGGTGAATATTAGTTCAAGCATGCATGAGAAGAGTATAAGAAGTGAAACGTATCATGCATCGAGGACTCCACAACTAGGGTCAAGGAAATCACGCCACTATAGCCTAGATACTAGCTAAAAAGTTCCTAAACCAAGTGTTTTCGAAAACGACGGGGGTTGAGATGATGTGGAGAAGAACACTCGGTGCAAATTCTCGCCTTCCCTTTATTCTCGGTAGGTAGGAAAAATATTCACACTAGAAATTTTTTTGGGTTTTGGGTATTTGTATTTTTTTTTGGCTTTTTGGCTATACAAAATTTTTCTTTTCTTTTCTTTTTGGGTTTTTCTTTTCTTTTCTCTATTTTTTTTGGATTTTTGGGTTTTTGGCTATACACATGTGTACTCTCCCAAGTGGGAGAACGGTACACGACGAGGGGATTTGCACCAAGTAAAACAAAAAAGAAGTCGAAATCTAAACACTTGGTCAAAGGAAACTATTCTCGCTAAATAGAGCATAGGCCAAATGGGTTATCCTAGTCCTTAATTGTGGAATCACGACGCATGCGAATTGAAATATACGATATAAATATAGCATGCATATAGTAGAAGCAAATACCGCATATTCAAATCGAAGCATGATAATCTAGGGGTCATTCCTGGACAGGTATATAAAATAAAATCACAAAGTAGAAGCACACCAAATAGCTAGGCACGACGTACGACTCACAAAAAGCCAAGTGGACCCACGATGCGTGAAATGCAAGAGGACTCGAAATCCTAGGGTCAGTGATTGTGATTATCGATGCCATGCTAGGTGTGTGTTATTTTGTGGCGATTCATCATAGGGTTCATCTCTAGGAGAAAGATATAAAAAGAAGAAAAGAAAAAGAAAAAGAAAAAATAAAAAAAACACGATGAAAACGACACAAAAACGAAAAAGAAGGACTCAATTGACGCACATAGTGCGACTCCCCCAAGCTGAAGCTTGCATTGCCCCCAATGCAATATGAGTGAGTACGGGAGGGCAATGAAGATGGGGGGGAATACGCACCGACACAAAAAGAAATGAAAACGAGGAAAACACAACGATGAAACTGAAAATAAAGAAAGATCAAAATCAAAATCAAACGACACGAAAATAGAAATAAAACCACACGACACGACACTCGAAAGGGGAAAAACAAGCACACACACAAGAATGAGAAAAACAACAAAACACGCCAGCACACCAAAATAGACGTCCCCCAAGCTAGACATGACAGTTCTAGCAAACAAAATGTGACCGTGAAATGCAGAGATATGCAAGGGGGAGTCAAAAACAAACAAGGTGAAATTGATGCGACACGCGAATGGTCCCCCCCTTCCGACAGAAACAAAGCAGGGCCCCGAAAAGACAGATGGGCACAAAGATGGGGGGGGCAAAAGTGGGAAAGAAAAATCAAGCAGGGGCACCACCCTCTGGGGGTGGTAACGGGGGCCTACACTGTGGACCAGGAGTCGTGGGTGGTGGAATGTGGAGCTCGGAGACGTCGGGTGGGTCTTCACGGATGTGGCGAATGAAGCTTTGAAGAAAGGGGAGGTCTCGGTCGACGGACTCCTCGGTTATCCGACCACCCTGTCCAGCTAGGAGGACTATGGCCGCGAACCGATCGGCATGGTCGTCGGTTTGGAATTGCATCCCATATTCGAGATCGTAAACGTGAGGTGTGGAAGTGGTGCGTGGTGTGGTAGATGGGTTGGAGGTGGTGGGTTGAGCGGGGGGCTGTGCGCGACGGGTACGACGGGTGGGCCTAGGGTTCGAAGAGCTGGCGTCGGTTGGCTTAACATGGCAGGGAGGCATTGTGCGGGTGTCGTGCGTGTGTGTGAGTATGTAAAAGTACAATGAATCAACACAAACACGAAACACGACCAACGAGCAAATGGAATATCTGGGGTAAAATTAAAATTGAGCAAAGGAGCGAGTTTACCCAAATGAGATGACGATCGTTGCTCGTAGACGCCCCGATGCTACTCGATAGGAGCACGCTGTGAAGCCGCAGCGATTTCTTCAGCAAGTTTCGAAATTGGGGAAAACGGGTGGAGGTTAGGGTTTTGTGTTTGGGTGGAATCGAGGAGAATGGAGAGAAACCGATGGTGGATGGGTAGGGAGATGGGGGGGAGGCGATCGAGGTTGATTTTAGGGAAGAAAGAGGGCAGGCGCACGAGGAAGAGGCGAAACGGCGGTTTTGGATTCAAAAATGGCGAGTGCGGATCGAACGAGCGGTCGAGGATATTTATAGGGTTTTAAGTCGAACCGATCGGGTGACTTGTTACCCGATCGGTTGACGGTTAGGTCAAAAATTCTTGCCGAAGAAGTGCTACAGGCGAACCTGTCGGTTGACTTGTCAACCGATCGGTTGGCCGCTCCACTCATTTTCCCGAGAATTGAGGGCTGCTCACCCGGTCGCCTCAACCGATCGCGCTCGAACTCAACCGATCGGTTGATATTTCCCAAAAATTTCCCGAGAGTTCTCCCCAGCTCAGCCGGTCTGTCACCCGGTCTCTCCATTCTTCAACCAATCAGTTCATTTGGGGACAGATTTCGGCTTGTATCTGATACATCCCAACCGATCGGTTGAGTTTTCAACCGATCGGTTGGGCTTTGTTTCCTGCAAAAACCAACATATTGTCTAAGTCCCTGAACGGATGTTCTCGCGGCTGATTTTATTTATAAAAATAGATAAAATAAATTCAAAAGTAACACTAAAAAGTGGGGCAAAAGTTTAGAGCATGGGTTGCCTCCCATGAAGCGCACTTGTTTAACGTCGTTGGCTCGACGCCCGCAAGAGATGTTCACGGTGGTTGATACGGGTGATGCCCGAAGTTCGGCATCTCTACTTCGTCGGAGCTTAAGGCCTTTGGAGTAGTCAGCGGCTGGAGAAAGATTTGCTCGACTACCCTCTCCTTGATCTTGGGATCCGGGGGCTTCTCTTTCGTATTGGCGCTTACCGCCATCTTCTTTAGGATCCAGACCTCGTCTTTGGTGAGGCCCATGGGTTCTTTCCCCGTTCTCCTCGCAGGAGGAGCCTTGGGGAACCCGGGAGGGGTTGTTCTTGCTGCATTCGCTCTCCCAGCAGCATCATTGTTCTTAGGGCCGTCTCGGTCTTCTGAATCCTCCAAGTCATCGGGGGGGTTTCTTAAGAGAATCTCCCAGGAGCTCTCCTCAACAGCTTTTTCTTCTTCCATCTCCAGCAAATTACACCGAGGGTCGTCTGGGGGATCGGGGTACTTCATGGATAACCCCAGATCAAATTCAACTTTTTCTCCGCTGACGTTTAGAGAAAGTTTTCCGTTCTTCACATCAATCAAAACGCCAGCAGTGGCCATGAAAGGCCGTCCCAGGATGATGGGGGTGTGTGCGTCTTCAGGCATGTCCATGACCACAAAGTCCACTGGCACATGCACCCCGTTTACATTGACAGGGAGGTCATCAACAATCCCCACTGGATATTTGACTGACCGGTCAGCTAGTTGTAGGGTCATACCGGTGGGCTCCAAATCACCCATTCATATCCTTTTATACATCGACAAGGGCATCAAACTTACACTCGCTCCGAGATCGACGAGTGCACGATGAATCTTCACTGCCCCGATCGTGCAAGGAATTGAGAAGCTCCCCGGGTCTTTAAGTTTTGGCGGATTTGCCCTCTGGATGAGAGCGCTACATTCCGCCGTCAACACTACTTTCTCATTTTTAGACCCTCTCGTCACCAAATCTTTCAGGAATTTTGCATAGGAGGGGATTGTTTCGATTGCTTCTAGGAAGGGGATTTGTAAGCTCAGGTCCTTGACCATGGCGAAGAACTTGCCATATTTCTCGTCGATTTTGGCCTGAGCTAACCGTTGTGGAAATGGCACAACGGGTTTGAACACTTTCGGGCTCCCTTCCTCGTTCTTCTTCTTCTCTTCTTCAGAGTCTCCCTCCGGAGTCGTAGGATTTGATGACGAAGCACCGGCGTCATTTGATTTTTCGATCGGTCGCTCGACGACCAATGGTGCTTCCGGTCTGTTAGGGGGCACTCTAGTTGGAATTTGTGTCCCGCTTCTCAGAACGATAGCGGACACATTTGCGTGCTCGTGCACGAGTGCCGATGTTTGGGTTGCTCCCCTCGGGTTCACCTCCGGTTGTGGCGGCAATTGGTTTTGTGACCTTGAGAGGTTCGCCACTTGTAACCCCAGCTGGGTTACTTGGTCCGTGAGGGCCCGCTGACCCATTTCCAGCTTTTGATTGATCTTCTCCTGGTTGGTTATATATTGAGTCAAGAGAGACTCAACCGGAGAGACGGCCCTCTGTTGGCCATACTGCTGCTGCTGCTGATTCATGGGGGCGTAAAATTGTTGCTGAGGCTGCTGCTGATATTGTTGCTGCTGAAACTGACTCTGTTGTGGCCTAGCCGGCTGATATGTTTGTTGCTGCGGCTGCTGAGGTGGCGAGGGCTGAAATGGCGCCCGGTAACCAAAGTTAGGGTGGTTCCGGTTGTTTGGAGAGTAGGCCGGGTTGGAATTGGTTCTTGGTGGATACGGCGCATTTCCTGTGGGGTTGTAAAATAGTGCGCTTGCCTGATCCAACGGTGGTGAGACGTCACCACCGTCGAATTCCCCAAAAATTTCAGATTCTACCGCTGCAATCTGCTGCGTTCCGGCCCCACCGGCTCCTACCATTAGTGCGGAGATCTGGGTCGAAAGCAAGTCGAACTTGCTCGAAAGTTTGTCGACGTCCTTGACTCTGTGTATACCCCCAGACCTTGGTGTGGCTCTCTCGTCACACCACCGCTCATTGTTGGATGCCATATTTTCCAGAATATGTCCGGCATCTTCCTCGCTCCTTGACATGAAGGAACCCCCAGCCGCGGCGTCCATAGAAGATTTCAGGTCATCCCTCAGCCCATTGTAGAACAGATTAATAATCTGCCACTTCGGAAGCTCATGGTGAGGGCATATTTTCTGCATCTCTTTGTACCTCGTCCAAGCTTCATGCAAGGACTCGTGGCTGGCCTGGGAGAAGGAGGAGATCTCACTCCTCAACTTCATGGTCTTCCCCGGAGGAAAGAACTTCGTCAGAAAAGCGTTGGAGAGCTTCTCCCAGGTATTGAAAGTGTTGGGGTCCTTCCCCCTAAGCCATTGCTTGGCTTTGTCTCGCAACGAGAAGGGGAACAGCTTCAGACGGATCGCCTCAGTCGTGACACCATTAATCCGGAAGGTGTCCCATTTCTCCAAGAAGGAGTCTAGATGCTCGATCGGGCTCTCCATGGGTGCACCCGCAAACTGATCCTGCTGGATCCATGTCACCAAGGACGGCTTTAGCTCAAAGCTTTGGGCCGTAATAGCTGGAGGACAGATGGCGGAAGTGGACTCGATAGATGGCATCGAGTACTCCAGCAGAGACTTGTGAGGCGGGGTGTTCTCCTCCATGGATTCGGGATCCTCTCTTCTTCGCTTCTCGGCGGCCAAACGCCTAAGGGTGGCGTTAATCTCTGGATCGACGGGAATCAAGTCGTCGAGACTTCTTGAACTCCTGCGCATGAAAAACAACAAACACCCGTGAAGCGACAAGTGGGAGAGAAACAGATAAAATAAGAAATAAAAATAAGAAAAATAAAAAGGAAAAAAGAGAATGCGAAAATTATCACGAGGTAGGGATGAGAGCTAGACACTAGGGCTCAAGAGATCCTGAAATAACAAGCACGTTGCCTCCCGGGCAGCGGCGCCATAAACTTGACCGGTGCCCGCCGCGTGTCAGGCAAGGGGTTTAAATATTTGTAACCACAAGCGCACGGTGTTGTAGTGTGGCTTGGGGGTCGAACACAGGGAGGCTAGGATGTGCTTGTGTCAAGGAGGACCAAAATCACCCCGTGGGCGAGCTAGCCCGAATCGGTTGATGGTTGTCACGATATAGGAATTCAAGGTATGAACAATAAGAAAATAAACCCAGGACCTTGGTTTCCACTCCAACGAGCGACTCTCCCCGATACGACCTACGGGTAGGATAGCGATCGGAATTAGGGTCTAATGGTGAGACGTTGCCTCTGAAAGTGGTACCGGCATCCCATGGACCCGATATTCCGGTCGGTGCCCAGGATGATACACCGGACTTCCCGGATTCGATCAGTGGGCACTCCCGTGTCCATTAACACTGATCGATTCCGGGAGCACTAAGCTCGCAACGATAACTCCCAACGTCTCATCCTGCCGCTCCCGCATGCTAGGATTCGGCGTCTACGCTAAGGGCGTGAGCTATGGCTAGGGAGTCAACCGCCAAGTTTATTCCCCCTTGGCCCAACGGTCAAAGGCGGTCTTTTTCCCACCGATGACAATGAAACACCCGCGTAACCATTAGAAACCTAATCCCTATCGATTTCCTAACCCTATGGATGCATCGGGAAGAGCCCCAGAAGGGGTTTCCACCAAAATCCCAGATTTGGGAACTACTCACAAAAATTCATTAAAAAGCGATCTAAATGAAAATGAACCGTTGGAATCATAATCAGACGATAGGAATGCAGAAGTAATAGAGTAATTAAGACAATACTAAAATTTGAGAAAGATCCGACAACTTACAAAAGAACAGAAATTACAGCCGTCAGAATAGGAGAAAACAGTAAAAACTAGCAGCTCCCCCGTTTCTGGAACCCTAGGGGTTCTATTTATAGACTCTCGTATCACCCGATCGGTTGACAAGTCAACCGATCGGGTGATCCGTTACAGATAATGAACAGAAAATGGTGAGCTTTCACCCGGTCATATGAACCGGTCGGGTGAGTTCTTGGAGTGACCGGTTGGATCTTGGCGCCATCGGGTGAAGTGATCGGTTGGGTGCCCGTGTCTTCAGCTCCTCAGCATCAGCTACAGATGAACCGATCGGGTGAGAGTCACCCGATCGGTTGGAATTTGGATCGAAAAGACAGAGAACAGGCCCCCGCTGAACCGACCTGTGAACCGGTCGGGTGACTTTTGCTTGAGCTCCGGCCGAGACCGGGTGGTGCACGCGTGCATCACCCGATCGGTTGGAGATGACCAACCGACCGGGTGAGGGGCTGAAAGATGTATTCTTTGACGTTTGACCCCCTGGATCACGCGTGACTCTTCCCGTTGCTCCGGGGACTTGAGATATCGTCGTTAAACGTCCCCTACGTGGTCAATCTCCTGCAAACATTGAGAAACAAAGAAAAGTGAAAGAAAACGAGAAAATACGAGAAAACGAATAAAAGACGGCGAAAAATACAGAGAAACACAAAAGAAAATGTGCGTGAATATATAAAATATAAATGCACGTCACTCCGCTCCACTGCCACCTCCTGTAGAGGCACACTTCCAGTCTTCCCAGAAGAAGAAGATGGACAAAAGGCAAAATTCCAGAAATGGAAAGAACAAAAGTAGCGGAAGAAGGCCACTCCCCCAGCTCCTCCTCAGAACCAGAAGTTCATGGAAAAGAAGCAAAAGAGGATGTCCAACAAAGGTGGCACTCACAAGAAAGACTGGGAGGATAAGTGTGTAGGAAGATATATGCCCATAAGGCAATTTATCCTGAGTATACGTCTTGTTCATACTGTATATGGTACCTATTATCCTAAGTATAAAAATCATTCGTATTAATATACTTAGATAATATCCACAGACATATAGTTAGATACTTACGTATCTAGATAAGATCTCGATTATGAGCAAGTAAGCGACCGAATAGAAACGTAAGTCTTAAACGGTTCGTGGTCATAAATGTGTCGAGAACTAGATATTGTCACGCCCCGCTTCCCAAAAACGTGGAGGCGAAGCGTGAGAAGGTCCGCTCAGACTTGAAGCTACAAAGCTGCAAGTCCGATAAGCGTCAATCAAATTTAAACTGCAGGTCCTTGCAACGCGAAACGAAACAAAGATAATAATAAGGAAATGAGACAAAAGAATAAATCTCAGAATATCCATAATAATAAATTTCAACATCGCAGAAAAGCCACCAGGCTAAAAGAAAAGAGTCTAAAAGAGGCCCCAGCATGGCCAACAAAAGTACAAAGTACGAAAACAAGGTAATGGCGCTACGCACCGACAACTAACAGCAACCTAAGCAAAAGCAACTCAAACAGTCTCTAAGACTGGTCACCGGTGTCCACCAACTCCTCGTCAAAAGTAGGCTCTGGCTCAACGTCAGTAAACACCTCGTCCTCAGCTACGGTCTCTGGCTCAGGGTCTAACATGTGACACCCAAAAGAGCAAGGGGCACATGTCAGCAAGTCTACAAGAGACTTGTGCAAGGAAACTGAAGATAGGTAAAAGTAAAGCAACCTAGCAGTTCTAGCATGATGTAATGACATGGCAGTTAAAGTAATGAGTGCAACAAGTAAAGTAAAGTAGGAGCATGGCATTTAAACATGGCATGGATGACAAGTTTTACATGAATCATTCACAAAGACAAGTACAAGTCAAGTAAGCACCTCGTGCACAGAGATTACGCCTTTTGGCTAGAGTGGCTGCGCGGGCCAACTCCTAAGCTCAAGTGATCGCTTATCCCTACCCCTCCACGTGTATCGGGCATTGGCTTTTGACCAACACATGAGGCCCGCTTCTGGATCACGAGCCAGGAAGTGTTTTACCATGATGGCATAGGGGTGCACCTAGCCGGACAAGGAAGTACAAGTATTGTAGCGTGTGCTACGAATGCAACAATCAACTTGGATGACATGTAGAATGCAATGCATGGCAGTTAAAAGTGCGTACAGATAAGGAATTTAAACGTGACAGATATCAATGCATGCATGACATGGCAGGGTGACGGAGCTAGCTTCGTTATCAAGCTAGATCCTAAAATTGCGTCTAGACAGCTATCATTTCACTGTCTAGTCTCTTTTACGCTAAAAACAAGGAAGTGGCCTAAAAACGTGGCCCTAAGCAAAAGTTGGCAAGTTTCACTTGCCTGCAAGTACAACGTCTGAGCACACCGAACAACGAGTCCAAAGTCACAATATCCTACCTGCACAATTCCACCGGCCTACATCCGTTTTATTAATCTTGATTAGTGAATTCTAAAACATTTAAAAATACTTTAAAAATATCGATTTTAGTTTTGATTAGCAGGCAATGGGTTGGGGGTCCTAGGGGTGCAAAGCGTTACCTCAACACGACGCGAAAGCTACACTGGCGTCTGGTAGCGACGCCAGGGGTTGGAATAAAAGAACGCGCTCCAAGTCCTGATTCCAAAATAGATTCCTCGCTGGAAAGTTCGGAGCAGCAACCGGAGCAACGAATCCAGATTCAAAGTTAGCACGTGCGACGACGGGCTACGACGTATCACAACATCGTACGCGGCGAATCGTCGGAGAGAACGCGCCTAGGTGGGGCCCACAGTAGTCCTAGGGACCAATAGGGGACCCACAATACCTCTGGAGAACTTGGGGGGCCCACGGTGGCAAGCGGTGCGACGGGTGCGGGGTTGCGACGTTTGTCTCTCGGTCAGACACGCTTGGTGCGGGGGTTTTGCTCGGTCGGTGCGGGGGAACGGGCCTGTGCAGCACAGCGGGTCGGTGCGGGGCTTGGTGCTCTCGGTCGGTGCGGAGCAATGTCTCGGTCGGGCGCTGCAGCGGGGCGTTGCAACATTGAAACGTTGCAACGAAGCGGGGCTTCGGTCGGTGCGGGCGGGGGCTTCGGTCAGGCACGGTGCGGAGCGGGCGACAGAAGCGGGGCTTGGTGCGGTGCGGAGATGTGGGCGTGAGCGGGGGTGGCTATCGGTCTGACCGAGAGATTCTCTCGGTCGGACACGGATTGGTGCGGGGGCGATGCGGAGCGGCTGTGCAGATGCGGAGCGGGGCTTGGTGCGGGCGGCTGCTTCGGTCGGTGCGGGGGAAACGGAGATGTTTCCTCGGTCGGTGCGGGTGACGGCAGTCGCAACGTTGCGACGAATCGTCGCAAGCGTGAATTTGAGTTTTGGAAGCGGCTAGGGTTATTTTCTTGCGAAAATAGGTCTTCCTAGGGGTTGTTTATATAGTGTAGAGGGGTTGACTTGGTCTAGGGCTAATCCTAATGGGATTAGGAGTTTAAAATAATTTAAAATTCGAATCTCACCCTCTCCAACTCGCACAAGGCTTGGGTGCGGCCCAAATGAGCTGAGATTTGGCTCAAAAATATTTTGAAGTATTTAAAACGTAATAAAATTTTGTTGGGCCGAAAATAATTTAAAACGTAGCTATTAAAAATATTTTAAACCTTGCTAAAAATATAAAAGTGGTCAAATGAACTCCAAAAATTATAAAATAAATATCGGGGTGATCGTGATGATGAAAGGAAGCTAACTAAGAAGACGGATCTCAATTTCGACGTCGGACGACGGAACTAAAAATAGAAACGTCTCCCGTCAAAAGTGAAAATCGCAACGTCTCATCGAATAAGATTAAATTGTGGGAAAACGACTCGAGAAGTGTCGTTCCAAATTAGTGCCACTATTTAATACTCTCAGAGACGTTCACAACGGCATATCACAACAAAGTGTTCACAAACAACAAAGTCTAAAATAAACACGTGCACGGTCAAAAGCACGTGCACGAACAAAGTACAACGAAAACAGACCGTTACATCCTCCCCACCTTAGAAATGATTCTGTCCTCAGAATCAACATCAAGCACTGCTCGGGAAAAGGTGCGGGAAGCGCTCTCTCATCTCATCCTCACGCTCCCAGGTGGACTCACCAGGGGAACTGTGACGCCACTGCACTCGAACCAAGTCGACGGTCTTATTCCTCAACTGCTTCTGTCGACGATCTAGAATCTCAACTGGCTGCTGATCATACGACAGATCCGGACGTACCGTGATCTCCGAGAAATCCACAGCATGGGACGGATCACTAACGTATTGACGTAACTGAGATACGTGAAATACGTCGTGAACTCCCTCGAGCGACGACGGCAACGCCAAGCGATAAGCCACGGCTCCAACTCTCTCCAGGACATCAAACGGCCCAATGTACCTCGGACTCATCTTGCCTCTCTTCCCAAATCGAATAACTCCGCTGTTCGGAGAAATCTTCAGGAAGACATGATCGCCAGGCTGAAACTCCAAATGCCTCCGTTTAGCATCGGCCCAATGCTTGAAACGGTCCTGCGCAATCCTCAGCTTCTCCCGGATGTTCCTCACAACATCCACGGCCTCCACAATCATCTCCGGTCCTAACAGCTCCCGATCTCCAATGTCATCCCAGCTCAGTGGCGATCGACATTTCTTTCCATATAGCGCGGCGAAAGGCGCCATTCCAATACTCGCCTGGTAGCTGTTATTGTAGGCAAACTCAACGTGATGGAGATGATCCTCCCAAGATCCCTTAAAGTCCAACATGCACGCTCTCAGCATGTCCTCCAAAATCTGAATCGTCCTCTCGGACTGGCCATCCGTCTGCGGGTGGTACGCCGTGCTGAAACTCAGACTCGTACCCAGACTCTTCTGCAGACTCTGCCAAAACTGAGATGTGAATCTTGTGTCTCTGTCCGACACGATACTCACAGGGACTCCGTGAAGTCGTACGATCTCCTGCACGATTCACGTTACATCACTATCTAACTAGGAAAAGGAAATAGAAACGGAGTGTAAAAGAATTTACCTCCATATATCTCCTCGCTAGCGTCTCAGTAGACTGTCCTACTCGGAAGGGAATAAAGTGCGCGGATTTGGTCAATCGGTCTACGATCACCCAAATCGCGTCATTCTGCTTCGGACTCCGAGGTAGTCCAGTCACGAAATCCATAGTGATGTGTTGCCACTTCCACTCCGGAATCGGAATCGGTTGTAGCAACCCTGACGTACGCTGATGCTCCGCCTTTACTTGTTGGCAAACCAAACACTTGGCTACACTCCGAGCCACACTCCTCTTCATACCATGCCACCAAAAATTCAGGCGAAGATCCTTGTACATCTTGGTGCCACCAGGATGTACAGAATACGGCGAACTGTGTGCCTCCACCAATAATTCCTCTCTGATATCTCCAGCTGGCACACACAACTTGGCTCCAAATCTCAACGAACCATCCTCATGAACCAAAAAGTCAGTCCGCAGACCGGCTTCCACCTGCTCCCGAATCTTCACCAGCTTAGCATCTCCAGCCTGTCAAGCCTTGATCCTATCCGCGATCGTCGACTGTATCTGCATACTCATCAACGAAGAAGTCTCTCCGGGAAGAATAATCTCGATACCAGTCTCGCAAAAATCCTGCTGCAATCTCCACTGCGAGGTCAACATCATCACCGCTGGAAGTCTGCTCAGCGCATCTGGAACCACATTCACCTTGCCAGGGTGATACTGCAAATCGATCTCATAGTCTGCCATGAGCTCCAACCATCGACGATGTCGCATGTTGAGCTCCTTCTGCGTAAAGATATACTTCAAGCTTTTGTGATCGGTGAAGATCTTCACCTTCTCACTCAGCAGAAAGTGCCTCCAAATCTTCAGCGCAAACACGACTGCAGCCAACTCCAAATCATGTGTCAGGTAATTCTTCTCGTGAGCCTTAAGCTGACGAGAAGCATACACAACCACATGCCCATGCTGATGCAACACACATCCAAGACCTTTGCCAGAAGCATCGCAAAAGATCTCGAATCCTCCACTCCGATCAGGCACAGCAAGTACATGGGCAGTCGTCAATCTCTCCTTCAGAACATCAAAAGCCGTCTCACAATCATCAGACCAAACATATGGCACATCCTTCCGCGTCAGTCTGGTCATCGGCTCAGCAATCCGGGAAAAGTCCTTAATGAAACGTCGATAATAACCTGCAAGCCCAAGGAAACTCCGGATCTCAGACGCTGACTGCGGAACCGGCCACTCTCTGATAGCCATAATCTTCTCGGGATCCACAGAAATTCCATCGCCTGACACCACATGCCCGAGAAAAGCAACTCTATCCAGCCAAAACTCGCACTTGGAATACTTAGCATACAAACGATGCTTCCTCAAAATCTCCAACACTGTCCTCAAGTGCGATGCATGTTCTTCCTCCGAATTTGAATAGATCAGAATGTCGTCAATAAAGATAACGACAAACTTGTCTAGAAAGTCGTAGAAGATCAGATTCATCAGGTTCATAAAAACTGCAGGCGCATTGGTTACACCGAAAGGCATAACCACGAACTCGTAGTGACCATACTTCGTCCTGAACGCTGTCTTCAGGATGTCCTCCTTCTTCACCTTAAGCTGATGGTAACCACTTCTCAAATCCAACTTAGAGAACACCCTCGATCCTCCGAGCTGATCAAAGATGTCATCTATACGAGGCAAGGGATATTTATTCTTGATAGTCACCGCATTCAGCTCCCGGTAATCCACACACATGCGACGCGAACCATCCTTCTTCTTCACCAGCAACACCGGTGCTCCCCATGGAGACACACTAGGATTGATGTAACCCTTCTGTAGAAGCTTATCCAGCTGCCTACGCAACTCCTCCAACTCTGCTGGAGCCATCCGATACGGCGCCTTCGAAATAGGCTGCGCTCCCGGAACAAGATCGATCGAAAACTCAAGAGCTCGATCGGGTGGCAGTCTAGACATCTCCTCGGGGAAGACGTCGTCGAATTCACGTACCACAGCTGGTCTACTCTGCTCCATCTGCATAGCAACAATCTCCACCGGTCTGGCCCGAAATCTGACAGGGCCAAGCGAACTGCTACCTCGACTGAACTCAAACACTGGATGTCCAGGGATCTCGAATACCACCTTCTTCCTCCGACAATCGCTCGCAAGCCAATCCATTTCAAGCACTGCATCGTAGTTGATGATGTCATGGACAATAAAATCAGCGTAAAGCTCATGTCCACAGACCACCAAAGGGCAAGAATTGCAACCATGATGCATCGAGATCACGCCATTTCCTGTAACGATGTTCCAAATCTTGGGGAGAGGGGAAGTCGTCAAGGAATGCTTCTCCACGAAGCTCCGAGAAATAATGCACATCGATGCACCGGAGTCAAAGAGGACTCGTGCGGGAGTCAAAGAGGACTCGTGCGGGAAATGTGCAAACCAAAATCACACCTAACAAACAATCTAACAATCAAACCCTATTCTAGCAAACAATCATATACAAGCAATCAAACATAATCTAACAAGCCAAAACTAATTAAGGAAGGAAACAACTAGATTGAGAGTTACCTGCGATAACCTCATCCACAGCCTCGCTCTCCACTGTCGTCATCAGATAAGCCTGCCTCCTCGGCTGCATGGCCTGCTGAAAAGCCTGCCTCTATGGAGCGAGGGGTGCTCCGCGACCTGCAGGTACATGTCCTCTCTGCTGCAACGGCTGTGCGGCAACCGGTTCCTTCCAAGGTAGCTTAGACTTCGGGCACTCCTTCATAGCATGAGTAGGATCTCCACAAATCAGGCACTGTCCCAACATCTTCCTACACTGTTCCTTAACATGCCCGGCCTTGCCACAGAAATAGCAAGTCTTCTGAGGAGGCACACCTGGCCTCTTGAACTGCACTGGCTGATTAGGTCTGGACCCAGGTCTAACCACTCCTCTGACCTGCTCCATAGGCCTCTTCCCAGCTCCAGAAATCTGTCCTCTCTTCTACCTCGCAATCAGCTCCTGTCTCTGAGCAGCTACCAGCAATTTCTGATATGACTCCATATCCGTCGTAGACATCAGGCTCTGCAAGTCTAGGGAAAGACCCTGCAGAAACCTCTAAGCCTTCTCCTCAGCATCCTCCACCATCTTCGGCGTGAAGCGACTCAGTCTAGTAAACTCCTGGTGGTACTGGTCCACCGTCAGATTCCCCTGCTTCAGCTCAATGAAGCGCTGCAACATCTCCCTCCTGGCAGCCTTCAGAAAGTACTCCTCATCGAACCTGGACTTGAAAGTAGCCCAAGGTATCGGGCTCACCAACAGCTCCTCCTCTGCATCCCACCAGTTGCGGGCATTATCCTTAAGCTGCTTCTTCACCAGATCAACCCATCCAGCCGGGTTGACCTTCGACATCTTTAGATTATCCTCAGTGTTTCTGATCCACTCCTCTGCAGCCAACGGTCCTTCAGATCCATCAAAGTAGGTCGGGCCCAGCTCCCGAAACTGCTTCGCTCCTGGCTCGAATCGAGAGGCACCCTCGGTATTCTGGAGCATGCCCTGCTGCACCTGCATCATCTGATGCATCATCCTCATGATCTCAGCATTGGTGGGCTCTCTATCCGGTACCTCAGCATGATTGGGCCCACTACCAGATCGGGTCTGTCGTCGTCCAGCCATCTAATGACATAGAAAACGAACAAACAAATTAGACTCAAAGCTTAATGACTTGGATGTTGCAATTTATTTAATGAACATTCCATTATTATCGTTGTTCCGTTAGTTCGCAATTGCAAGATAGGACCTGCATGGGCCATCAACAAAACCTGTCACGCCCCGCTTCCCAAAAACGTGGAGGCGAAGCGTGAGAAGGTCCGCTCAGACTTGAAGCTACAAAGCTGCAAGTCCGATAAACGTCAATCAAATTTAAAATGCAGGTCCTTGCAATGCGAAACAAAACAAAGATAATAATAAGGAAATGACACAAAAGAATAAATCTCAGAATATCCATAATAATAAATTTCAACATCGCAGAAAAGCCACCAGGCTAAAAGAAAAGAGTCTAAAAGAGGCTCCAGCTGGCCAACAAAAGTACAAAGTACGAAAACAAGGTAATGGCGCTACGCACCGACAACTAACAGCAACCTAAGCAAAAGCAACTCAAACAGTCTCTAAGACTGGTCACCGGTGTCCACCAACTCCTCGTCAAAAGTAGGCTCTGGCTCAACGTCAGCAAGCACCTCGTCCTCAGCTACGGTCTCTGGCTCAGGGTCTAACATGTGACACCCAAAAGAGCAAGGGGCACATGTCAGCAAGTCTACAAGAGACTTGTGCAAGGAAACTGAAGGTAGGTAAAAGTAAAGCAACCTAGCAGTTCTAGCATGATGTAATGCCATGGCAGTTAAAGTAACAAGTGCAACAAGTAAAGTAAAGTAGGCGCATGGCATTTAAACATGGCATGGATGACAAGTTTTACATGAATCATTCACAAAGACAAGTACAAGTCAAGTAAGCACCTCGTGCACAGAGATTACGCCTTTTGGCTAGAGTGCCTGCGCGGGCCAACTCCTAAGCTCAAGTGATCGCTTATCCCTACCCCTCCACGTGTATCGGGCTTTGGCTTTTGACCAACACATGAGGCCCACTTCTGGATCACGAGCCAGGAAGTGTTTTACCATGATGGCATAGTGGTGCACCTAGCCGGACAAGGAAGTACAAGTATAGTAGCGTGTGCTACGAATGCAACAATCAACTTGGATGACATGTAGAATGCAATGCATGGCAGTTAAAAGTTCGTACAGTTAAGGAATTTAAACGTGACAGATATCAATGCATGCATGACATGACAGGGTGACGGAGCTAGCTTCGTTGTCAAGCTAGATCCTAAAATTGCGTCTAGACAGCTATCATTTCACTGTCTAGTCTCTTTTACGCTAAAAACAAGGAAGTGGCCTAAAAACGTGGCCCTAAGCAAAAGTTGGCAAGTTTCACTTGCCTACAAGTACAACGTCTGAGCACACCGACCAACGAGTCCAAAGTCACAATATCCTACCTGCACAAGTCCACCGGCCTACATCCGTTTTATTAATCTTGATTAGTGAATTCTAAAACATTTAAAAATACTTTAAAAATATCGATTTTAGTCTTGATTAGCAGGCAATGGGTTGGGGGTCCTCAGGGTGCAAAGCGTTACCTCAACACGACGCGAAAGCTACACTGGCGTCTGGTAGCGACGCCAGGGGTTGGAATAAAAGAACGCGCTCCAAGTCCTGATTCCAAAATAGATTCCTCGCTGGAAAGTTCAGAGCAGCAACCGGAGCAACGAATCCAGATTCAAATTTAGCACGTGCGACGACGGGCTACGACGTATCGCAACGTCGTACGCGGCGAATCGTCAGAGAGAACGCACCTAGGTGGGGCCCACAGTAGTCCTAGGGACCAATAGGGGACCCACAATACCTCTGGAGAACTTGGGGGGCCCACGGTGGCAAGCGGTGCGACGGGTGCGGGGTTGCGACGTTTGTCTCTCGGTCAGACACGCTTGGTGCGGGGGTTTTGCTCGGTCAGTGCGGGGGAACGGGCCGTCGCAAGCGTGAATTTGAGTTTTGGAAGCGGCTAGGGTTATTTTCTTGCGAAAATAGGTCTTCCTAGGGGTTGTTTATATAGTGTAGAGGGGTTAACTTGGTCTAGGGCTAATCCTAATGGGATTAGGAGTTTAAAATAATTTAAAATTCGAATCTCACCCTCTCCAACTACACAAGGCTTGGGTGCGGCCCAAATGAGCTGAGATTTGGCACAAAAATATTTTGAAGTATTTAAAACGTAATAAAAATTTGTTGGGCCGAAAATAATTTAAAACTTAGCTATTAAAAATATTTTAAACCTTGCTAAAAATATAAAAGTGGTCAAATGAACTCCAAAAATTATAAAATAAATATCAGGGTGATCGTGATGACGAAAGGAAGCTAACTAAGAAGACGGATATCAATTTCAATTTCGGACGACGGAACTAAAAATATAAACGTCTCCCGTCAAAAGTGAAAATCGCAACGTCTCACGAATAAGATTAAATTGTGGGAAAACGACTCGAGAAGTGTCGTTCCAAATTAGTGCCACTATTTAATACTCTCAAAGATGTTCACAACGGCATATCACAACAAAGTATTCACAAACAACAAAGTCTAAAATAAACACGTGCACGGTCAAAAGCACGTGCACGAACAAAGTAGAACGAAAACAGACCGTTACAGATATCGACACATCGGATAGACCACTATGTCTTAGTCTTACCTTAGGGTAATGAGGATCTCATAGTCATTCGACTTGGTGAAGTCGGAGACGAGACACAGGTGCTCATTGGAGAATGAGTTCACTGAACGACCAAATTAGAGTTATTAAATGGTTAACTTTAACTAAACTGTCTTTAATAACTCTAAGGTGATGATAGATTAACTGGTCCTTATGACCTGAAGTCATTTGTACGAACCTGTGAGCGAACGGTGTAGCCTAGACATATGATCTAGCTTCGAGGCTAGGCCTGCTGAAAGATCTTAGGTTGGGTTGCACCTAAAGCTCTCGAGGTGAGTAGATGACTAAGATGGGATTCGTCACTTCCGTTAAAGGGAAGTTACTGTTACAGGCTCAGTACGGTCTTTATGTTAATCCTCAGCCGGGGTACGTTGTAAGAAGTACAACGAGAATACAACAAATACCGCCGTATACTGACCAATGTTGTCTAATAGGGTTGACAGTAAACCATACCCTAGGCCAACAGGAACACAGTCTTGACGAAGGGACTATAGCTAACGGTATTCATCACTGACACAGCCAATGTAAACCCAATGATGCTTTTGTCAAAGGGTCGATCACGTTATGATGATTCTGAAACAGGGACGACAGCTACTGCTCGTGGTGATCGTCGTCTAGGGGTTCCGAGCCCCAACCTGTAGTAAGGTCAGGCTGTAGGGTCTTACACCGAGTAGCGTTCGTGTCTTAGTAACAGGAAGATAGAATAGAGAGAGATATCATTTGATGATATTGAATAGTTAATATTCACAAAACTTGTTGTGAAAGTTAGTCGTAATTGCAATAGGGACAAATGTTGCATCTGATGCAAACAATGATTAAACGTGTCATAAATTGGTTACGACAAATTTAGTTGGAACAAATATGTTGGAAAGGGTTACCTAGCTGACGGGATAGTCCCGGTCTAAACACATGTTCAAACCACGTCCAAATCAGAGCTCAAACGAGCCCAGAAACGCGAAAACAGTCCAAGGCAAGGTAGGTTAGACCCACTGGGCTAACAAGCCCATCAGCAGAGGCAAAACGGGCACGGCCCGCTGGCCGCAGCGGGCTAACGCCCGCTGCCCAGCGGGCGGGCGGCCCGCCCTCACTGCCTTGGGCGGGCGCGCCCGCTAAGCTTAGCGGGCGCACCCGCAACTTAAGTTAATTTTAGGGTTTTTGAAACCCCAAATGACGGCTACGAAAAGTTGATTTTTGCCCGACTTTGGGCAATTGTTTGAGTGGTCAAACGAAGTCGAAATTCGTCGCCGTTGGTTCCTACGCGTTCACCATTCGAAACCCTTCGGATTGATAGCTTGTTTGGTGTCTAAAGTTTAATGAGCGAAGAGAATTAATTAGTTGAAGTTTGCTTTTATGAAAAGCTCACTAACTTCAAATTAAGCTAAATTAGCTTAATCGAATTTTCTTCGATTTAACTATTGTCCCACATTGCTCGCAACGAAGGAAGGAGTGCCGGCTCCCTATATAAATATGGGTGCACTCCCTTCGTTGAAAGATGCACCAAGTCCTCGATCGAGTAGCTCCAGACTTTTAGAGCAAGCTCGATCGGCGACTAAACTATTCTCTCTCTCTCTCTCTCTCTCTCTCTCTCTCTCTCTCTCTCTCTCTCTCTCTCTCTCTCTCTCTCTCTCTCGTCCTATTCTCCGGAGTAGTCCTAGCAAGACTACGAAGGGGGTTTGGATTCGGATCCAGACGTCTAAGACGCGGGTTCTACTCAAGTGAAACTTTCTACCACGTGTGATCGGCTTGGAGGCGAAAGTCGGCTCGGGCGGATCGGTTCGAGGGTGCGAGGCGGCTCAGGCAGATCGAGTCAAAGCGGCTCGGCTACGAGGAGCATCAGAAGACGGTGCGGTACATCTTGCCTGCTCCAGGGCCAAGATTCCGGGTATGTAGTTAAGCAGTTTTTTAAGTGTAGATTTAATTTTGTCGTTGTAGAGTAGATCCCTCTTGGGGTGGTCAGATCCACCCCAAGTTGGCATAGATCGGGCTAGGTTCTGGCTCCCTCAGAGCCTAGCTAAAATGTTTAGCTAGCTTAAAAGTTTTTCGTTTTCATTTTCCGCTGCGTTTTAAGCCCTTGTGGTCCGTCCGACTTAGGACGGACACAGATCCGAGCTCTGGGGGTCCGCCAAAACCCCAACAGTGGTATCAGAGCCACGGTTATGCTATAGATCTACTTTAGCGACGTTTTTTAAATCTTTAAAATTGCTTAATTTTAAACATACGAACTATTTTAGCTTTATGTTAAAATTAGTTTAAAAATTGTTTTGTGTTTTAAAAAATTGTTTTTGCAACACGAAATTTTTTTTGGGGACGATTTAAATTTTATGCGATAAATTTAAATAGGTCTCTGATATTTAAATGCCTCTTAAATTTTTTCTATGAGATATAATAATTTTTTCGAGCATTTAATAGTTTTAAAGTTTATGTAACTTCAAAGAAATATTTTATTTTTGAAATTTAAATTTTCTTAAGTTACATAAAGATTAGAAATTTTAAAACTTTGTTTGAAAGCTTTTAAAACGATTTCTAATGATTTTAAAAATGTTTTAAAATTGCTTTAATAGATATGTAAATTATAGAAATAATTTATTTTCATAAGATGAAATGATAAATTAGTTTATTTTAAATTACATATAGGTTTCAAGATTTTTTATGCGATATTTAATCTTAGAAATGTTTGATTAAAATTTTAAAGCCTAGGTTTTAAAATTATTTGATGATTTTATGAAACCTAGTTTTATGTGATAAAAACGTTTTTAAGCTTTAAATTTTTGATCTTTAAATTTAATTGTTAAATTTTAGATTTGCGTGTTATTTATTATGTAGATAATTTTAACTTGCAAAATTCTCATTATATGTCACTAAATGAAACTTTTATTTATGTGGATAAATTAGTTGTTTCATTTTCTTTTAATGGACATGTTGAATAATGTATTCATGAACCTTTTTGGTTAGCCATTAAATGATTAAAATTTTATAAGATGAAATTTTAATAAACTAGTGACATGCTATGTTTGATAAACAAAACAACATCAAAACCTAATACCATATTAGGGTAGTCCCTTTGATTGTCAATCATTTCAATAAATCGTTTAAATGATGATTTTCATAAAAGACTATTTTTGAAATATGTTGTTAAAATCCTAATTAGATTGGGATAGCACGTTGAACGAATGAACCTTATAGTTGATAAGGACTTAATAAAAATTGTTCAACCAATCCATAAAATTTCGAATTTTAGGATCCACTAGTTGATAAGGATTAACTAGTTCTTTTAAATAAAAGCCATTTAGTTGTTTGGACGAACATAGAATTGATGAAAACTCCTTCAATGGATCATGATGTCGGTCAATGTGCTTGGCTAAGTTTGCTGGACCAACCTAGCTAGTCTAGGTACTAAGTGGTCCTGGCTTAGTCAATTCCCTGGCCGTGTCCGCTGGACCACAAGGAGTCGATTCATGACTATGTAAGTCCATCGACTATACCTTAGTCAAATACGATAATAATCTTGTTCAAGATAAATCGTAGCCCTCCTTGTTTTAGGAGTTGGCAACTGTAAGAAACGTGTTACGGTTGTTGAGCTAGACTCAAGCCGTGACATGTCAATCTTATAGAAACCGATTTCTTGATTGACATCTTGACCTGACTGAAACCGTTGTCTCATCCTCCGAGCATCGGCGTAAGTCTAACCAAGAATGTAGTCTAAGTCCTGACCCAAACCGACGTGTCGTGCATACACCGAGCAGCGGGGCAAGTCAGGCTAGACACGAAAACAAGGGTCCGACTAGGCTAGCCATTGTGATCCGGATGAGCACACTCATGATCACAAATGACTAGGGGTAAAATCGACAGGGAATCATATTTAATATGATTGACGACAAGTTCGTCTACCGACTGCAGAGTCGGACAACTTGTTGAGACACACTCAAGGCTGTCAGACTCAGGGTAGTCGGATCCCTCTCTCACAAATGTTATTATATAATAAAATGTTTATTATTATGGCTTTAATAAATTTAGTGGGAGAATATAGTTTTATTAAAAACCATTAAAACTATACGACGAACATATACTGACTAAAGTATCTATAAAAATGCAGAATGGATTCGGGTCTTAGATATATGGTAGAGAAGAACGTGCTCGATGGAACGAACTACAAAGACTGGCTTAGGAACATTAAGTTGGTCCTTTCCCTAGCCGGGATTGGATACGTATTGTTCGAGGACGCTCCGGAGAAGCCCGATGACGATTCGACCTTCGAGGAAAAGGAAGCCTACAAGCTATACCAGAGGGACGTAGAGAAGGCCAGGTGCCTTACTCTGGCTTTGATGAGTAACGAACTGCAGAGGAAGCATGGACATATGGATGTTCAAAGTATGCTTCTGAATGCACAAGAGTTATATGGCAAGCGATCTTGAGCTGCCAAGTTCGAAGCCACCAGCAACCTCTGGGGCACAAAGATGGAGACAGGGCCCGTACAAGATCATGTCATCAAGATGATTGGGTACGTAGAGGACGCCGCCCAGTTAGGATTTGTCCTGGACAATGAGATGTCCGTGGACATTATCCTTAAGTCTTTAACTCCTGAGTTTAAGCCTTTCATCACTGGTTTTATAATGAACAGCCTTGAAACGGATCTTCCTGGTCTCCTCAATATGCTTAGGCAGTTTGAGGAGATTGAGAAGAAGCTGACTGCATTGGTTGTTGGCTCTGCTTCTTCCGACCAGCCGAAAGGCAAGGGTAAGAAGAGGAAGGTCCCGCAACCTGTGAAGGAGAAGAAAGGGAAGAAAAAGACCAAAGGGGCCCCATCAAAATCTGAGTGTTTCCATTGCCATAAGATTGGCCACTGGAAGAGGAACTGTAAGATCTATCTTGCAGAGAAGAAGAAGGGGCATACTGATGCCTCTACCTCAGGTACAACAAATTAAATTCAAGAAGAGTAATTATTTCCAATCACATAGTATGAGATACTGAGACATCTGTGTAATGTATACAGGTGGCTGATATGAAGCGAAGATTGGGAGAAGTGCGGAGGACGGTCGGCAATCTGAGCAATCGTTGCTGCTGGGGCCGTTCAAAGACTTCGAGAGACATGATCGAGAAGGATATGATACTAAATTTTAGTTGAATAAAATGTATCATTCTTTCAAGTGAAAACAATGATTGAGTGTTCTACACTCAAAGTTTATTTGATAAACAAATTACGGTTCATCTTTATGAATCCGTTGTTTTTTGAATGAATGTCTCGGAAATTGCGTTTTCTGTTGAATTGAAATTTGATTGAGATTGGCTTAAATTTTCTGTGATTGTGGCTTTCTGAGATGGTTGCGAAAATTCTCGAATGATGATGCGAAACTTCGGAAAATGTTGTTTTTGGAGCTGACTTAATGTTATAGTCAATCGGTAGTTAAGTATAGGTTCCAGGGGCGTATAAATTGTGTGCGATCACAATAATATGCATATTAAGATTAATTCTTAATAAACTACATTTAGTTATTAAAGAGTTAATATTAAATGTGGTTAAGGGAAAAGTACAGTGTAGGACGTTTGATTGAGTAAGTCAAATGCCAAGATACCTTAAACCGATCTTGACTTGACTCATTCGTCAAACCAAACCTGACACTAGTACATTCCATCTAAAGCACTTACCAAATGGTTATGTCTTTATATAAATCTAAATATGATTTAGATATGATATTGAAGCACTTAACCAGGTAATTCTTAAAGTCAGTGGGAGCCAGCTCGTATACTTAGATCCAGTCTTTCGGACTAAGTAAAAAGGATTTCCAACTTATATAAAGCATCTATATAAAACATTGAATCAAAATTGTTTTGATTTAATCGTATATATAGAAACTTAGGATGTCATGTATGTACTTGACATATTGACACAAGAAAAGTGGAATGAGTTGAGACTGACTTATAGATTGTAATGTTAGACCCTACATCTAGGTTGTATTAGCTAATTGTTAGCTATACAAAGATAGGAAAAATTGATCCAGATCATTTTTCCAAAGGATCAACCCTGTGTGATCAAGAGATGTATTAATTAATCCATTAAAATTCGTTGTAGATACTCGTTAGTAAAAACCACTCTTAGGTTTTTCATATAAATGTCCAAGTGACTGATATGCTATAACGGTATGAGATACCGAGATAAATAGCCTAAGTGCAAGTGGGAGATGTAGGAAGATATATGCCAATAAGGCAATTTATCCTAAGTATACGTCTTGTTCATACTGTATATGGTACCTATTATCCTAAGTATAAAAATCGTTCGTATTAATATACTTAGATAATATCCATAGACTTATAGTTAGGTCCTTACGTATCTAGATAAGATCTCGATTATGAGTAAGTAAGCGACCGAATAGAAACGTAAGTCTTAAACGGTTCGTGGTCATAGATGTGTCGAGAACTGGATATCGACACATCGGATAGACCACTGTGTCTTAGTCTTACCTTAGGGTAATGATGATCTCATAGTCATTCGACTTGGTGAAGTCGGAGACGAGACACATCTGCTCATTGGAGAATGAGTTCACTGAACGACCAAATTAGAGTTATTAAATGGTTAACTTTAACTAAACTGTCTTTAATAACTCTAGGGTGATGATAGGTTAACTGGTCCTTATGACCTGAAGTCATTTGTACGAACCTATGAGCGAACGGTGTAGCCTAGACACATGATCTAGCTTCGAGGCTAGGCCTGCTGAAAGATCTTAGGTTGGGTTGCACCTGAAGCTCTCGAGGTGAGTAGATGACTAAGATGGGATTCGTCACTTCCGTTAAAGGGAAGTTACTGTTACAGGCTCAGTACGGTCTTTATGTTAATCCTCAGCCGGGGTACGTTGTAAGAAGTACAACGTGAATACAACAAATATCGCCGTATACTGACCAATGTTGTCTAATGGGGTTGACAGTAAACCATACCCTAGGCCAACAGGAACACAGTCTTGACGAAGGGACTATAGCTAACGGTATTCATCACTGACACAGCCAATGTAAACCCAATGATGCTTTTGTCAAAGGGTCGATCACGTTATGATGATTCTGAAACAGGGACGACAGCTACTGCTCGTGGTGATCGTCGTCTAGGGGTTCCGTGCCCCAACCTGTAGTAAGGTCAGGCTGTAGGGTCTTACACCGAGTAGCGTTCGTGTCTTAGTAACAGGAAGATAGAATAGAGAGAGATATCGTTTGATGATATTGAATAGTTAATATTCACAAAACTTGTTGTGAAAGTTAGTCGTAATTGCAATAGGGACAAATGTTGCATCTGATGCAAACAATGATTAAACGTGTCGTAAATTGGTTACAACAAATTTAGTTGGAACAAATATGTTGGAAAGGGTTACCTAGCTGACGGGATAGTCCCGGTCTAAACACATGTTCAAACCGCGTCCAAATCAGAGCTCAAACGAGCCCAGAAACGTGAAAACAGTCCAAGGCAAGGTGGGTTAGACCCACTGGGCTAACAAGCCCATCAGCAGAGGCAAAACGGGCACGGCCCACTGGCCACAGCAGGCTAACGCCCGCTGCCCAGCGGGCGGGCGGCCCGCCCTCCCTGCCTTGGGGGGGCGCGCGCCCGCAACTTAAGTTAATTTTAGGGTTTTTGAAACCCCAAATGACGGCTACGAAAAGTTGATTTTTGCCCGACTTTGGGCAATTGTTTGAGTGGTCAAACGAAGTCGAAATTCGTCGTCGTTGGTTCCTACGCATTCACCATTCGAAGCCCTTCGGATTGATAGCTTGTTTGGTGTCTAAAGTTTAATGAGCGAAGAGAATTAATTAGTTGAAGTTTGCTTTTATGAAAAGCTCACTAACTTCAAATTAAGCTAAATTAGCTTAATCGAATTTTCTTCGATTTAACTATTGTCCCACATTGCTCGCAACGAAGGAAGGAGTGCCGGCTCCCTATATAAATATGGGTGCACTCCCTTCGTTGAAAGATGCACCAAGTCCTCGATCGAGTAGCTCCAGACTTTTAGAGCAAGCTCGATCGGCGACTAAACTATTCTCTCTCTCTCTCTCTCTCTCTCTCTCTCTCTCTCTCTCTCTCTCTCTCTCTCTCTCACACTCTCTCTCTCTCTCTTCCTATTCTCCGGAGTAGTCCTAGCAAGACTACGAAGGGGGTTTGTTTGGATTCGGATCCAGACGTCTAAGATGCGGGTTCTACTCAAGTGAAACTTTCTACCGCGTGTGATCGGCTTGGAGACGAAAGTCGGCTCGGGCGGATCGGTTCGAGGGTGCGAGGCGGCTCAGGCAGATCGAGTCAAAGCGGCTCGGCTACGAGGAGCATCAGAAGACGGTGCGGTACATCTTGCCTGCTCCAGGGCCAAGATTCCGGGTATGTAGTTAAGCAGTTTTTTAAGTGTAGATTTAATTTTGTCGATGTAGAGTAGATCCCTCTTGGGGTGGTCAGATCCACCCCAAGTTGGCATAGATCGGGCTAGGTTCTGGCTCCCTCAGAGCCTAGCTAAAATGTTTAGCTAGCTTAAAAGTTTTTTGTTTTTATTTTCAGCTGTGTTTTAAGCCCTTGTGGTCCGTCCGACTTAGGACGGACACAGATCCGAGCTCTGGGGGTCCGCCAAAACCCCAACAAAGTGCTCCAAATGCGGAATGACGGGCCACTGGTCCAGAATCTGCTGCACCCAGAAACACCTCCAGGACCTCTAC
The DNA here is from genome assembly GCA_030789695.1 of Scilla litardierei. Taxonomy (NCBI): domain Eukaryota; kingdom Viridiplantae; phylum Streptophyta; class Magnoliopsida; order Asparagales; family Asparagaceae; genus Scilla; species Scilla litardierei. The sequence goes on along the minus strand of CM061142.1, from coordinate 505,161,372 downwards.
CAGGCAAGCCTCAAGCCTCGAGCTGAGACAAACCTGATTGAGAGCGCAGCTTTGCCAGAGACCTCATGGACTCCTGAAGATTTCATGGGAGATGACACTCTCTAGTACTCTCTAGTTATGGACCATTTTTTATGCTAGCAATGTATTTTCCTTTTCTGCATAGTACCTAGTTTTTATTCCATGTCAAAACATTTCCTTTGAGCATTTTTAAATGAAAGTAGATCTTTTCTTTTTCATATTATTTACTGCTTGAATGTCTTTCTTTTATATAGATATGGAATCAAATTGCCTAGTGGACAGTGCATTGACGCACTCGATCCTTCAAAACATAGACTACTTCACGATCATAAGTAGCTACTCTGGTCCACTGAGAACAATCTCAGGACCAGCTAACATAATCGAAGGATCAGGGGAAGCAATCATATTGCTCCCCGGTAACACACAAATCACACTTAAAAATGCGTTATACTCCCCTAAATCTATCTGAAACCTCCTAAGCTTTAAAGATATCCGTTTAAACGGATATCACTTAGAGACGGTCGAGGAAGATAAAAGGGAATACTTGCTTGTAACGTCTCTTACAAATGGTTCAAAAACTATTTTGGAATGTTTCAAGGGACTCCCCTCAGGACTCTACCAAACAAGTATACAAACTCCTGAAACATCCATGGCGGAGCACCTGCAGTGCCCCCAAACACCAGAATTCCAACTCTGGCACAGTAGACTGGGACACCCTGGATCTGTTATGATGTACCGCATCATAAAAAGCTCCAGGGGTATAGACTTGAAGAACCCGAAGATTCTTCAAAAAGGCAAATTCCATTGTCCACCCTGTTAAAAGGATAAACTGATTACGAGACCCTCTCCACTGAAAGTGGACGTAGAGTCTCCAAGCTTTCTGGAAAGAATCCACGGAGACATTTGTGGGCCGATACACCCATCAAGTGGTCCGTTCAGGTACTTTATGGTCCTGATAGACGCATCTACTAAGTGGTCACATGTGTGTCTACTGTCCACCCGCAACCTCGCACTGTCTATGCTTTTAGCTCAGATAATCAGGTTACGGGCCCACTTCCCCGACTACCAGATAAAGAAACTCCGTCTGGACAATGCGGGGGAGTTTACATCACAAGTCTTTCTAGACTATTGCCAAGCACAGGGAATTGAAGTCGAACATCCTGTAGCACATGTTCACACCCAAAATGGGTTAGCAGAATCTCTAATTAAGAGGCTGCAATGGATTGCTCGTCCATTATTACTTCAATCCCAGATGCCAGTGAATGCGTGGGGTCATGTAATTTTGCATGTTACATCTTTAATAAAATTAAGACCTTCTGGAGGTCAGTCATCTTCTCCAATGCAACTAGCACTTGGAGCCCCACCAATTGTCTCACACTTGAAAATATTTGGTTGTGCAGTATACGTCCCCATATCACCACCACAAAGGACAAAGATGGGTCCACAACGTCGCCTAGGCATTTATGTTGGGTTGACACCCCCTCCATAATTAGTTCCTAGAACCCCTTACGGGAGACGTTTTCAAGGCACGTCTAGAAGACTGTGAATTCGATGAAACATCGTTTCCAAGACTAGGCTCACAGACAAAGAAGCCCGAAGCTTCAGAATGTATCACTTGGGATACAAAGACATTATGTCACTTTGATCCGCCCACAAGCCAGTGTGAGGAGGAGGTCCTGAAGATTCTCCACATCCAAAACACTGTCCATCTCTTGCCGGACAAATTTACTGACAACCAGAAAATTGTCAAATCACACGTCCCTACTGCTAACACTCCAGCTAGGATTGACATACCACAAAATGGATGCAATCCACCTGCAGCAGAAATGGTTGGACCTCTCAAAAAGAGAGGGCGACCACCGGGATCCAAGGACCAAGTCCCTCGAAAGAGTAGGACCATTGGCAATGGTAAACAAATACCACCACAGGATGCTACTATAAGCCCTGCTACCCCATCTCTCCCAAACTCTCATGAAGAGGAAAAACTGGGAGAAAATGAAGTCTCGATACACTATGTACGAACTGGGGAGTATTAGGACAGAAAGAGCACAACCATAGATGACACATTTGCGTGTAATATTGCCATCAACGTCGCGTACTGTGACGATGATATTGAACCACGCTCTCTGACAGAATGTCAAAGCAGAGATGATTGGCCAAAGTGGAAAGCGGCAATAGGAGTGGAGTTGGATTCACTTACCAAACGCAAGGTCTTCGGACCCATAGTCCAGACACCAAAAGGTGTAAAACCTGTGGGTTATAAATGGGTATTTGTTAGAAAACGAAATGAACAATATGAGATCGTTTGCTACAAAGTAAGGCTTGTAGCGCAGGGTTTTACCCAACGTCCAGGGGTGGATTTTGAAGCCACATACTCCCCGGTCATGGACGCGATCACCTTCCGATTCCTCATTGGCTTAACAGCCCAAGAGGGTTTAGATATGCAACTTATGGACGTGGTTACTGCATACCTATATGGCAACCTAGACCGAGACATCTATATGAGATTGCCTGATGGTTATTCTTTGTCTGCAGCACTAAAAGAGAGAGAACGTGACATCTACTCAGTGAAACTACAAAGTTCATTATATGGTCTAAAACAATCTGGAAGGATGTGGTATAACAGACTGAGCGATTTCCTTGCAAAACAAGGATTCACAAACGACCCAGTCTGTCCTTGCATCTTTATAAGAGCAAAGGCAACAGTATTTGTAATCATAGCCGTCTATGTGGACGACTTGAACCTCATCAGATCTCCTGAAGAGATCCCAAAGATTTCTAGAAGCTTGACAGAAACCTTCGAGATGAAAGACCTCGGAAAGTCAAAATTCTGTTTAGGTCTTCAAATAGAGCATCTTAACGATGGGATCCTATTACATCAGTCAACTTACACATCGAACTTATTGAAAAAGTTTCAGATGGATAAGTGCCACCCCCTCAGTACTCCAATGGTCGTTAGATCATTGGATGTACATAAAGACCCCTTCCGGCCGCTGGAAGAGGAGGAGGAAGTACTAGGCCCCGAAGTGCCTTATCTAAGTGCTATCGGTGCACTCCTTTACCTGGCTAACTGCACTCGCCCTGACATAGCATTTGCAGTCAACTTACTATCCAGATATAGTGATGCACCTACACATCGACACTGGACCGGAGTTAAGCATCTTCTGCGCTACCTCCAAGGGTCCCTAGACTTAGGTCTATTCTACAGGAAAGGGGCATCAACTGGTTTAGTTGGTTATGCTGATGCGGGATACAGGTCCGATCCTCATACAGAGAAGTCTCAGACATGATACATGTTTACTTATGGCGGCACAGCCATATCCTGGAGATTTGTAAAGCAGACCATGACGACCGTCTCATCTACTCACTCAGAGCTCCTAGCGATCCACGAAGAAAGCAAGGAGAGTTTCTGTCACGCCCCGCTTCCCAAAAATGGAGACGAGACGTGAGAAGGTCCGCACGAGAGTGGAGCTGTGAAGCCCCAAACCCGATAAGCGTCAATAAAACATAAGCAGGTCCCTGTAACCACAAACGGAACAACAGTAATAACACAAGGAGAGACAGAAATAAAATCTCATATCTCATAATTTGTCCAACATGAAAATTTAAGTTCAACATCCAGAAAAGCCACCAGGCTAAAAGAAAGAATCTAAGGCCCAGAACAAGGCCAACAAAAGCAACAACGTAACAAAGTATAGGTGCTATGCACCGACAACAAAACAACAGTCTAAACAAAAGGGAAAACACAACGAAGACACTAGGACTGGTCCCCAGTGTCCACGTACTCCCCGTCAAACACAAGCTTGGGCTCGGCGTCAACAAACACCTCGTCCTCAACAAGGTACTCATGCTCAGGATCTAACATGTGTCACCCAAAAGAGTAAAGGGGCACATGTCAGCAAGTCTAGAAGACTTGGGCAAGGAAACTGAAAGTAAGGCAAACTAACAACCTAGCAGTTTTAGTATGCATGACATGGCAGTTATAACATGAGTGCACAAGCAAGACATGGTGAACAATAAGTACAAGAGAACAATTATCGGGACAAGACAAGAGTAGCCAAGCTACTAACAATCTCAATCAATTCACTAGTCACGTTTCAAGTTGTTTGTAGATGTTTACGCCTTACAGCTGAATGGTTTAACATTCACGCTGATTGGCCGCTTAACACTACTCCAAAACCCAGAGTTTACGCCTTACAACTGCAGTTGCTGATCGGGCAGACTCCTAGTTGAATGACCGCTTAACTCTTACCCCATCCCACACGTAAACAAGCCAGGGTCCCTGTACATGAGCCCAGTAAATGAGCCAGGGTTGCCCCGCACGGGAGCTTGTTTTCCTAGTTCACGATTCAATATCGAGCGTTGGGGTTAGCAACTCATTATGCTCGCTTCTGGTCACGAGCCAGGAAATACAAGTATTGTAGCATGTGCTACGCAATCACGGGAACATTTAAAGAATGCAATGACATGACAATTAATTCGCGTACCGGTAATTGAAACTAAACATGGCATGGTAGTTGTGCACCATGATAAATGTCGGATCTAGCTTCGTTGCCAAGCTAGTCCTAAATTTGTGCCTAGGCGAGTATCATTTCGTCGCCTAGTCTCTTTTACACCTACAACAAGCAAATTGCCTAAAACATGGCCTAAACCCTAAGTGGCAAGTTTCACTTGCCTAGCACCGAGGATGACGATCATGAGGGTTCGTCTCACGGATGCTAATCTACGGGGGAGTCGCTGTCATGGAGAAACAATCAACAACAATATTCATTTCATTAGGGTTTCATAAAAACACAAATGGGTTATGCTAAAACTAAAGAATCGAGTATTACCGTATAGGAAACGGAGGAACAACGCCGAGCAACCACGGCGACAGAAGAAACGCTCCGGGGAACCTAGGGTTCAGATCTGGAAATGATTGGAGAAGTTTGGAGAAATAGGGTTTTGGGGGATTTGATGAGATTTTGAGGAAGATGAGAGGTAGAATGTGTTGAGGGAGGGTTTAGATGATGGAGGATGAGCTTGGGATGAAGGAATAAGGGTTTGGGGAAGAAGGGGGCTCAATGGGGGAGAAATTAGGGTTTTAGGTCGTGAGGAAGAAGAAGAAAACGTTTGGAGGGGTATTTATAGAGTTTGGTGGCGGCTAGGGCAAAACTAGGGTTTACAGCACTGGTTAGTCGGTCAAAGAACAACCACTGACCGACTAGTTTGGGAACTAGTCGGTCGGTTGACCAACGCAGACCGACTAAGAGTAAACAGTAACCCAGACGAAAATTAGGATTTAGATTTAGTCGGTCAAAGAACAATTACTGACCGACTAGTTCAACATCTAGTCGGTCGATGAACATTCTTAGACCGACTAAGAGTAAACAGTAACTTGACTGTACAGAAGAACTAAGAATTAGTCGGTCTGAGTATAAAACTTAACCGACTAGTTTAACAACTAGTCGGTCGAAAGATGAACTTAGACCGACTAAGAATGAACAGTACTGATACCGAATATTAGTAATTGAGTTAGTCGGTTAAAGAAGCATTGCTGACCGATTAGTTTGCAACCTAGTCGGTCAACCAACGTCCTTAGACCGACTAAAGAGAAACAGTAACTCCTGAACATTTAACAAAGCCCACTAGTCGGTTCAAGAAGGTTTTCCGACCGACTGGATCGTCATCTAGTCGGTCGGTGCCCCTTCTTACACCGGCTAATGAGCACCAAAAGTTCCGATATGGAGCGCGGAGCTCCGGGATCGATTCCTAAGACTCCTAGGCTTGATCTAACAGTAAGATATGACCGATACGAAGCCCGTCACGAATGACTTACTCCAAAATCGACGATCAACGGAAGAAGCTAAGAAATACGACGAAACGATCGAAAATGAAAGCTACGGGGACGAAAACCATACACGAGGAGAAAATCCACCAAAACATATAATATAATATAATAAATCCAGATACATGAAAACCAGTCATTACATCCTCCCCAACTTAAGAAAAAATCCGTCCTCGGAATTTTCCAACACTCACGTGTCCGGGAACAAAAGTGGGAAACGCTCTCGCATCTCATCCTCATTCTCCCAAGTAGACTCTCCGGGCGAGCCGTGTCGCCACATCACCCTCACAAGATTGACAACCTTGTTCCGAAGTGACTTCTGACGCCTGTCCAGAATCTGTACTGGATGCTGGTCATACGTCATGTCGGGTCGAACGGTAATCTCCGAGAAATCCACAGCATGAGATGGATCGCTAATGTATCGACGAAGCTGCGACACATGGAAAACATTATGAACTCCCTCCAAAGATGGCGGCAAGGCTAAGCGATAAGCTGCCTCGCCAACTTTCTCCAGAATGTCAAACGGTCCAATGTATCGCGGGCTCAACTTCCCTCGCTTCCCAAAACGAATCACACCACGATTCGGAGAAATCCTCAGAAACACATGGTCGCCCGGCTGAAACTCTAAAGGACGACGTTTATCATCCGCACAATGCTTAAAACGGTCCTGAGCAATTCTCAACCTCTCCCGAATGTTTCTGACAATATCCACGGCCTCCATGATCATCTCAGGTCCCAACAACTCCCGATCACCAACGCCATCCCAACTCAATGGCGATCGACATTTCCTCCCATAAAGAGCGGCGAAAGGCGCCATGCCAATAGACGCCTGGAAGCTGTTGTTGTAAGAAAACTCCACCAGATGTAGATGGTCCTCCCACGAATCCTTGAAATCCAACATGCACGCCCTCAACATGTCTTCCAAAATCTGAATCGTCCTCTCGGACTGGCCATCCGTCTGCGGATGGTACGCCGTGCTGAAACTCAGACGCGTACCCAAACTCTTTTGCAAACTCTGCCAGAACTGAGATGTGAACCTCGTGTCTCTTTCTGACACGATACTCATGGGGACTCCGTGAAGTCGCACAACCTTCTGCACGATTCACGTTACATCACTATCCAAACTATGAAAAGGAAATAAAAACGGAGAGTAAAAGAATTTACCTCCATATATCTCCTCGCTGGCGCCTCAGTGGACTGTCCCACTCGGAATGGAATAAAGTACGCGGATTTGGTCAATCGGTCCACGATCACCCAAATCACGTCATTCTGCTTCGGACTCCGAGGTAGTCCAGTCACGAAATCCATAGTGATATGTTGCCATTTCCACTCCAGAATCGGAAGCGGTTGTAGCAACCCGGCCGTACGCTGATGCTCCGCCTTCACTTGCTGGCAAACCAAGCACTTGGCTACACTCCGAGCCACACTCCTCTTCATACCATGCCTCCAATAGTTCAGACGAAGATCCTGGTACATCTTGGTGCCACCAGGATGCACAGAATACGGCGAACTGTGTGCCTCCACCATCAACTCCTCTCTGATATCCCCAGCTGGCACACACAACCTGGCTCCAAACCTCAGCGAGCCATCCTCATGAATCAAAAAGTCAGTCCGCAGACCGGCTTCAACCTGCCCCCGAATCTTCACCAGCTTCGGATCCTCAGCCTGGCCAGCCTTAATCCGATCCACGATCGTTGACTGTACCTGCATGTACATTAACGAAGAAGCTTCCCCAGGAAGAACAATCTCCACACCAGACTCGCAAAAATCCTGCTGCAATCTCCACTGCGAGGTCAAAACCATCACCGCTGGAAGCCTACTCAGCGCATCAGGAACCACATTCACCTTGCCAGGGTGATACTGCAAATCAATCTCATAATCCGCCATGAGCTCCAACCATCGACGCTGTCGCATGTTGAGCTCCTTCTGAGTAAAAATATACTTCAAGCTTTTGTGATCGGTGAAAATCTTCACTTTCTCACTCAGCAAGAAGTGCCTCCAAATCTTAAGAGCAAACACAACGGTAGCCAACTCCAAGTCATGCGTCGGGTAATTCTTCTCATGAACCTTAAGCTGACGAGACGCATACGCCACAACGTGCCTGTGCTGATGCAACACACAACCGAGACCCTTGCCAGAAGCATCGCAAAAGATCTCAAATCCACCACTGCGATCAGGCACAACAAGAATAGGGGCAGTCGTCAACCTCTCCCTCAGAACACCAAAGGCACTCTCACAATCACCTGACCAAACAAAAGGTACGTCCTTCCGCGTCAACCTGGTCATCGGCTCAGCAATACGAGAAAAGTCCTTAATAAAACGCCGATAGTAACCAGTAAGCCCAAGGAAACTCCGAATCTCAGACGCAGACGACGGAACCGGCCACTCTCTGATGGCCCTAATCTTCTCGGGATCCACTGAAATACCATCTCCAGTCACCACATGCCCGAGAAAAGCAACTCTATCCAGCCAAAACTCGCATTTCGAAAATTTAGCATACAACCGATGCTTCCTCAAAATCTCCAATACCGTCCTCAAGTGCGATGCATGCTCCTCCTCCGACTTTGAATAGACCAGAATGTCGTCAATAAAGATGACAACAAACTTATCCAAAAAGTCGTAGAAAATCAGGTTCATCAGATTCATGAAAACTGCGGGTGCGTTGGTTACGCCGAAAGGCATAACCATAAACTCATAGTGTCCATACTTCGTCCTGAACGTTGTCTTCGGAACATCTCCCTTCTTCACCTTCAACTGATGGTAACCACTCCTCAACTCCAATTTAGAAAACACCCTCGAACCTCCAAGATGATCAAAGATATCATCGATGCGAGGCAATGTGTATTTATTCTTGATGGTCACCGCATTCAACTCCCGATAGTCCACGCACATGCGACGCGAACCATCCTTCTTCTTCACCAGCAGCACCGGTGCTCCCCACGGAGACACACTAGGATTGATATAACCCTTCCGCAAAAGCTCATCCAGCTGCTTCCGCAATTCCTCCAACTCTGCAGGTGCCATACGGTACGGCGCCTTCGAAATCGGCTGCGCTCCCGGAACAAGATCAATAGAAAATTCTAGAGCTCGATCAGGTGGCAAAACAGACATCTCCTCGGGGAAGACGTCATCGAAATCACGCACCACAGCTGGCCTCTCCAACTCCATCTGCAAAGCCACAACCTCCACCGGTCTGGCCCGAAATCTAACAGGACCAAGCGAACTGCTACCACGGCTGAACTCAAATACTGGATGTCCGGGAATCTCGAACACCACCTTCTTCCTCCTACAGTCGATCGTAGCATAGAAGCTCGCAAGCCAGTCCATCCCAAGAACCGCATCATAGTTGATGATGTCGTGGACAATGAAATCAGCGTAAAGCTCATGTCCACAGACCACCAACGAGCAAGAATTGCAACCACGATGCACCGAAACCACGCCATTCCCTGTAACGATATTCCAACTCTTGGGAAGAGGGGACGTCGACAAGGAATGCCTCTCCAAGAAGCTCCGAGAAATAATGCACATCGATGCACCAGAGTCAAAGAGGACTCGTGCAGGAAATGTGCACACCAAAACCACACATGCGATAACCTCATCCGCAGCCTCGCTCTCCACAGCGGTCATCAGAAAGGCCTGCCTCCTCGGCGGAACAGCCTGCTGAAAAGACTGCCTCTACGGAACAAGAGCTGCTCCACGTCCAGCAGGAACAGACGCTCGCTTCTACAACGGCTGTGCTGCAACAGGTGCCCTCGGCAGCTGACTCGCATGCCGACAATCCTTCGCGACATGAGAAGCATCACCACAAACCAAACATTGGCCCAAAAACTTCCTACAATGATCCTTGATGTGGCCAGGCTTACCGCAGAAATGGCAAGTCTTCAGAATAGGCCCTCCTGGCCTCTTGAACTGAGCTGGCTGATTAGGCTTGAAACCAGGCCTAACCACCGCCCTGGCCTGCTCCATAGGCCTCTTCCCAGCACCAGAAATATGTCCTCTCCTCTGACTTAGGTTCAGCTCCTGCCTCCTCGCAGCGACCAGAACCTTCTGATAAGAGTCCAGATCAGAGGAAGACACAAAACTCTGGAGCTCCAAAGCAAGTCCCTGCAGGAACCTCTGAGCCCTCTCATCAGCATCCTGCACCAACTTCGGTGCGAACCGACTCAGCCTAGTGAACTCTTGGTGGTACAGGTCCACCGTCAAGCTCCCTTGCTTCAGATCAATAAAGCGCTGCAGCATCTCCTTCCTAGCAGCCTTCAGAAAGAACTCCTCATCAAACCTGGACTTAAAGGTAGCCCAAGCTATCGGCTCCACCAGCATCTTCTCCTCCGCATCCCACCAATTCCGAGCATTATCCTTAAGTTGTCTCTTCGCCAAATCAACCCATCCAGCCGGGGTGATCTTGGCCATCTTCAAGTTGTCCTCAATGTTCCGAATCCACTCATCGGCAGCCAGAGGACCTTCAGACCCATCAAAATATGCGGGACCCAGCTCCCGAAATTGCTTCGCTCCCGGCTCGGAGCGAGGGACATCCGGAAGTGCCCGGGCAGCTCGAGCAAGTGGAGCATTCTGGACCTACAGGAGCACGCCTTGCTGCACTTGCATCATCTGAAGCATCATCCGCATCATCTCTCCGTTGGTGGGTTCTCGCTCAGACTCCTCATCATGAGGGAGCGCACCACTACCTCCACCACGGGTGAATCGCCTTCCTGCCATCTATTGTCACAGAAAACGAATCAAATTAGACTCATAGCTTATGACTCGGACGTCGAACTTAGTTTATTGGACGTTCGAATATTATTATCGTTATTCCGATAATCGCAGTTACAGAAGAGGACCTGCATGGGCCACCAACAAAACCTGTCACGCCCCGCTTCCCAAAAATGGAGACGAGACGTGAGAAGGTCCGCACGAGAGTGGAGCAGTGAAGCCCCAAACCCGATAAGCGTCAATAAAACATAAGCAGGTCCTTGTAACCACAAACGGAACAACAATAATAACACAAGGAGAGACAGAAATAAAATCTCATATCTCATAATTTGTCCAACATGAAAATTTAAGTTCAACATCCAGAAAAGCCACCAGGCTAAAAGAAAGAGTCTAAGGCCCAGAACAAGGCCAACAAATGCAACAACGTAACAAAGTATAGGTGCTACGCACCGACAACAAAACAACATTCTAAACAAAAGGGAAAACACAACGAAGACACTAGGACTGGTCCCCAGTGTCCACGTACTCCCCGTCAAACACAAGCTCGGGCTCGGCGTCAGCAAACATCTCGTCCTCAACAAGGTACTCAGGCTCAGGATCTAACATGTGTCACCCAAAAGAGTAAAGGGGCACATGTCAGCAAGTCTAGAAGATTTGGGCAAGGAAACTGAAAGTAAGGCAAACTAACAACCTAGCAGTTTTAGTATGCATGACATGGCAGTTATAACATGAGTGCACAAGCAAGACATGGTGAACAATAAGTACAAGAGAACAATTATCGGGACAAGACAAGAGTAGCCAAGCTACTAACAATCTCAATCAATTCACTAGTCACGTTTCAAGTTGTTTGTAGATGTTTACGCCTTACAGCTGAATGGTTTAACATTCACGCTGATTGGCCGCTTAACACTACCCCAAAACCCAGAGTTTACGCCTTACAACTGCAGTTGCTGATCGGGCAGACTCCCAGTTGAATGACCGCTTAACTCTTACCCCATCCCATACGTAAACAAGCCAGGGTCCCTGTACATGAGCCCAGTAAATGAGCCAGGGTTGCCCCGCACGGGAGCTTGTTTTCCTAGTTCACGATTCAATATCGAGCGTTGGGGTTAGCAACTCATTATGCTCGCTTCTGGTCACGAGCCAGGAAGTACAAGTATTGTAGCATGTGCTACACAATCACGGGAACATTTAAAGAATGCAATGACATGACAATTAATTCGTGTACCGGTAATTGAAACTAAACATGGCATGGTAGTTGTGCAACATGATAAATGTCGGATCTAGCTTCGTTGTCAAGCTAGTCCTAAATTTGCGCCTAGGCGAGTATCATTTCGTTGCCGAGTCTCTTTTACGCCTACAACAAGCAAATGGCCTAAAACATGGCCTAAACCCTAAGTGGCAAGTTTCACTTGCCTAGCACCGAGGATGACGATCACGAGGGTTCGTCTCACGGATGCTAATCTACGGGGGAGTCGCTGTCATGGAGAAACAATCAACAACAATATTCATTTCATTAGGGTTTCATAAAAACACAAATGGGTTATGCTAAAACTAAAGAATCGAGTATTACCGTATAGGAAACGGAGGAACAACGCCGAGCAACCACGGCGACGGAAGAAACGCTCCGGGGAACCTAGGGTTCAGATCTGGAAATGATTGGAGAAGTTTGGAGAAATAGGGTTTTGGGGGATTTGATGAGATTTTGAGGAAGATGAGAGGTAGAATGTGTTGAGGGAGGGTTTAGATGATGGAGGATGAGCTTGGGATGAAGGAATAAGGGTTTGGGGAAGAAGGGGGCTCAATGGGGGAGAAATTAGGGTTTTAGGTCGTAAGGAAGAAGAAGAAAACGTTTGGAGGGGTATTTATAGAGTTTGGTGGCGGCTAGGGCAAAACTAGGGTTTACAGCACTGGTTAGTCGGTCAAAGAACAACCACTGACCGACTAGTTTGGGAACTAGTCGGTCGGTTGACCAACGCAGACCGACTAAGAGTAAACAGTAACCCAGATGAAAATTAGGATTTAGATTTAGTCGGTCAAAGAACAATTACTGACCGACTAGTTCAACATCTAGTCGGTCGATGAACATTCTTAGACCGACTAAGAGTAAACAGTAACTTGACTGTACAGAAGAACTAAGAATTAGTCGGTCTGAGTACAAAACTTAACTGACTAGTTTAACAACTAGTCGGTCGAAATATGAACTTAGACCGACTAAGAATGAACAGTACTGATACCGAATATTAGTAATTGAGTTAGTCGGTTAAAGAAGCATTGCTGACCGATTAGTTTGCAACCTAGTCGGTCAACCAACGTCCTTAGACCGACTAAAGAGAAACAGTAACTCCTGAACATTTAACAAAGCCCACTAGTCGGTTCAAGAAGGTTTTCCGACCGACTGGATCGTCATCTAGTCGATCGGTGCCCCTTCTTACACCGGCTAATGAGCACCAAAAGTTCCGATATGGAGCGCGGAGCTCCGGGATCGATTCCTAAGACTCCTAGGCTTGATCTAACAGTAAGATATGACCGATACGAAGCCCGTCACGAATGACTTACTCCAAAATCGACGATCAACGGAAGAAGCTAAGAAATACGACGAAACGATCGAAAATGAAAGCTACGGTGACGAAAACCACACACGAGGAGAAAATCCACCAAAACATATAATATAATATAATAAATCCGGATACATGAAAACCAGTCATTACATCCTCCCCAACTTAAGAAAAAATCCGTCCTCGGAATTTCCCAACACTCACGTGTCCGGGAACAAAAGTGGGAAACGCTCTCGCATCTCATCCTCATTCTCCCAAGTAGACTCTCCAGGCGAGCCGTGTCGCCACATCACCCTCACAAGATTGACAACCTTGTTCCGAAGTGACTTCTGACGCCTGTCCAGAATCTGCACTGGATGCCGGTCATACGTCATGTCGGGGCGAACGGTAATCTCCGAGAAATCCACAGCATGAGACGGATCGCTAATGTATCGACGAAGCTGCGACACATGAAAAACATTATGAACTCCCTCCAAAGATGGCGGCAAGGCTAAGTGACGTGCGTTTATATTTCATATATTCACGCACGTTTTCTTCCGTGTTTTTCCGTTGTTTACCTTCGTCTTGTATTCGTTTTCTCGTGTTTTCTTGTTTTCTTTCACTTTTCTGTGTTTTGGTATTTTGCAGGAATTTCTAGCATTTGGGACATAAAACGATGATATTATGAGTCCCCGGAGCAACGGGAGGAGTCACGCGTGATCCAGGGGGTCAAACGACCAAGATTGCCACTTTTCAGCCCCCACCCGATCGGTTGGACACAGCCAACCGATCGGGTGATGCACGCGTGCACGACCCGGACTGAAGTTGGAGTGAGGAGCAAAGTCAACCGACCGGTTTGCCGACCGGTTCATCCCAACAAAGTTCTCGGGAAAATGGAGCTGAATTCCAACCGATCGGGTGACCTTCACCCGATCGGTTCATCTGTAGCCGATTCCTCCGAAGGACGACCCGGTCATGCCACCCGCTCTCCTCTGCGCCCGGTTGAAGCTCCCGAAGCCCGATGGCCGAAGCAACAAGCCGCTCACCCGATCGGTTGACATTTCAACCGATCGGGTGGCCTTTGCGTCCCCTTTCGCGCAGCGCTACTCATTCATTGAAGATCTGCTATCATTCCAGAGGGATTTTGGGTGATCTCTTATTTTTTAGCGTCGGCATCGTCGTTAGCTTTCCAACGATAGGTCGCATGCACAAATCCGATTTTTATAGATTTTTCTGGAATTTTCTAAGCGCAGCTATGTGCTGAAACTGGCTGCAGTCTGGAATTTCATTTCACCCGATCGGTTGACTTGTCAACCGACCGGGTGAGATCTGTTTCTGCGAATCTGAGCTCTTTGTTTATTCCACCCGATCGGGTGAGTTTCCACCCGATCGGGTGGGCCTTTTTTGACAGTTCTGGACCCGAACTGTTAAGGTTTTTTGGGGGGTTTATAAATAGAAGTTGGGGCACGACTTGGAGGGAGTTCTTCCTCAGTTTTCTAGGGCTTTTTGCCCCTTTCTCTTGTTAGTCTAGGGTTAGTTTAGATTAGGTTTTCTCTTTCAATAAGTCTTGTATTGGATTGACGATTCACTCAAGATAAGTATTTTCTTCTCTTTTTCTCCATTGTATTGTATTGTGTTTATTTTGCTTGATGGTGAAAGTTTATATGTCTTTTGTGTTGTTTGTTTATATGTTATTCACCATTGAGTAGTTTTGATGAACCCTAATATGGGTTAGGGTAGGATTGATACTTGGAAATTTACATTAGACTTGGTTGCATGGCACGTGTTCGATGAAATGCGTCAATGGGGATTTCTAGCAATCTGGGTCCAATTCGTATGGCAACACACTAGATGTGTTGGGGATTGGGGTCCGGTGCTTGTCCTGTCAAGATCCGCTTTGATGTATTGCTAGAAATCACATTTGACCTATTTGGCCATTAGAGTTACGCGGGGGGCATTTCATTGTCATTGGCAGGAGAAAGACCGCCTCTGACCGTCGGGCCAAGGGGGAATAAACTTGGCGGTTGACTCCCTAGCCATAGCTCACGCCCCTAGCGTTGACATGGAGTCCTCACGCGTGGGAACGGCTTGGACGAAGTGTTGGGAGTTATCATTGTGGCCTTAATGCTCCCGGTTGCTGAAGGTGTTAATGGACATGGGAATGCCCACCTTCCGGAACCGGGTTGGCCTAGCGTGCTTGGCACCGACCGGAATATCGGGCCATGGACGCTAGGTACCACCTTTTGGGGCAATGTCTCACCCTGGATCAAGTCAAATGCCAAGTGTCATGAATGCTCTAGCCCGTGTTAGCGGGGATTCATTTCGTGTCTTTTTATTTCTTTCCTTTATTTCTACACTTCCACCCACATTATCCGCGTAGCTAGCACACAACCTAGGCGAGGCTAGTAGCCACTCAAGCCATCCACCTCCCTGAGTTCGATAAACCCGCACCCTACACTAACCGTGCACTTGCGGTAAAACGACACCGCGCCCATACCGTAAACGGGGCGCCGGTCAAGTTTTTGGCGCCGTTGCCGGGGAGGCGTTCGGTTTGATATTAGCTTAGCTTGGGTTCATTAGACTACGCATAAAAACACAAAAAAAAATTCTTTTTCTTTTTTTTATTTTAAAAAAAAATATATTCAAAAACCAAGAAATTTTTTCCCCACCATTATATTATCTTTTTGTTATTCTCTTGTACTATTGACGCTCCTCTCTAGTTTTCTTATTTTTGTTGTCCAGGTATCTTTGATATTACCATGTGGAGATCAAATTTCGATGCTCAGATGGGAGGATACGATCCTTATCCAGTTGTGGTTTGTGAGACTTGTAGGATGGCGGGGCACGTGTATTATGATTGCCCATTTATGCTTGAGAGCCTCCCCCCACTCCAAGGCCAAACATTTTCCCACAACCTTAGCCCAAACACCTCCCATCCGTTTCCTCAACCTTATACCCCTCCACAAACACAAGAAGAATCAAGCCTCGTGTCTCTCCTTGAAAGTGCCATGTTTAACCAATGCCAAATATTACAAAACTTGATGGTACCAATCACCGAGCCGACACCGAGGAGATGGGATGAATGAGAGGATATACCCACTTTCATGGTTGAGACCACCATGCCATCGGCCACCATAGACACATCTCAAGCCGATACCCCATTTTTCCATCACTACCACTTGGATGACGAAGCATTTTTTGATGATGATAGTGAGGATGGGGAGATTTATCTAGGATCTGTGGGAGAGATTTCTTGTCTTGATTTGGATACCCCACATGAGTCCTATGAGAGCACTGAGGAGTTTACAGAGATTATGCATACCGGCGAGGAGGATGTGCGTGAGGACGAGGACACCATGACCACATACGAGGGGTCCGCTCTACATCCACCTCCACAGCCATCTTTGTCTCAGCTTCTTCCTTGGTCTGTGGTCAACCACGAGGATGTCATTCAGGACATCGGGCAGATGGTGGAGTATGAGCATATCATCGAGGAGGACGTGCATGAGGGCTTGGATACGATCGTCCACTTCATGGAGCCCGAGCCACATCTACCTCTACCGTCACGCTCCACTTCTTCTGCGGCTGAGCATCTACTTGAGCATATTGCCCCTATTCAGGGAGATTTTCATACTCACTCTCACTCCACATTTGAGTCTCGATTTTCACGTCCTATTTCTTTAGACTCATATATATTTGACACACCATATCTCTCACAGGACACAGGATCGACTTCCCTTGAGGTATGCTGCGGTGTGTCACCACCTGGAGAGCAACTTCACATGGAGAGCGGGGATTTGATCGTCGCTAGCACAGAGGATAGCATACCATTTCCAGGGAGTGTTCGTCACATTTCATATATTTTACCATCATTTACCGGCGACTATCTCTGGGATACATTTATTTTGGGAAATAATTTCTTGCCATGGACTAATGCACCTCGTCCTTTGTAGGTCACAGGTGGACACCTGCGAGGGATGCTTGGAGGTGCATTGCTTGGGTCCATTGGCACACGTGGCACAGCGCTTCTAGCGGAGCCACAGAAGGAGCAGTTAGAGCAGCTACCTGCCCCGCTCCAGATCTTGGATCCGCCTATGCTCAGGTGTATCCTAATCCAGTAGTGTAAAATTTTACCGCTTTCTAGTTTAGGTTTGAATAATCTCGTCTCCTCTCATTAGCGAGGGGAGCGTATCTAGGGTTTGCTTTTGCATCTTAATAACCCTTCATGTCGTGCCCTTCTATCATTTCACCCCACATCCTCTTCCGAGGAGAACAAGCAGACTGTCTCTCCTGCATTCTGATTTCTTTCTTTTCTGATTTTCCCCTAGCATATTTCTGCATCTCATTGATCATATCATTTTGCTAGCATTGTCATGTTCAGCTTGGGGGAAATCGACTTTTGTGTGCTTGTTTTCGTGTGTCGTTGTCGCGTGTTTGTGTCTTTGAGTCCTTCGTTGCGTTTTATATCTTTTATTCTGTATGTTTCTTTTTCTTTATTTTCCAGTTTCGTTCGTGTATTTTTCGTGTTTTTCATTTTTTGTGTCGGTGCGTAACTCCCCCCCATTTTCATTGCCCTCCCGTATTCACTACTATTGCATTGAGGACAATGCAAGTTTCAGCTTGGGGGAGTCGCACTTCGTGCGTCATTTGTCTCTTTTTCTTCGTTATTTGAGTCGTTTTTCTCTGTCTTTTTCTTTTTTCTTTTCTTCTTTTGTTCTCTCTCTCCTAGAGATGACCCCATATGATGAATTGCCACAAAATCACACACACACCTAGCACGGCTTCGATAATCACATTCACTAACCTCAGGAAGCCGAGTCCTCTTGCATTTCATGCATCGTGGGTCCACTTAGCTTTCTTGTGAGTCGTGTGTCGTGACTAGCATTTGGTGTGCTTCTACCTTGTGATTATGTTTTATATACCTATTCTTGGTTGACCCCTAGATTATCATGCTTCGATTTGAATATGCGGTATTTGCTTCTACTATCTGCTTCTATATGCATGCTATATTTATATCGTATATTTCAATTCGCATGTGTCGGGATTCCACAAACAAGGACTAGGATAACCCATTTAGCCCATGCTCTAATTAGCGAGAATAGTTTCCTTTGCCCAAGTGTTTAGATTCCGACTTCCTTTTTGTTTTACTTGGTGCAAATCCCCTCGTCGTGTACCGTTCTCCCACTTGGGAGAGTACACATGTGTATAGCAAAAAACCCAAAAATCCAACAAAAAAGAGAAAAGAAAAGAAAAACCCAAAAAGAAAAGAAAAGAAAAATTTTGTATAGCCCAAAATCCAAAAAAATACAAATACCCAAAACCCAAAAATTTCAAGTGTGAATATTTTTCCTATCTACTGAGAATAAAGGGAAGGCGAGAATTTGCACCAAGTGTTCTACTCCACATCATCTCAACCCCCGTCGTTTTCGAAAACACTTGGCATAGGGACCTTCTAGCGATTATATAGGCTATAGTGTGGTGATTTCCTTGTCCCTAGCTATGGAGTCCCCGATGCATGATACGCTTCGATTCTCGCTCTATTCTCATGCATGCTTGAGCTATATATTCACCGCTTTATTCGAATCGAATCGATATTTGGGTCTTTCTTTGGGTATGTGTATATGGAGCTTTATTGCACATCGTAGATAGTGACACCGTCTGCTAGCACACGACCGCACTCACTCGCGCTTTACCGCGTGGGCCCACGGCACTTGTCTGGACTCGTACTCATTGGTTTAGTGATGTGATTTGGCGTTTGCTTGCTTGGTGTGTCATTTTTGATTTTGTTGGCCCTGACGGGCGATCTAGGATATTGAGTTCTCTTTTTCTCTCTTTCTCTCTATTTTTCCTCTCCGAGCTCCTACTTTCACTCGTCTTCCTCGAGGACGAGGAAGAGTTCAGCTTGGGGGATTTTGACGTGCGTTTATATTTCATATATTCACGCACGTTTTCTTCCGTGTTTTTCCGTTGTTTACCTTCGTCTTGTATTCGTTTTCTCGTGTTTTCTTGTTTTCTTTCACTTTTCCGTGTTTTGGTATTTTGCAGGAATTTCTAGCATTTGGGACATAAAACGACGATATTATGAGTCCCCGGAGCAACGGGAGGAGTCACGCGTGATCCAGGGGGTCAAACGACCAAGATTGCCACTTTTCAGCCCCCACCCGATCGGTTGGACACAGCCAACCGATCGGGTGATGCACGCGTGCATGACCCGGACTGAAGTTGGAGTGAGGAGCAAAGTCAACCGACCGGTTCGCCGACCGGTTCATCCCAACAGAGTTCTCGGGAAAATGGAGCTGAATTCCAACCGATCGGGTGACCTTCACCCGATCGGTTCATCTGTAGCCGATTCCTCCGAAGGACGACCCGGTCACGCCACCCGCTCTCCTCTGCGCCCGGTTGAAGCTCCCGAAGCCCGATGGTCGAAGCAACAAGCCGCTCACCCGATCGGTTGACATTTCAACCGATCGGGTGGCCTTTTCGTCCCCTTTCGCGCACCGCTGCTCATTCATTGAAGATCTTCTATCATTCCAGAAGGATTTTGGGTGATCTCTTATTTTTCTAGCGTCGGCATCGTCGTTAGCTTTCCAACGATAGGTCGCATGCACAAATCCGATTTTTCTAGATTTTTCTGGAATTTTCTAAGCGCAGCTATGTGCTGAAACTGGCTACAGTCTGGAATTTCATTTCACCCGATCGGTTGACTTGTCAACCGACCGGGTGAGATCTGTTTCTGCGAATCTGAGCTCTCTGTTTATTCCACCCGATCGGGTGAGTTTCCACCCGATCGGGTGGGCCTTTTTTGACAGTTCTGGACCCGAACTGTTAAGGTTTTTTGGGGGGTTTATAAATAGAAGTTTGGGCACGACTTGGAGGGAGTTCTTCCTCAGTTTTCTAGGGCTTTTTGCCCCTTTCTCTTGTTAGTCTAGGGTTAATTTAGATTAGGTTTTCTCTTTCAATAAGTCTTGTATTGGATTGACGATTCACTCAAGATAAGTATTTTCTTCTCTTTTTCTCCATTGTATTGTATTGTGTTTATTTTGCTTGATGGTGAAAGTTTATATGTCTTTTGTGTTGTTTGTTTATATGTTATTCACCATTGAGTAGTTTTGATGAACCCTAATACGGGTTAGGGTAGGATTGATGCTTGGAAATTTACATTAGACTTGGTTGCATGGCACGTGTTCGATGAAATGCGTCAATGGGGATTTCTAGCAATTTGGGTCCAATTCGTATGGTAACACACTAGATGTGCTGGGGATTGGGGTCCGGTGCTTGTCCTGTCAAGATCCGCTTTGATGTATTGCTAGAAATCACATTTGACCTATTTGGCCATTAGGGTTACGCGGGGGCGTTTCATTGTCATTGGCGGGAGAAAGACCGCCTCTGAGCGTCGGGCCAAGGGGGAATAAACTTGGCGGTTGACTCCCTAGCCATAGCTCACGCCCCTAGCATTGACATGGAGTCCTCGCGCGTGGGAACGGCTTGGATGAAGTATTGGGAGTTATCATTGTGGCCTTAATGCTCCCGGTTGCGGAAGGTGTTAATGGACATGGGAATGCCCACCTTCCGGAACCGGGTTGGCCTAGCGTGCTTGGCACCGACCGGAATATCGGGCCATGGACGCTAGGTACCACCTTTTGGGGCAATGTCTCACCCTGGATCAAGTCAAATGCCAAGTGTCATGAATGCTCTAGCCCGTGTTAGCGGGGATTCATTTCGTGTCTTTTTATTTCTTTCCTTTATTTCTACACTTCCACCCACATTATCCGTGTAGCTAGCACACAACCTAGGCGAGGCTAGTAGCCACTCAAGCCATCCACCTCCCTGAGTTCGATAAACCCGCACCCTACACTAACCGTGCACTTGCGGTAAAACGACACCGCGCCCATACCGTAAACGGGGCGCCGGTCACTAAGCAATAAGCTACCTCGCCAACTTTCTCTAGAATGTCAAAAGGTCCAATGTATCGCGGGCTCAACTTCCCTCGCTTCCCAAAACGAATCACACCACGATTCGGAGAAATCCTCAGAAACACATGGTCGCCGGGCTGAAACTCCAAAGGACGACGTTTAGCATCTGCCCAATGCTTAAAACGGTCCTGAGCAATTCTCAACCTCTCCCGAATGTTCCTGACAATATCCACGGCCTCCACGATCATCTCAGGTCCCAACAACTCCCGATCACCAACGTCATCCCAACTCAATGGCGATCGACATTTCCTCACATAAAGAGCGGCGAAAGGCGCCATGCCAATAGACGCCTGGAAGCTGTTGTTGTAAGAAAACTCCACCAGATGTAGATGGTCCTCCCACGAACCCTTGAAATCCAACATGCACGCCCTCAACATGTCTTCCAAAATCTGAATCGTCCTCTCGGACTGGCCATCCGTCTGCGGATGGTACGCCGTGCTGAAACTCAGACGCGTACCCAAACTCTTCTGCAAACTCTGCCAGAACTGAGATGTGAACCTCGTGTCTCTGTCTGACACGATACTCACGGGGACTCCGTGAAGTCGCACAACCTCCTGCACGATTCACGTTACATCACTATCCAAACTAGGAAAAGGAAATAAAAACGGAGAGTAAAAGAATTTACCTCCATATATCTCCTCGCTGGCGTCTCAGTGGACTGTCCCACTCGGAATGGAATAAAGTGCGCGGATTTGGTCAATCGGTCCACGATCACCCAAATCGCGTCATTCTGCTTCGGACTCCGAGGTAGTCCAGTCACGAAATCCATAGTGATGTGTTGCCATTTCCACTCCGGAATCGGAAGCGGTTGTAGCAACCCGGCCGTACGCTGATGCTCCGCCTTCACTTGCTGGCAAACCAAGCACTTGGCTACACTCCGAGCCACACTCCTCTTCATACCATGCCTCCAATAGTTCAGACGAAGATCCTGGTACATCTTGGTGCCACCAGGATGCACAGAATACGGCGAACTGTGTGCCTCCACCATCAACTCCTCTCTGATATCCTCAGCTGGTACACACAACCTGGCTCCAAACCTCAGCGAGCCATCCTCATGAATCAAAAAGTCAGTCCGCAGACCGGCTTCAACCTGCCCCCGAATCTTCACCAGCTTCGGATCCTCAGCCTGGCCAGCCTTAATCCGATCCACGATCGTTGTCTGTACCTGCATGTACATCAACGAAGAAGCTTCCCCAGGAAGAACAATCTCCACACCAGACTCGCAAAAATCCTGCTGCAATCTCCACTGCGAGGTCAAAACCATCACCGCTGGAAGCCTACTCAGCGCATCAGGAACCACATTCACCTTGCCAGGGTGATACTGCAAATCAATCTCATAATCCGCCATGAGCTCCAACCATCGACGTTGTCGCATGTTGAGCTCCTTCTGAGTAAAAATATACTTCAAGCTTTTGTGATCAGTGAAAATCTTCACTTTCTCACTCAGCAAGAAGTGCCTCCAAATCTTAAGAGCAAACACAACGGCAGCCAACTCCAAGTCATGCGTCGGGTAATTCTTCTCATGAACCTTAAGCTGACGAGACGCATACGCCACAACGTGCCCGTGCTGATGCAACACACAACCGAGACCCTTGCCAGAAGCATCGCAAAAGATCTCAAATCCACCACTGCGATCAGGCACAACAAGAATAGGGGCAGTCGTCAACCTCTCCCTAAGAACACCAAAGGCACTCTCACAATCACCCGACCAAACAAAAGGTACGTCCTTCCGCGTCAACCTGGTCATTGGCTCAGCAATACGAGAAAAGTCCTTAATAAAACGCCGATAGTAACCAGCAAGCCCAAGGAAACTCCGAATCTCAGACTCAGACGACGGAACCGGCCACTCTCTGATGGCCCTAATCTTCTCGGGATCCACTGAAATACCATCTCCAGTCACCACATGCCCGAGAAAAGCAACTCTATCCAGCCAAAACTCGCACTTCAAAAATTTAGCATACAACCGATGCTTCCTCAAAATCTCCAATACCGTCCTCAAGTGCGATGCATGCTCCTCCCCCGACTTTGAATAGACCAGAATGTCGTCAATAAAGATGACGACAAACTTATCCAAAAAGTCGTAGAAAATCAGGTTCATCAGATTCATGAAAACTGCGGGTGCGTTGGTTACGCCGAAAGACATAACCACAAACTCATAGTGTCCATACTTCGTCCTGAACGTTGTCTTCGGAACATCTCCCTTCTTCACCTTCAACTGATGGTAACCACTCCTCAAATCCAATTTAGAAAACACCCTCGAACCTCCAAGCTGATCAAAGATATCATCGATGCGAGGCAACGGGTATTTATTCTTGATGGTCACCGCATTCAACTCCCGATAGTCCACGCACATGCGACGCGAACCATCCTTCTTCTTCACCAGCAGCACCGGTGCTCCCCACGGAGACACACTAGGATTGATATAACCCTTCCGCAAAAGCTCATCCAGCTGCTTCCGCAATTCCTCCAACTCTGCGGGTGCCATACGGTACAGTGCCTTCGAAATCGGCTGCGCTCCCGGAACAAGATCAATAGAAAATTCTAGAGCTCGATCAGGTGACAAAACAGACATCTCCTCGGGGAAGACGTCATCGAAATCACGCACCACAGCTGGCCTCTCCAACTCCATCTGCAAAGCCACAACCTCCACCGGTCTGGCCCGAAATCTGACAGGACCAAGCGAACTGCTACCACGGCTGAACTCAAATACTGGATGTCCGGGAATCTCGAACACCACCTTCTTCCTCCTACAGTCGATCGTAGCATAGAAGCTCGCAAGCCAGTCCATCCCAAGAACCGCATCATAGTTGATGATGTCGTGGACAATGAAATCAGCGTAAAGCTCATGTCCACAGACCACCAACGAGCAAGAATTGCAACCACGATGCACCGAAACCACGCCATTCCCTGTAACGATATTCCAACTCTTGGGAAGAGGGGACGTCGACAAGGAATGCCTCTCCAAGAAGCTCCTAGAAATAATGCACATCGATGCACCAGAGTCAAAGAGGACTCGTGCAGGAAATGTGCACACCAAAACCACATCTGCGATAACCTCATCCGCAGCCTCGCTCTCCACAGCGGACATCAGAAAGGCCTACCTCCTCGGCGGAACAGCCTGCTGAAAAGCCTGCCTCTACGGAACAAGAGCTGCTCCACGTCCAGCAGGAACAGACACTCGCTGCTGCAACGGCTGTGCTGCAACAGGTGCCCTCGGCAGCTGACTCGCATGCCGACAATCCTTCGCGACATGAGAAGCATCACCACAAACCAAACACTGGCCCAAAAACTTCCTACACTGATCCTTGATGTGGCCAGGCTTACTGCAGAAATGGCAAGTCTTCAGAATAGGCCCTCCTGGCCCCCTGAACTGAGCTGGCTGATTAGGCTTGAAACCAGGCCTAACCACCGCCCTGGCCTGCTCCATAGGCCTCTTCCCAGCACCAGAAACATGTCCTCTCCTCTGACTTAGGTTCAGCTCCTGCCTCCTCGCAGCGACCAGAACCTTCTGATAAGAGTCCAGATCAGAGGAAGACACAAAACTCTGGAGCTCCAAAGCAAGTCCCTGCAGGAACCTCTGAGCCCTCTCATCAGCATCCTGCACCATCTTCGGTGCGAACCGACTCAGCCTAGTGAACTCTTGGTGGTACAGGTCCACCGTCAAGCTCCCTTGCTTCAGATCAATAAAGCGCTGCAGCATCTCCTTCCTAGCAGCCTTCGGAAAGAACTCCTCATCAAACCTGGACTTAAAGGTAGCCCAAGCTATCGGCTCCACCAGCATCTTCTCCTCCGCATCCCACCAATTCTGAGCATTATCCTTAAGTTGCCTCTTCGCCAAATCAACCCATCCAGCCGGGGTGATCTTGGCCATCTTCAAGTTGTCCTCAATGTTCCGAATCCACTCATCGGCAGCCAGAGGACCTTCAGACCCATCAAAATATGCGGGACCCAGCTCCCGAAATTGCTTCGCTCCCGGCTCGGAGCGAGGGACATCCGGAAGTGCCCGGGCAGCTCGAGCAAGTGGAGCATTCTGGACCTGCAGGAGCACGCCCTGCTGCACTTGCATCATCTGAAGCATCATCCGCATCATCTCTCCGTTGGTGGGTTCTCGCTCAGGCTCCTCATCATGAGGGAGCGCACCACTACCTCCACCACGGGTGAATCGCCTTCCTGCCATCTAATGACACAGAAAACGAATCAGATTAGACTCATAGCTTATGACTCAGACGTCGAACTTAGTTTATTGGACGTTCAAATATTATTATCGTTATTCCGATAATCGCAGTTACAGAAGAGGACCTGCATGGGCCACCAACAAAACCTGTCACGCCCCGCTTCCCAAAAATGGAGACGAGACGTGAGAAGGTCCGCACGAGAGTGGAGCTGTGTAGCCCCAAACCCGATAAGCGTCAATAAAACATAAGCAGATCCATGTAACCACAAACGGAACAACAATAATAACACAAGGAGAGACAGAAATAAAATCTCATATCTCATAATTTGTCCAACATGAAAATTTAAGTTCAACATCCAGAAAAGCCACCAGGCTAAAAGAAAGAGTCTAAGGCCCAGAACAAGGCCAACAAAAGCAACAACGTAACAAAGTATAGGTGCTACGCACCGATAACAAAACAACATTCTAAACAAAAGGGAAAACACAACGAAGACACTAGGACTGGTCCCCAGTGTCCACGTACTCCCCTTCAAACACAAGCTCGGGCTCAGCGTCAGCAAACATCTCGTCCTCAACAAGGTACTCTTGCTCAGGATCTAACATGTGTCACCCAAAAGAGTAAAGGGGCACATGTCAGCAAGTCTAGAAGACTTGGGCAAGGAAACTGAAAGTAAGGCAAACTAACAACCTAGCAGTTTTAGTATGCATGACATGGTAGTTATAACATGAGTGCACAAGCAAGACATGGTGAACAATAAGTACAAGAGAACAATTATCGGGACAAGACAAGAGTAGCCAAGCTACTAACAATCTCAATCAATTCACTAGTCACGTTTCAAGTTGTTTGTAGATGTTTACGCCTTACAGCTGAATGGTTTAACATTCACGCTGATTGGCCGCTTAACACTACCCCAAAACCCAGAGTTTACGCCTTACAACTGCAGTTGCTGATCGGGCAGACTCCCAGTTGAATGACTGCTTAACTCTTACCCCATCCCACACGTAAACAAGCCAGGGTCCCTATACATGAGCCCAGTAAATGAGCCAGGGTTGCCCCGCACGGGAGCTTGTTTTCCTAGTTCACGATTCAATATCGAGCGTTGGGGTTAGCAACTCATTATGCTCGCTTCTGATCACGAGCCAGGAAGTACAAGTATTGTAGCATGTGCTACGCAATCACGGGAACATTTAAAGAATGCAATGACATGACAATTAATTCGCGTACCGGTAATTGAAACTAAACATGGCATGGTAGTTGTGCAACATGATAAATGTCGGATCTAGCTTCGTTGTCAAGCTAGTCCTAAATTTGCGCCTAGGCGAGTATCATTTCGTCGCCCAGTCTCTTTTACGCCTACAACAAGCAAATGGCCTAAAACATGGCCTAAACCCTAAGTGGCAAGTTTCACTTGCCTAGCACCGAGGATGACGATCACGAGGGTTCGTCTCACGGATGCTAATCTACGGGGGAGTCGCTGTCATGGAGAAACAATCAACAACAATATTCATTTCATTAGGGTTTCATAAAAACACAAATGGGTTATGCTAAAACTAAAGAATCGAGTATTACCGTATAGGAAACGGAGGAACAACGCCGAGCAACCACAGCGACGGAAGAAACGCTCCGAGGAACCTAGGGTTCAGATCTGGAAATGATTGGAGAAGTTTGGAGAAATAGGGTTTTGGGGGATTTGATGAGATTTTGAGGAAGATGAGAGGTAGAATGTGTTGAGGGAGGGTTTAGATGATGGAGGATGAGCTTGGGATGAAGGAATAAGGGTTTGGGGAAGAAGGGGGCTCAATGGGGGAGAAATTAGGGTTTTAGGTCGTGAGGAAGAAGAAGAAAACGTTTGGAGGGGTATTTATAGAGTTTGTTGGCGGCTAGGGCAAAACTAGGGTTTACAGTACTGGTTAGTCGGTCAAAGAACAACCACTGACCGACTAGTTTGGGAACTAGTCGGTCGGTTGACCAACGCAGACCGACTAAGAGTAAACAGTAACCCAGACGAAAATTAGGATTTAGATTTAGTCGGTCAAAGAACAATTACTGACCGACTAGTTCAACATCTAGTCGGTCGATGAACATTCTTAGACCGACTAAGAGTAAACAGTAACTTGACTGTACAGAAGAACTAAGAATTAGTCGGTCTGAGTACAAAACTTAACCGACTAGTTTAACAACTAGTCGGTCGAAAGATGAACTTAGACCGACTAAGAATGAACAGTACTGATACCGAAAATTAGTAATTGAGTTAGTCGGTTAAAGAAGCATTGCTGACCGATTAGTTTGCAACCTAGTCGGTCAACCAACGTCCTTAGACCGACTAAAGAGAAACAGTAACTCCTGAACATTTAACAAAGCCCACTAGTCGGTTCAAGAAGGTTTTCCGACCGACTGGATCATCATCTAGTCGGTCGGTGCCCCTTCTTACACCGGCTAATGAGCACCAAAAGTTCTGATATGGAGCGTGGAGCTCCGGGATCGATTCCTAAGACTCCTAGGCTTGATCTAACAGTAAGATATGACCGATACGAAGCCCGTCACGAATGACTTACTCCAAAATCGACGATCAACGGAAGAAGCTAAGAAATATGACGAAACGATCGAAAATGAAAGCTACGGGGACGAAAACCACACACGAGGAGAAAATCCACCAAAACATATAATATAATATAATAAATCTGGATACATGAAAACCAGTCGTTACAGTTTCTGGCTACGCTCTGTGATCCAGCACATCCTCACCTCCACCGGCCTGATGACCGGCGTTCTTGCGCCTACTCCACTTCACGAAGACAATGCAGCATGTATAGCCCAGCTACAGGACGGCTACATCAAAGGCGACAAGACGAAGCATATCTCCCCCAAGTTCTTCTGGACGCACGACCTTCAGAAGCAGAAGCAGATTGAGGTACAGAAGATCCAATCATGTAATAACTTGGCGGATTTGCTTACCAAATCCCTGCCTATGAGTATCTTTGAGAAACCTGTATATGGGATTGGGATGAAGAGAGTGAGAAAATGTAAACTGGGTCAGGATGAGAGGACTATGAACTCATATATACATGGGAGACTGATGTATAGATTCATAGGAAATCTGCAAGCCTGAAGCTTGGTCAGATGAGGGGGAGTCAACCGCAGAGTTGTACTATTTTCCCTTGGCTACTGGTTTTTTCCCACAGGGTTTTCCGTAGTCAAGGTTTTGACGAGGCAACCTCGTTGACTCTGGATCCTGAAGTATCCACCCCTAGACACATCTCTAAAACAGGGGAAGTTATGGATTAACTGTTATTTATTTAACAAGGCAGTTATCCTAACTCGGATCCTGAAGAATCCACATCTTATTCAATGTTGGTTGGATAAGGGGAAGTGTTATGAATAGGCCTATGAGGCCCATTGGGTATCCAACCCACTATTGATGTGAGTAAATGATAGTTTAATGACTATAATTAAATATGTTAGTTTAATAAGTAGTGGGTCCCACATAACATTTTTCATCCAACTTTCCAAACAACATTTTCAACAAAAAAACACAAGAAAGTAGTGTGGTGCTCACAAACCTTTCTCAAACAAACTTTCCAACAAACTTTCCAAAAAAATCAAACTTTACTCACATCAAGATTCCACAACAGCTCAACTTTTCACAAAGCCATTCTCAATAAAAAGAACAAGGCCTTAGAGCATCCAACCTGTTGTGAACGAGAAACAGATTTGGAGAAGGGTTAAGGCTAGGAAACCCCTAGCCTCCTTTATATAGTATTCATAATGGGTACTCATGTGAGTGGATACCCAATAGGCCCAATGGGTCCTATTCATAACACTTCCCCTTATCCAACCAACGTGGTATACTCGACTTTATGAATACTGAACGATTCATTAGTACTACTGAGTATCTTAAAGGGTGGATACTTCTGGATCCAAGTTAAGGGTAACTGCCTCGTTAAAACCCCTTAGCTATGGAAAACCCTGTGGGAAAAAACCAATAGCGAAGGGAAAAGAGTACAACACTCCATAACTTCCCCTGATTTGGGGATGTGTCGAGGGGTGGATACTTCTGGATCCAGAGTCAATGTGGTTGCCTCATTAAAACCTTGACTATGGAAAACCCTGTGGGAAAAACCACTAGCCAATGAAAAAGAGTACAACTCTACAGTTGACTCCCTCTTATCTAATCAAGCTTCAGGCTTGCAGATATCCTATATGTCTATACATTTATCTCCTATGTGTCTATACATCCATCTCATCTACAACATTCCGAAAGCAAAAGTAAAGTACAAGCATCACTCATCTATACAAGTTTCACTCATATAAGGCAGTAGCTGAAACTAAAGGAGCGCTAACGAACTTGGTAGAAGCTCCACGTCTCAATCGTCATTGTCTGCGAGGTACTTCAGGACCTGCCTTTGTATGTTCTTGAACTGCTCCTTGGGTGATGAGCTTCTCGGGATGGTGAAAGGATGTAGACTTGGGAGGATTCTGTGTAGATCTTCAGGAGGTGGACGTCCCTTTTAAACTATTCATCGCGATGATCTGTAACCTGCATATGCAAATACATTTAACATGGAGGATTTTTCCTCGACCCTTGGAGATAGCGCAGAAGCTACATATCTCTGGTCCAGTGGTGCGCTGCAGGCGCTGCACTGTACTTGGCTAATAGCTATACTGCTAACGCTCAAAAGAGACGCATGCAGTTGACCAGGTAAAAGAGTGTTCCAAAGACACTTAAGGTACTTCTGGACCATATATATTCTTCCCCTCTTCCAGCTAACGGAAAGGGGTCTTTTAATGTATATCCATACAACCAAATAGGTGTATTTAGTGGAGAATGATTTTAATGTTTCTTCATCAATCGTCATTGTATGAAGTTTTCATCTTCGGGATGATTAATTAATGTCATCTTCAGGATGATAGTTCATTTCCAGGATAATAGTTCATCTTCAGGATGATTGTTCATATTCAGGATGATCGTTCATCTTCAGGATGATTAATGTCATCTTCAGGATGATAATTCATCTTCAGGATGATGGTTCATCTTCAAGATGATTGTATCCTGTAAGCCAAGAAATTATGCCTAGCTAGGGCTTTCATATCATATCATATCTGATAGATAGGCTTTAACAGATATTTCGGTAATTTCTCTTCAGGATATCCGATAATATTTTGAGTTATTTAAAATAATCTCAATTCTTTTTAATTTGCTCTCTTAAGAACAATACTGTTTTTAAGAGGTGCAAACAACAACCTTTTTGTATGAATCCATTAAGGATCTTTGTCTAGGTTGTCTTTCCTTTAATCATATTATTAATATGTGTCCCAAAAAGAAAGGAAAGTAAAGAAAAATTTTGTACATGCAGTTGAAGAAATTTTATATCGGTGATGTTGTCACATCCAATAGCAACATCAACCAAAAATTCCCTCTTTTTGACATTCGTTGGGTTACGCCTTGACATAAACCAGTCGATGCATCAGATTCATCTTGTAAGTGAGTTCAGCTCATCTTAATTGATTACTTCCTGGTTTGAGCGATTTATACCTCTAAAGCTATAGCAAATTAAAATATTATAGCTAACGATTTTATTTTAATTCTCCTTCAATACTCAGTTATCCCACAGGATTTGATATCATTTTTGATACCAGGACTTCAGGTCCAACACCTCATATTTCATAAGTGAGTCCAGCTCACCTTATTATTGCCTCATTCCACATTATTATAATTTGGCCAAATCTCTATCTTTGCTTCAGGCAAAGCAGATGTGTGGAAACGATATTTTATATTTAACTGGCAAAATGAAATATGAGAGAATTTGTCGACAAAATGTGTTCTTTCTTGTCCAAAACGCACCCAGAACGTACTATAATCATTTGATTTCTCCCAGAGGTGTCTCCTTCACGACGCGTTAAAGAAGTGAAGGTTCTGGGACGGGTAAAGAATATGGACAGATCCAGAATTGGTCCTTAGCAACCAAGTTGCAATAAGGTTCTGGATTTGAGCTCACTTTCCTGTGGTGGTATTGTTTTTTCGGTCTCCAGGAGTAGATCTCTCTTTTTGGAGCCTAGTGGTATGTCCTCTCATCCATTGAGGATATCCACTTCTGCTACTGGTGGATTGCATCCAATATATTTGGTATGTCAATCCTAGCTGGATTTTTAGTAGCAGGGATGTGAAAGTTTTGACAATATCTATATTGTTAGTAACTATGTCTGATAACTGTTTTAACAGTTTCATAAGTGTGGATCTTCAGGATCTCATCACAATTCATGATAACCAGATCATAGGTATTAATGATTTAAATGGTCATTTGAGCTTCAGGTTCATGGATGATTGTAGTATTTCTGTTGAAACTGATTCTGGGACATTAAAGTTGTGAGGGATCTTCAGGATCTCATCAAATCTTTAAAATAGGGTCATCAATGCACGTCTTAGGAGAAGTGAATTTAAATGCTTCCCCTGTTCAGAGTGCTCAGACTTTATTTATCTGGGATATTTACTTCCGATAAATAGTTCTGCATTTTGATGGTCTATAGTGGTGATATGGGGGTGTCTACTCATCATGGCACAATCTATAAGATGTGCTCTAAACGCTTCCCCCGTCAGGGGTTTTCGGAAACTGTTTATATGAGGTGATCAGACTCATATAAATAGGTTCTAAGGAGGCGTTTTGATGGTTTGCAATGTAATTGCATGTTCCCATGTGGTCACCTACAACTGGATTTTTGATGGATAAGAAATCCATTTAAATCATTTTAATGATTTATATTACCCATATTTGGGTGTGAACACAAGCTTCAGGGTGTTCGTTATTTTTCCAGTTGTAAAACATTTAAATTTCCCATTGTTATCCAAAGTTGCCACCATTTTATAAAAGAATGTGGTTGGATAATGACCATTTATTTAGAGGATATATTGATGAGTACACCAAGGGTACATCATCAGTCCTATTAAGGGAGTGGACGAAGCCTATTTATATCCCTTAAATACTCTCAAGAGACCTAAAGGTCTTCATTATCTTTAATGATGATAGTATATCATCTTAAATTCCTTTGAGGAAGTGGGGAGAGTCAATGTCCATGTGAATGGAGATGATCTCATTATCATTTTTCCTTTTTGAATAGGACAATGAAAATTTCACCCTTTTTGAAGAATCTTCGGGTTCGTCTGGTTGATGATGTCTTGCATCATTAAACCAGGGTGATATCGATCCAAAATTGGTCGATTCTGGACACTTCTGGTGTTCCAAAATAATTCCTCTTTTTGAATTTATGTGGGACTTTTGAAAAGTCCATTAATATGCTCAAGTTAATTTTGTCCGGTAATAGTTGAACTGTGTTCAAACTGTGAAGGATTACATCTTCACTTTGACTATTGTGCGGATCATTTTGGGACAAAGCTTCAGGCTTCATTTATTTCTTGAGTCATTAGGGATTTCGTTTTGACGAATATCCTTTTGAAACTGTATAAGTTTCAGAGAGTATATGGCATCCTCATTTTATTTTTTAGGGGTATTCAAGATAGCAAATCATTCGCAGTAAAATAAAATGTATTAAATATACAAGAGAATAATACTGATGATTTTGTTAAGTCAACAAGTGACATAGTGTGATGTGTGCTCTTGAAAACATACAACAATAATTATGCTCATTTAAGACTTATGTTATGACAACAGATTATATTTGATTTCAAGGTTTATTTGTCCTCGGGGAGTAGCTAAATATACATAAGGTCAATTAGACTTTCGTCGTTTTGACTAGATATGTATGTATTTTTATATGGCATAAGTTAATGCACATTTATGTTTACAAAAACATTATGGCTCTTATCAGAACTTCCGGTCTGATTTTGGCTTGCCATTGCTTACTCCATGTCGAGGTATATCGTATCTTCCCTTTCCCATTTAATCCAAGACTTCCCCTGTTTTGAGTTTTCCTTATTTTTATTTCAGGTCATGTTTGATCCTGAACTTCCCCTGATTTCAATATTCCTTATTTATAAAGGACAATGAAAATTAGTCTTGCTAAGGAGACATAAGCAGGGGTTTGAGCAAATTATTTATACTTCCACTTTTCTAATTAATTAGAGACTTTTTAAAAGTCTATTTGAATACTCGAGTATAGCTTCAGGCCATTTTCTTGAGTCGTTCAAATTTTATGTGGATAGTTTATCATGCTCAGAGGGGAACAAATACGTGGGTGCGTAATATATTTCTCACTTATTTATTAAGCCACGACTTCAGGCGTATGCTTATATTCAAGGCTAGAAAAAAAAAATCTTTCCTTATAAAAATAAAGGAGAGTACTCTTTTAAAGAGTTTAGCGGTATTATGGAAAACTTCTGGTGTCCATATTGGATTATATAAATCATAGATCTTATATATCTGTTTACCGCAAAGTGTGCATCTTTTATAAAGATAGTAATTATAATTTTCGCATAAACCATCGTATTTGTTGATATTTATTTTATTAGGGAGAGAAGGTGTTGACTTTTGATTTAATTTTGAACTTCAGGTTCATTTTGTCAAAGTGGATATGATATTAAACTTTTTGAAATAATGATTGTCTTATTGTCATAAATATCGTCATATAATGAGCCCATCATACATATAATGTAAAGCTTGTAAACTAAAGATTATGTTCAATTGAATTGAAACAAGTATGATGTACACATGCTATTTATATGCTGCAGGCATTTAAATAATCTTATCGCAGGTATATAGTCTAGCAATAGGCGTTGAACTATATCAAAGTGATTTTAGCATGCTTTTTAACAGTTTCATTGTAACATTAACATAGCATGAAAATAGTTAACATCCACGCATTTAATGTATAAGCAATGAAAAAATAACTTAGGACTATGGGGATCAGCCAGCCGACACCGAAAAGAAAAAGACAGTCCGAAAATTACATTAAGAAGTTGCATGAAAGAATAAGTACAACTCGGGAACTTCAGAGAGAAGCCCCTTTCATCTTTGTGCATACGCCTTCAGCTCCTTTTTGGTGTCCGCCGGTCTTCTTTTTACATTTATATCCTCACTTACAAATTTCACTCAAAAAGAGAAAAATTGCAGGAAATTAAAAAGTGTCGGAAACCTGGCTGATCCCTAAAAACATAGCCTAATTTGCACATCCACGCAGATAATATATTGAAAACATACAACCACGCAGATAATCATATCACAAGCATGTAAAGATTAAATTAAATAATCTAAATTGTGTGTGACGTGCTAAAAATTTAGTTTGAAAAAAAACTTTTACCTTTGATCCATATTTTAATGTTTTGTTTACCGCTTTAAAACCCTTTAAAGTTTCTTTTAATTATTTTGGGCTTTTTAGGGCCAAAAATAAAAGAAGAAAAATTATTTATGTAAATGGGCTAATTTTCTGGCCTTTTGGGCCATGAAAACAACCCATTAGGGTTAATTGGGCCTCCCCCAAAAAATTGGCCCGTTTAGGGTTAGGGTTTCGGAAAACCCTAGGGAGGCCCGCGGCGTGTCGCCGCGACGGCTGGCCACGCAGAACGCGGCCGCCGTGGCGGCGGCGGGCCGCGGCCGCCGGCCGCTGCCTGTGGCTGCGGCACGGGGCCGCGGCCTATGGCCGCGGCGTTATTTGCCGGCGACGGCGCTTGTGAGGCGCCGCCGTTTCGCCTTACGGCGTGCGCAGATTTTGGATCAAATGGGGGTAAAAACCGGATTTTTCAAGGATTTAGATCGCTAAAAAACAGATTTTTATTGTTTTTAGGCATGCGGATCTAAAAAAATGTGATTTTACCGTGTTTTTAAACTTTTTGATCCTAAAACATGCAGATCTAACGTGAAAAGCAAGTTTAGATCTAAAAAGTTTTGATTTTTACCTCTAGATTCGACAAGGGAATCTAGTCGACGGTTGGTGAAGGATG
The DNA here is from genome assembly GCA_030789695.1 of Scilla litardierei. NCBI lineage: Eukaryota > Viridiplantae > Streptophyta > Magnoliopsida > Asparagales > Asparagaceae > Scilla > Scilla litardierei. Next base: position 505,126,243 of record CM061142.1, on the reverse strand, counting down.
CCATTTTCGCTCTCCGTTGAGAAGATTACGATCTTCTTGAATCTGAGCGATTGATGGATCTCCTTCCCCGCGAGCCGCCGTCTACTCCAACGAGCGTGATCGTGCTGATAACGTGTTGTGAACGAGAAACAGATTTGGAGAAGGGTTAAGTCTAGGAAACCCCTAGTCTCCTTTATATAGTATTCATAATGGGTACTCATGCGGGTGGATACCCAATATGCCCAATGAATCCTATTCATAACACAACCCTCTATTTTCTCCCCTCATCTATCTTTGTCCGTTATATGCTTCTTGGTGTAGAATCGCAAAATTTGACGTTCTGACCGATGAGAGAGAATCGCAAGCCAAAACGCCATATTTGTTATTCTTTCCCGATTGGAAATGCACTTAGTCCGCAACACCTTGATTTGTACATCTGAGAGAACCCATCTTTGTATTTCTCACGAAGAGCAAACAGATTTTCTATCTAATTGTAATTTTCCACGTATATCATCCCCACCAAAATATACGGCAATTCTTGGTCCAAACATACAAACGGGCGACCGTCATTGATTCTTGATTAATTTGTCATTGGAATAAGACGTAGGCAGTGACGTAAACACGAATCCTCCCACCACGAAACATACAGAACTCTAGGTTCCCCTGTTCATTCGGTGTCTCTGCGGGCCCGCGTGGAAGAAGATGGTGAGAATTTGGGGGAATGATTTTGGGTGCATGAACATTTCTATTTTTCGCCGGCTGGATGCATTCGCACAGCCAACCATCCATCAAGACGTGGAAGCATCAAAGCCACACACGTCTTTCGACCGCCTAATTTCGTCCGTCGATCTAATTCTGCCTGTTGATAAATTGTACCTTCTTATCTGTTCTTCTTCCCATTCATCGTCTAGGGTTTTCATCAGGTACTCCTCTTTATATCTTTATTTTTAAACATAAGCATCCGCTGCATGCTAATTCTTTATATATAAAAAATTGTTAGATCCATTGTTTTCCCTCTTCGAAATTTTCTTTAAATTAAATGTCGTAAAATAATTTGATTTGCTGGATCTTTTGAGGATTAAGATTTATGTTGGATATCTTTAAATTTTTTTGGATAGATCTGTTGGATCTCAACCAGTTATTTCGTTTAGAGTTATCTTTTTATTGATTGACCGATCTTTGGAATTGTTTTGGATGATTGTCAGAACTATTAAACCTATTTGATCGATCTGTCGATTTTATATTTTTTATGATCGATCTCTAAATTTTCTCTTATCCCCTCAATATATAAACGTTTATAATCTTATTCTATTAGATTACTTTGGTTACCCTATTTTGAAGATTTTTGCAGGTTATTGTACGGAATTCAATTGCAGAAGAAGAGATCCGTAGTGTCCTTCACATTTATATTGATTCGGTTACATCTGGGGATTGATTGCTTTTGTAACAAATTTGTGCCTGAAGGAGAACTGAAATTGATGACGGGGCGACGGGGCGCGGATGATTTTGTTGATTTGGTGGAGGCCGGAGATCTTTGTTTGTGAAGATGGTGCAAGATCAGATGGGAAATTCTTCAGATTATGAGACGCTTCTTTTGAATTACGATGATCGGTTCAATACTTTGTTAAAAGAAAATATTGGAATGATTGATTGATGAGATGTAGTTTTGGGGTATTGAAGCGATGAACTGCGAGAGAGTTAAAGCGAGATCATGGTATGTTCGGTATGTACTTTTTGTTGCTCAGACCTTTGCCATGTTGGGTGCGCTCGCATGGCAGGTCACTGATCCTTAATAAAAATTTCTTTTTCGGGTGTTTGTTGGGGGAGATCGCACGGGGGACTTCTTATTATTTGGACCCCGGGGTCTCCCCCAATTGCTGGTGTCTGCTTCCTCCTGCCTTTTGCGCTCATAACTTGTTATTCATTACCACGATATAACAGATTGGTAGACCTCGGGGATCTTCTTCCTGCTGCCACAACCGAGAGGTACTCAGCGCTTCAGACCTAGCTTTGATTAATTTTCTTACATCTAATCTCATCTTGGCGATAATTTTCATGACTATGCTTTAAAAATCTTGCTATCTTCGAGCCTAACCTTAAAGAATTTCACATGGGGTTATCGTCATGTCTAATCTTTGAAGAATATCATTAAATCTAGTTAATGTTGGTGATAATTTTAATGAACTTCATTTAACTTTTATCTATTTTGCTAGATATTGACATGTATAAAATTACAGTAGTAAGTATGCGATCAGTTTAATCGAAGTGAATTCTGTGCATGAAAACTTAGAGAGTAAAATATTTTTATAGTGCAACGCGGAACGTTCATTTTACAAGCCGGGGTTTTTGAAATTGTGGGTTTATTTGATACTTGAATTTTTTGCCATTACATTGAAAAAGAATTTAGTTGTGATAATTCTTTTACTATTAATTTGATCTATGGATCTTCGATTACTCAATATATCCAGATTGGCATTAGATCGAATATCTAATGTCACATGAATGACAGCCATGTTCTGATAAAACATTCATTATCACCTTTTACGTCAGATTTCAAGTTAGCATTCTTATTTGATGGAGCATATTCATTGCGATTTTTATGCATATTGATCCGCTGGCTCATTGCTATTTTTCTGCTTATTCAAGCTTCCATGATGCTTCTGCAAGTAACCGAGTCTGTAGTTATGCTATTTTGTGTGTGACTGATATGTGGTTGTTATACATTCAGTTGTTTCAATCCATTTGTAGTTATGCAATGGTCATTATGTAGCTTGAAGTACTATTTTTGCCTTGTATGGCGTATGTGTTCGTGGGAGGAGGGGGATTATACCTTATTCAAAGTTATGTAACATTTTAGCTTGAACTATTGCCTTGGTGATGGGTGAAATATATATTTTGTTATGTACATTAGAAAGGAAGCTCGAGCATGTAGTGGTATGTTGCTATTCTTGGACGTCCCCTGGACCAAATTTGGGGCTCTACTCTTTGATGATATCGTACTTCTAGAGCCGTGGTCCTGGAGCTGATGTTAATCTGCAGGGGCATTGGAAGGCTGAGTTCAGATCGATATCCCACCAATTTTACTCGGGGACTACTTCGAAGCTTGGATGGAGGCATGACTGGCGACAGGACGAGGAAGATTTTGTTGATTTGGTAGAGGCTGGAAAGCTTTGTTTGTGGAGATGTTGGGAGATGAGATGGGATGGTCTTCAGATTATGAGACGTTTCTCTTGTACTGGCCGAAAACTATTTGAAGCGATGAACCGTGCGAGAGGTAAAGGGAGATCATGGTATGCTTGGTATGTACTTTATGTTGACCTTTGTCATGTCGGGTGTGCTTGCATGGCAGGTCACTGCTCCTTAATAAAAAATAGTCTTTTCGGTGTTTGTTGGGGGAGATCGCACGGGGGAATTTTTATTTTGACCCCGGGTTCTCCCCCAATTGCTGGTGTCTTTCTTCCTCATGGCTTGTTATTCATTACCACGATACAACAGATTGGCAGACCTTGTGGATCTTCTTCCTGCTGGCAAATCTAGAGGTACTCAGCGCTTCAAACTTAGCTTTGAATAATTTACTTACTGGTTATCTCATCTTGTCGATAATTTTCATGACTAGGCTTAAAAAATGTTGATATTTTCATGCCTAACCTTAAAGAATTTCACATGTGGTTAGTTTCATGTCTATTTTGTTAGATATTGACATGTTGGTGATAATTTTTAAAGCTAGCTCTTGTTGGTGATAATTTTTACAAAACTGGATTTAACTTTTATCTATTTTGTTAGATATTGACATGTATAAAATTACTGTAATTCGTATGAGTTAAATTAGGTTTAATGAGGTGAATTCCTTGCAGGAAAACTTTTGCTTCACTTCAATAAAACTTAGAGAGAGATATTTTTATAGTGCAACACGGTCTGTTCATTTTATAAGTTGAAATCCACTGTTTTTGAAACTGGGTTGCTTTGTTGATTCAATATTTTGCCAATACATTAAACTTTTTAAGGAGTGATAATGATTCTACCATTAATTTGATCTATGGATCTTCGATGACTCAATCTTTGATGACTCTTATAAGTATCTTGATGTTCCATAACAGTCATGTCCTGATAAAACACTCAATATTTGCTTTTCTGTCAAATTTCAAAGTAGCACTTACGTGATGGCGCATATTCATCCTGACTTTCTGCACATTTGCATGTTTCTTATACAAGTCTCCGAGTTTGTGCTTGGTTGTCTTTTTTTGTCTGTGTGATACATTTTCGGTTGTTACAATCCATTTGTAGTTACGCAATGGTCATCATGTAGCTTGAAAAACTATTTTAGCCTTGTATGGCGTACCTATGTGTTTGAGGGAGTAGGGGACGGCTATGTCTAATTCAAAGTTAGCTAACATTTTAGCTTGTGCTATTGCCTTGGGGGTGGATGAAATATCTATTTTGTTCTGTACGCATAGAAAGGAAGCTTGAGCATGGGGTGGTATGATGCCATTGTTCGTTCACTGGACCAAACTTGGGGTCTCTGCTCTTCAATGATCTCTCTCTCGTTCCAGAGCTGTTGATCCTGGAGCTGGTGCTAATCTGGCAGGGAGGGAGGGAGTTCTGGAATGGAAGCCCTAGTTCTGATTTATTTTCTACAATTCTACTCGGGGATTACTTCGAAGATATGGAAGGCGGAGATCTGATCGATATCCTGGGATTACTTTGAAGCTGTCGTTTGAACTGGCGAATGTATCCTTGAATTCTTCAACAGAAGGTATTGCGTTTTTGCACGGTACTTCAGCAGCAGCATTATTTGATGAGTTCAACCATGATATGTTTTGACGAGGTGTCTTATTTGGTCGTTTTGATTGGTGATTTTTTTAGCGAGGTCGGTAGATATTTGTTTCTGTCATTTGGAATCCCCCCCGGGACCAAGTATCAATTGTGCCGATTGTTATCATTATTTCCATGTTGGGAAGTATTCAGATGGTAGTTTGAACTATTTATGCTGGTAGATGCCAGTATATATGTTTAGTGTTGCTGCGGTTTTTTATGCCGTAGGTTAGAAAATTAATCTCGGAAGGGGATTAGGTCTTATGACTCATTGTTAGGCGTACAGTGCTTAATTTACTTTGTTGCTTTCTGCAAGGTATCAAGTTCTTTTACCTATTTTATTTAAAATTATTCTAAACTATGGTATTATGTTTCCCTTTTCCTTTTCGCATCCTCCGTTTCACGTCGAGTTTTCATTTCCTAATCTTTTAGCGTGCGGTTATTTTTGGGATGGAAATATCATTTTCTAGCTACTTGGAATATTGAAAATTTTGTTTTATAAAAATGCCTAGACTTTTACCGTAGTTGAATGTGGTTAGAATTTTATACGGAGGTTTTTTACTTCGAGTTTAGAAGATTTTATTCGGGTGGTGCTATTAATGGTTTGTTTTTTGTGGTTTTTAAATTTTTCGTTCTTGTCGTCAATTGTTTTTTAAAACTATATTTATTTTTGATATTATAGAACGTCTCTCGCATGGTTAGGATATTCGACCACTCGCGTGTATATTTGAAAAAAAAAAACTAAGCTGAAATCATGCCCGTTGAGGCATCTGTTCATTTTGAGCAATTGAAGAAAGGAAGATTAATGTTGGTGCTATTCCGATGATAGGACCATAGGTGTTTGTGTTGTCTTTTGTTAGTAAATCGATCGCTGAGTGGATCTTTAAGCTCAAAATGGTAAGAGCGCTCAAGGATTCTTGTACGCCTTGAGAGGTTGGTGGTTCGAATCCACCGAGGTCCTCCTCTTGTTTGTGCTGTTTATCTTTTTTTTGGTATTCTCCATCAGATTAATTAATAATCTTTCAATTATTAGACGGTTGGTTTAGTTGCCGTTGGTTTAGTTGCCGGGGAAATTTCACTTAAGATTTCCAGGAATTTGTACTTCTCTACTTCTTTGAAGCTAAAAAGGGTTTTAATTTTAATTTGACCAACGATTTTTAGTGCTTTGAATGTGCGAACTTAAAATCAGAAGTTGTATTAATCTTTACTGTTATAACAACTTAAACAGATGTACTGCAATAGCATTTTTTAATTAATTTTTAAAGAAAGTGATTTGAAGCCCTTCCTTTTTTATTTGCCCAATGTTGCTTATTGTTATTATTTTTTTCAGAAAGGAACAAAGTTTTGCGCTTTTTCTTTTATCGGGTGTTTTTTTAACAAATTAAATTTCATTTATTTGTGTTATATTATTTTGATTTGTTGTGAACGGATGTTGATGAGTTAGTTAGGATCACGTATTATCTTATAGATAAGACCGTATCTATTTTATCTTATCTCTGTACACTCATCCACTGGCTATAAATAAAGAGCCGGGGGTTCCTCAACCTGATGGTGATTCATAGTACGTTATCAGCACGAGCCTCTAAATAATATTTCCACACAAATACTGATGGTTGCGAAAGCGAGTGATCCACGCGAGCGGCTTCGTCTACCGCAAACGGGCGTTGTCATCCACGCGCAGGCTTCGTAAACCGTCGCTAGATCCGGAGGACGGATCTAGAGGTATTCTCGCTAAAAATTTAATTTTTTATCATGCGCATGATTGTTTTCTTCATAAATCTCGCAAGATCGGAGTGGAAGTAGGGCTAATTCCCTACATCGATGACTTTTTGGTCTAAATATCATGTTTGTATAATGCTTTAAATCTGAAAAATAAATAAAAACAATTCCCCCCCTCCCCGCCCCCCCCCCACACCGCATCGCCGGCGGCCATGCCGTTGGACACCGTTGTTTTTCACCGCCCCGAAGGCGGGTTTCTCCCCCCTCACGGCTGCCATGCCGTCGCATCACCCCCCCCCCCCCCCTCCGCCTCATAGCGAGGGGCTGCCGTCCCCAAACCCCCCTCACGGCGGAGGGGGTACACATGTCCCTACACCCCCACGCTCGAAGCAAGAGGGGAGCGCCGTCCCGATACCCCCCCCCCCCCCCCACGTAGCACGCGGGGGAGGGGGGGGGGGCATCAATATCGCCGGACCCCCCTCCTTGCATGGATGTGGAGGGGGCTTCTCTGCCGTCCTTGGAACGTCGGACCACCTCCCCCGGTGGCACTGAAGGGGGCGGCGACGGCATGACCTAGCCGCCGCCCCCTACTCTCCCATGAAACAAGTGGGCCTGCAGCCCACACATGAAAAAAAAAACGTAAAACCTGCGAGCCAGAAGCTGCGGCTGCGGGCCTCAGGCCCATAGGCCAAAAGATTTTCTAGGAAAAAATAGAATAAAAGGGGGGCTACAGGCCTGAAGCCCGCAGCCACACTGCAGGCTTCAGGCCCGCAAGCCGAAATTTTCTGGAAAAAAACAGAAAAGAAATAAAAGGGGAGGGGGCTAAAAAGGTTTTTTGGGAGACTAAAAGTTACAGAAAAATTATGATAAAATATGGGACTGAAATGTGACATTTGGGGACTTGTGGGGTTTACTGGGGGTTTATTGGGGTAAATAAAAAGGAAAACTTCTTCCTTTTCATGCAAAACATATAAATATTGCGCTCTTTTCAAATCCTTTTGAATAATCCCAACATGCACAACTTTTTGCATTATATGATGCTTTTTAGGATCATAATTATATGCTCTGCATCACTATTAAATGGCTCATTCTATGGATAAACTTATATTCTGTTGTGCAATATTAACTTAATAATTAGGAAGATCCTGCGACCGTTGTGCCGTTAGTCACTTAACCTAACGGTGTATGACGTTGCACAGTAGTCCAATAATTATTAAGTATTTAAATTGCTTATCCTTCTGTGAATCTCTATGATGCCCGTGATGAAAATGTCTGCTGTAAATGTCTGATGAAAATGTTTGATGAGCATAAATTTTTGCATGGATGGCTAATTGTGGTTTTGGATCGGCTGTTTAAGTCCCACATTTTACTTTTCATGCATTTTGCTTTTCTTTTTGAGAGAAATTGTAGTGAGGAAATTATGTAATGTCCAAGACCGATGACTACTTTCCATAGAGACTGTTACGCCCCGCTTTCCAAATACGGAAGGTGAGACGCGAAGAGGTCCGCTCAGACTGAAGCTGTGAAGCCACAGTCTGATAAGCGTCTTGGATTCATCCATTCGCAGATTCCTGCATTGCATAAAGAAACAACAACAACAATAATAATTGAATGCAGGCAATAAAATTAACCAACATTCAATGTAACATCTATTTCATTGTTCCAAACATTCACAAATATAATCATAAAAAGAAAGTACAGAGTCTGAAAAAGAAGGCCTAAGCATGGCCGAAACTAAAACAAGTAATGGTGCTACGCACCGAACAACCTAACAGCAGCTACTAGGGAAGTAAACAACAACTAAGAGGAAACCTCTAGCTGAGACCAAGACTGGCATCTGGTATCCTCGAACTGGACGTCAACAACTTGGTCGTCCTCGCACTATCTCAGGCTTACAACCTGACATGTGACGTCCAAAGAGAAAAGGGCACATGTCAGCAAAAATCTCCAAAGAAGGAAAAGGAGACTTTTGTGCAAGGAAACGTACAGTATAAAGAATGCAACTTAGCAGTTTAAAATGAGATGACATGGCATAATAATTCAATGAATGCAGCAGTTAAAATGAGATGACATTGCATATTATTTCAATGAATGCAGCAGTTAAAATGAACATGACTTGCAATGCATGACACGTCGTAGCAAGAGCTACTAAACAATATTCACGATTAACTTGTATTCACGATGTGCACAGTGTTTCCGTCTTTTGGCTGAAGTGGCTGTACGGGCACACTTCTACGCTCAAGTGACCGTTTAACCCTACCCCTCCACGTGTATATGGACTGGCGCCCATCTTCTGGATCACGAGCCAGGAAGTGTTTTTGGCATAGCGTTGTACCCGGCATGCAGGTGCCTAGCCTCAATCAATATGTAGGAGTCAAAATCCTACTCGCCGCAGCTTACATTTCAATAGTAGCGTGTGCTACGCAATCATGACAAACATTCAATGCATGAAATGACATGGCAATTTGCAACATGATAGTATAAAAAGCAGTTAATGCACGCGTACCGTTTATCAAAATTAAACATGGCATGTGAGATGCATGAATCATGGCAAGGGTGTCGGATCTAGCTTCGTTGTCAAGCTAGATTAAGTATGGGTGTCGGATCTAGCTTCGTTGTCAAGCTAGATCAAATATGGCGTCTAGGAGACTATCATTTCACCGCCTAGTCTCTTTTACACAAAAATCATAGAATGGCCTAAACATGGCCTAACAAATTACTGTGCAAGTTTCACTTGCCTGAAATGACGTGCTGCAAGTTACACGATCAAAGAGTCCAGATCTGCCTACGTGCTCAATCACCAATCACCAAACCAACCTACAGTCCCGTATTCATTATCTTCAATTAGTGATTTAACCAACACAATAAAGATCACGTCTTTTATCTTGTTTAACATGCGATGTTTGGGATCCTACGGTTCAGGTATACCTTAACACGACGCAAGAGCTACACTGACGTCGGGTAGCGACGTCAGTGATTGGAATTCGGTAGTGAGCGAGGTATGACATGTGCTACGACGAAGACGGCCGTGGGACCACGAACACGGCACGGTAACGAGCAACACGAATTCTGACGGAAAAGGGAAGATGCGGCCTAGTGCTGTCAAGGGGGTTGCAGATCTGATCTTGAGGGGAGATGGTAGATTGTGGAGGCTTGTGGGCTGTTTTTGTGCGATGGAGGGAGATGGCAGGTTTGCGCCTAGAGGAGCTTGTGGCAGTTGTGTGCGACAAGGGAAGATGCGGCAATGGGTCGACCTGGGTGGTTCAAGGGGGCCGCGGCAAGTGGTGCGGCAATGGGGAGGGGCTGCTGGAGTTCTTGGGGTGAAGGGGGAGAAACTGCAGATTTGATGGAGGAGTCGGCTGTTTTGGCTTGGGGAGGAGGATCTGGGCGGTTTTATGGGCTGAGGAGGGTGTCGTGGAGGAGGGAAGAGGAAGGGTGGCACGAGACTAGGGGAGATGGTCGACCTAAGTGGTGGCCGTCGGGAGGAGATGGGCTGGCCGGTGACTAGAATAGGGGTTGTGCGGCAATAATGAAAGAGAAGTGGAGATGGCCGGAGATGATGGGTGGTGCGGCAGCTTGGGTAGGGCTGTCGGACGTTTAAGGGTAGAGGGGGCCGTTGCAGGTCGCCGTGGACATGTGACCGGCGGATCTGCTGGGTGGCCGCGCGGGAGTCAAAGGGAGAGGTGGCGGCAGCTGAGGGTTGAAGGTGGCCGCGTGGTTTTGTGGTGCGATGGTGATAGGGGGAAGCCAGAGCATTGGAGTGGTGGTGGCCGGAGCTCTTGGCGTGGGGGAGGTTGAAGAAGGAGGGGTGGCGGCTGTGAAAGACCTAGGCTAGGGTTTGTTGCGTGAGTTTTGAAGAGAAGTGTTTGTTTTGCTAAATAGAGTAGGAAAAGGGTAGATTTAAGGGTGATTGGAGAGAGGGTGTGAGAGAGGAGGAGGGTAGAATTAAGGTGTAAATAGACTAGGAAGAAAATATATGATATGTCGGATCCTAAGATTTAGATTAAATAAGATTTTAATTAAGATTTGAATTAGGGATAAGCGTGGGTTAATGATGAGCCGAAAGTGATTAGGGTGAAAGGAGGGTCTAACGATGTCCGATAAATATAAGAAAAATATCGGAACGACCATGTCGACGAGAGGGTTGCGACTAAGATGATCGGTCACGGGCTAGGTCAATGGAAAACGGAACTAAAAATAAAAAGATCAAACGACGAAGTTTAAAGTTACGACACCTCTTCAAACAAAGTTGTTTTGTGGGAGAACGACCCGTGAAATGACGTTCACGAAAAATTCCACAAATAAGTACTCTCTCAGAGGGTCACATCGACATATCACATCGTACATTTGAGATACAAGAAGAGGCAACTAAAAATACGCGTACGAAAGGAAAGTACGCGCACGAAAAACGTACGATCGAAAAGTGACCGTGACATCCTACCCACCTTAGAATAAAGTCCGTCCTTAGACTTTCTAACTATAAATATACCTAGCCACTCTAGTAACTATCCCAATCACATCACACTATAATTCAAACCAGGTATAGTTACTACAAGTGCTTATATATGCACTAGATAGTCAAACATTAATACTACAAACACACACACACACACACACACATATATGCACATTCTAAACTTATACCTATCATAGACAATCAAATTCATACACGTACTTCAATCATTCATATAACCACGTACATCCCTTATATAGCTATCACACACTTATCACATAATCAATGTATACATACTTACATGAAAATAGTTCACATCAGCAAACACAATCGTAGTACTTCACGTATAGATAACTACATATGAACAAAACAACATGGATATACTACTCCCTTATATCTCCTAGTATACATCCAACACCAAACATATCAACACATGCAATCATACCATACAATATTAAATCATGTTTGCTATATCTAATATATACATTCACCCCTACTATAAATACACAACCTATAGTTATTCAAATACACGCAGATACTTCATCATATATACACATCACATACAATCCTTTAACTATAGTCAAGACATACCGCACATAACATAGTCACAAACACCTATAGCTAAGCACATACTTACCCGTGCATGGTGCACGCCCACACACGCTAACATACCATTCACACATGCCACTCATACCACCATATACTTAGCACATCTACACACCTAGTTTAGCTAACATATATACATTCAACCATGTAAAACCTTAGTAATTAAGTATACTACAAGACCAAAACCTATAACTATATAATGGTATAGTCACCCACAACCATGTGCGTAACTTAACCAGGCACAACCAAACCTATCACTATACGCACATCATCCATTAATATGTTCATAGCACTATACACCAACCACAGACAAACATAACAATATACTTACAGTATACCCACTCAAGCATGAGTGAGACTCAAAGACCCATACAAGAACCAGAATACTTTATATTCATACCACGATATTTATACCAATACCAACACACCACTCTTATATATATATATATATATATATATATATATATATATATATATATATATATATATATATATATATATATATATATATATATATATATATCAACATAATCCTACACACAATTTTATATCAATCACATTTTATATTTAATCAAGCAACACCCCCATAATGCAATCACTTTACATATTATAATAATATTACAACATCAATACACGTATACAATCAAAATACAATATCTCATATATGCATACATCATATAGTCACATACATATAATATATTCACACCATAGCAATTTACATAATATTAGTATACTACTACATATACCAATCCATACATAGTCACGACATACAATAATCGTGTATAGCTCATGGTATACACGCACACACACAACATCCCGTAAAGGCAAACAGTACTATACAAAATTATAGCCCTAATACCATACATACATCACACATATTCATACAGTAAGCACATATCTATCTATGACTAAGCACATACATATCTACATACGAGCACACGCTCATACGTACTAACATATAAATCATATAATAGGCCTGCACACTTAACTATAAGTACACCTATTATCATACACCTAACATGCACATGACTTTCTAGTATACTATTTCAAGCATTTACAAGTACCTTCAAACTACAAACACCACTAGAAGATATTCCAACGCTAATTCTAATATACACAGACATCCCTAAAGTGGTATAGCTATCCACACATATATAAATACTATCATTCATACAACTTTATATATATATATATATATATATATATATATATATATATATGAAAAATTTTCAAATGAGAACATTTTGCACCGTGCGAAAATGTTTTTAGTTTTTTTTTGAAATTTTTTTTTTTCAAAAATTCTTTTTTCCACCCTCATTATATGTTGTTATACCCCCCTCAAAAAATAATCATTGAGAAATAATGTCATTTGGCCTTCGATCAAGGCATTTCATCAAATTCGCACGTTTTGAGACCGTTAAATTTGTAACGGGTGGATGGGTGCTCTAATGCCCAACGGGTTCACTCATTATTTTCCCTGGGGTATATATTTGTATGGATTAAACATCAAAAAAAGAATTTTTGAAAAAAAAAATTTCAAAAAAATAAAAAAAAGTTTTCGCACGGGCTTTCGCACGGGGTTTTTCGCAACCGAAGATCACTATATATATATATATATATATATATATATATATATATATATATATATATATATATATATATATATATATATATATATATATATGAGGAGGGATCAAATGACCCCCCAAAAATAACCCCCAAAAATGACCCCCTATCAAAAATCATATGCCCCCCATTTTTTCGGAAGATCCGAACCGTTCATCTTGATCTCCACCCTCTAAATACCTGACCCACCAATTTTCAACCCGATCCCATTTGTTTTGCTCGTTCAACCATCCGACCCAAATTTAACGGTTTCGCATGAACCGAACTTTTGCGAATGGTTGATGAAGGAGCAAAACACATGGGATCGGGTTGAAAATTGGTGGGTCAGGTATTTAGAGGGTGGAGATCAAGATGAACGGTTCGGATCTTCCGAAAAAATGGGAGGCATAGGATTTTTGATAGGGGGTCATTTTTGGGGTTATTTTTGGGGGTCATTTGATCCCTCCTATATATATATACTAGTCATTACCCGTGCCCAAAGGGCACGGTTTATTTAATGGCTGAGTTTTTCTCCCCCACAAATTTCAAGTTCACCCAAATTTCAAGTTTTCCAACAAAATTTCAAGTTTCCCCCCAAATTTAAGTTTTTCCCCAAAATTTAAGCCCCCCCAAAATTGTCATTACCACCTAGGACAAACTTGCCACGTAGGACAAAGCTTTGTCCTAGTAGGATAAGATTCAAAATCTTCATAAAACTGGAAAAAAAATGTCCGGAAGGGGTGAGAATAAAAAGTGTGGGTGTGTGTGTGGGGAGGGTCCATAGGCAAAAATACAAAAACCGGGGTTGTATGTGCAAAATTCCCCACCTCCTCTTTTATCCCTCAAAATCTAATCTCTTATATTTTATCTTATTCAATTTCCCTGTTTTATATAATAGATATCCAAATTCTCTTATCCAATTTCTCATGTCCAAATTCTCTTATCAATTTCTCTTGATAACATCCGTCTTTTATATAATAGATATCTCTTATCCAATTTCTCTTATCCAATTTCTCTTGATAACATCTCTCGTTTGTAATATAGATATCTCTTATCCAATTTCTCTTGATAACATCACTCTTATCCAATTTCTATTGTCCAATATCTCTTATTCAATATCTCTTGATAACATCCCTCTTTTATAATATAGATATCTCTTATCCAATTTATCTTGTCCAATATCTCTAATCCAATTTCTCTTGTTAACATTCCTCTTTTATAATATAGATATCTCTTATCCAATTTCTCTTTTCCAATATCTCTTATCCAATTTCTCTTCATAACATCCCTCTTTTGTAATATAGATATCTCTTATCAAATTTCTCTTTTCCAATATCTCTTATCCAATTTCTCTTGATAACATCCCTCTTTTATAATATAGATATCTCTTATCCAATTTCTCTTGTCCAATATCTCTTATCCAATTTCTCTTGATAACATCCCTCTTTTATAATATAGATATCTCTTATCCAATTTCTCATGTCCAATATCTCTTATCCAATTTCTCTTGATAACATCCCTCTTTTATAATATAGATATCTCTTATCCAATTTCTCTTTTCCAATATCTCTTATCCAATTTCTCTTGATAACTTCCCTCTTTTATAATATAGATATCTCTTATCCAATTTCTCTTGTCCAATATCTCTTATCCAATTTCTCTTGATAACATCCCTCTTTTATATTATAGATATCTCTTATCCAATTTCTCTTTTCCAATATCTCTTATCCAATTTCTCTTGATAACATCCCTCTTTTATAATATAGATATCTCTTATCCAATTTCTCTTATCCAATTTCTCTTGATAACATCTCTCGTTTGTAATATAGATATCTCTTATCCAATTTCTCTTGATAACATCCCTCTTTTCTAATATAGATATCTCTTATCCAATTTCTCTTATCCAATTTCTCTTGATAACATCTCTCGTTTGTAATATAGATATCTCTTATCCAATTTCTCTTGATAACATCACTCTTATCCAATTTCTATTGTTCAATATCTCTTATTCAATATCTCTTGATAACATCCCTCTTTTATAATATAGATATCTCTTATCCAATTTATCTTGTCCAATATCTCTAATCCAATTTCTCTTGTTAACATTCTTCTTTTGTAATATATATATCTCTTATCCAATTTCTCTTTTCCAATATCTCTTATCCAATTTCTCTTCATAACATCCCTCTTTTGTAATATAGATATCTCTTATCAAATTTCTCTTTTCCAATATCTCTTATCCAATTTCTCTTGATAACATCCCTCTTTTATAATATAGATATCTCTTATCCAATTTCTTTTGTCCAATATCTCTTATCCAATTTCTCTTGATAACATCCCTCTTTTATAATATAGACTAGTCATTACCCGTGCCCAAAGGGCACGGTTTATTTAATGGCTGAGTTTTTCTCCCCCACAAATTTCAAGTTCACCCAAATTTCAAGTTTTCCAACAAAATTTCAAGTTTCCCCCCAAATTTAAGTTTTTCCCCAAAATTTAAGCCCCCCCAAAATTGTCATTACCACCTAGGACAAACTTGCCACGTAGGACAAAGCTTTGTCCTAGTAGGATAAGATTCAAAATCTTCATAAAACTGGAAAAAAAATGTCCGGAAGGGGTGAGAATAAAAAGTGTGGGTGTGTGTGTGGGGAGGGTCCATAGGCAAAAATACAAAAACCGGGGTTGTATGTGCAAAATTCCCCACCTCCTCTTTTATCCCTCAAAATCTAATCTCTTATATTTTATCTTATTCAATTTCCCTGTTTTATATAATAGATATCCAAATTCTCTTATCCAATTTCTCATGTCCAAATTCTCTTATCAATTTCTCTTGATAACATCCGTCTTTTATATAATAGATATCTCTTATCCAATTTCTCTTATCCAATTTCTCTTGATAACATCTCTCGTTTGTAATATAGATATCTCTTATCCAATTTCTCTTGATAACATCACTCTTATCCAATTTCTATTGTCCAATATCTCTTATTCAATATCTCTTGATAACATCCCTCTTTTATAATATAGATATCTCTTATCCAATTTATCTTGTCCAATATCTCTAATCCAATTTCTCTTGTTAACATTCCTCTTTTATAATATAGATATCTCTTATCCAATTTCTCTTTTCCAATATCTCTTATCCAATTTCTCTTCATAACATCCCTCTTTTGTAATATAGATATCTCTTATCAAATTTCTCTTTTCCAATATCTCTTATCCAATTTCTCTTGATAACATCCCTCTTTTATAATATAGATATCTCTTATCCAATTTCTCTTGTCCAATATCTCTTATCCAATTTCTCTTGATAACATCCCTCTTTTATAATATAGATATCTCTTATCCAATTTCTCATGTCCAATATCTCTTATCCAATTTCTCTTGATAACATCCCTCTTTTATAATATAGATATCTCTTATCCAATTTCTCTTTTCCAATATCTCTTATCCAATTTCTCTTGATAACTTCCCTCTTTTATAATATAGATATCTCTTATCCAATTTCTCTTGTCCAATATCTCTTATCCAATTTCTCTTGATAACATCCCTCTTTTATATTATAGATATCTCTTATCCAATTTCTCTTTTCCAATATCTCTTATCCAATTTCTCTTGATAACATCCCTCTTTTATAATATAGATATCTCTTATCCAATTTCTCTTATCCAATTTCTCTTGATAACATCTCTCGTTTGTAATATAGATATCTCTTATCCAATTTCTCTTGATAACATCCCTCTTTTCTAATATAGATATCTCTTATCCAATTTCTCTTATCCAATTTCTCTTGATAACATCTCTCGTTTGTAATATAGATATCTCTTATCCAATTTCTCTTGATAACATCACTCTTATCCAATTTCTATTGTTCAATATCTCTTATTCAATATCTCTTGATAACATCCCTCTTTTATAATATAGATATCTCTTATCCAATTTATCTTGTCCAATATCTCTAATCCAATTTCTCTTGTTAACATTCTTCTTTTGTAATATATATATCTCTTATCCAATTTCTCTTTTCCAATATCTCTTATCCAATTTCTCTTCATAACATCCCTCTTTTGTAATATAGATATCTCTTATCAAATTTCTCTTTTCCAATATCTCTTATCCAATTTCTCTTGATAACATCCCTCTTTTATAATATAGATATCTCTTATCCAATTTCTTTTGTCCAATATCTCTTATCCAATTTCTCTTGATAACATCCCTCTTTTATAATATAGATATCTCTTATCCAATTTCTCATGTCCAATATCTCTTATCCAATTTCTCTTGATAACATCCCTCTTTTATAATATAGATATCTCTTATCCAATTTCTCATGTCCAATATCTCTTATCCAATTTCTCTTGATAACATCCCTCTTTTATAATATAGATATCTCTTATCCAATTTCTCTTTTCCAATATCTCTTATCCAATTTCTCTTGATAACTTCCCTCTTTTATAATATAGATATCTCTTATCCAATTTCTCTTTTCCAATATCTCTTATCCAATTTCTCTTGATAACATCCCTCTTTTATAATATAGATATCTCTTATCCAATTTCTCTTGTCCAATATCTCTTATCCAATTTCTCTTGATAACATCCCTCTTTTATATTATAGATATCTCTTATCCAATTTCTCTTGTCCAATATCTCTTATCCAATTTCTCTTGATAACATCCCTCTTTTATAATATAGATATCTCTTATCCAATATCTCTTTTCCAATATCTCTTATCCAATTTCTCTTGATAACATCCCTCTTTTATAATATAGATATCTCTTATCTAATTTCTCTTTTCCAATATCTCTTATCCAATTTCTCTTGATAACATCCCTCTTTTATATTTTATATATATATATATATATATATATATATATATATATATATATATATATATATATATATATATATATATATATATATATATATATATATATATCTAACACAAGAGACAATCATGAATAACATTGAGTATGCATATATAACACAAGAGACAATCATTAATATACTAAGGGTAGCACACTCATACGTGAGTGGTACGCAGGGGTCACACACACACAGGTCCACACATTCTACCTATAAACATGCACCACGAAGACATCACAATAATACCAATGGGCACACTACTAGACTAAGATTGACATAGGCAACATCAAGCACTAGTAGGATGACTAAGCAATAGTAGGGAAACCGAAATCAAATAGTGTAACGAAACAAGATCGGAATGAACGGGTTCAGATAAGGCGAGGATAAGGGAATAGCTTGGTTAGGTGAAACAGAGATATAATTATGAATATTTAAGGAAGGGAAAGAGATATAATAATATCCTTATAAAATACCGGAGAAAAGGGTGAAAATGATATAAGTTAAAAAACGAAGTAGGGATATTTAGAGGTTGGTACAATAAGTTATTTGAAATAATTTTGAGTAGTATATATACGGTAAGAGAAGAAATGGTATATTGGATTATCGAAAAGTCATTATATAAAGGAAATAAGATATTCTCATGAGTATGAAAGATATAGATTAGAAAATATTATAAGATAGTAATTTAAAGATTTTCGGCGAAAGAGTTTCGAAATTCAAAGAAATGCATTTAAGTCATCTGAAGGATAGGAAGTCTAATCTCCTACTAAATGTTTTCAAAGACTTTAAACTGGAAGGGAATCTCAAAATAAATAATATTGAAAATATTTTTCAAATGATCAGGATGATAATGGGAAGGATTCAACGATTGGTGACGCACGACATGGAAGAAACACGTGAATCGAAAGCAAGGAAGTGAATCAAATATTCGAAACGTAAAGACGACTGCGACATAACTTAGTGAACCTGCTACGATGAGATTCTATGGTCATAGCTCAAACGCGTAATGATCAGGAAAATGATAGAATCAGGGGTTCTACTTACCGGGCCGACTAAAGATTAGGAGAAACATAGCACTAAGACTTTCTAATGAACTAGACTGTAATAGAGATCTCAGGAAAAGGTCCTAAAAGAATCAAGATTATGTTCTGTTGGACCCGAAATTGATGGACCCAAGCGAATGACTAAAGGAAAACTCTAGAAATCTAATATTGTCAGAGCCGGGCGGGAGGCTACTAGGATATCCTAAGACGAGCATGACTAAATCTTAATGAAGGTGCCTGACTATCAAACCTGGACATCTATTTAAGTCTTCCTACCACTAAGACAAGGAAAACCTTCATATTAGACTCAAGTTTTATGACTCGAATGTTTCGAATGTTTCAATGGATGTTTTTATTATTATCGGTGTTTTGATATTTCGCAGGTGCAACGACCTACATGGGCCACCACAAAAACATGTCACGCCCCGCTTCCCAAATACGTAAGGCGAGACGCGAAGAGGTCCGCTCAGACTGAACCTGTGAAGACATAGTCTGATAAGCGTCTGTGTGTTCATCCATTTGCAGGTTCTTGCATTGCATAAAGAAACAACAACAACAACAATAATTGAAGGCAGGCAATAAAATTAACCAACATTCACTGTAGCATCCATTTCATTGTTCCAAACATTCACATATATAATCATAAAAAGAAAGTACAGAGTATGAAAAAGAAGGCCTAAGCATGGCCGAAACTAAAACAATAATGGTGCTACGCACCGAACAACCTAACAGCAGCTACTAGGGAAGTAAACAACAACTAAGAGGAAACCTCCAGCTGAGACCAAGACTGGCATCTGGTATCCTCGAACTGGACGTCAACAACCTGGTCGTCCTCAGCATTATCTCAGGCTCACAACCTGACATGTGACGCCCAAAGAGAAAAGGGCACGTGTCAGCAAAAATCTCCAAAGAGGGAAAAGGAGACTTTTGTGCAAAGAAACGTAAAGTATAAAGAATGCAACTTAGCAGTTTAAAATGAGATGACATGGCATAATAATTCAATGAATGCAGCAGTTAAAATGAGATGACATTGCATATTATTTCAATGAATGCAGCAGTTAAAATGAACATGACTTGCAATGCATGACACGTCGTAGCGAGAGCTACTAAACAATATTCACGATTTCAAGATTAACTTGTATTCACGATGTGCACAGGGTTTCTATCTTTTGGCTGAAGTGGTTGTACGGGCACACTTCTATGCTCAAGTGACCGTTTAACCCTACCCCTCCAGTGTATATGGACTGGCACCCATCTTCTGGATCACGAGCCAGGAAGTGTTTTTGGCATAGGGTTGTACCCGGTATGCAGATGCCTAGCCTCAATCAATATGTAGGAGTCAAAATCCTACTCGCCGCAGCTTACATTTCAATAGTAGCGTGTGCTACGCAATCATGACAAACATTCAACGCATGAAATGACATGGCAATTGAAACATGATAGTATAAAAAGCAGTTAATGCACGCGTACCGTTTATCAAAATTAAACATGACATGTGAGATGCAAGAATCATGGCAAGGGTGTCGGATCTAGCTTCGTTGTCAAGCTAGATCAAGTATGGGTGTCGGATCTAGCTTCGTTGTCAAGGTAGATCAAATATGGCATTTAGGCGACTATCATTTTACCGCATAGTCTCTTTTACACAAAAATCATAGAATGGCCTAAACATTGCCTAACAAATTACTGTGCAAGTTTCACTTGCCTGTAATGACGTGCTGCAAGTCACACGATCAAAGAGTCCAGATCTGCCTACGTGCTCAATCAACAATCACCAAACCAACCTACAGTCTCGTATTCATTATCTTCAATTATTGATTTAACCAACACAATAAAGATCACGTCTTTTATCTTGTTTAGCATGCGATGTTTGGGTTCCTACGGTTCAGGTATACCTTAACACGACGCGAGAGCTACACTGACGTCGGGTAGTGACGTCAGGGGTTGGACTCCGGTAGTGGACAAGGTATGGCGTGTGCTACGGCTAAGACGGCCGCGGGACCACGAACACGACACGGTAACGAGCAACACGAATGCCGGCAGTAAAGGGAAGATGCTGCCTAGTGCTGTCAAGGGGGTTGCGGATCTGATCTTGAGGGGAGATGGTATATTGTGGAGGCTTGGGGGCTGTTTTTGTGTGATGGAGGGAGAGGGCAGTGTTGCGGCCTAGAGGAGCTTGTGGCAGTTGTGTGCGGCAAGGGAAGATGCGTCAATGGGTCGGCCTGGGTGGTTCAAGGGGGCCGCGGCAAGTGATGCAGCAATATGGAGGGGCTACCGGAGTTCTTGGGGTGAAGGGGGAGAAACAACAGATTTGATGGAGGAGCCGGCTGTTTTGGCTTGGGGAGAAGGATCCGGGAGGTTTTATGGGCTGAGGAGGGTACCGTGGAGGAGGGGAGAGGAAGGGTGGCTGACGTGCGTTTATATTTCATATATTCACGCACGTTTTCTTTCGTGTTTTTCAGTATTTTCCGTCGTCTTTTATTCGTTTTCTCGTATTTTCTCGTTTTCTTTCACTTTTCTTTGTTTCTCCATGTTTGCAGGAGATTGCCCGCGTAGGGGACGTTTAACGACAATATCTCAAGTCCCCAGAGCAACGGGAGGAGTCACGCGTGATCCAGGGTGTCAAACGACGAAGATTACATCTTTCAGCCCCTCACCCGGTCAGTTGGTCATCTCCAACCGATCGGGTGATGCACGCGTGCACCACCCGGTCTCAGCCGGAGCTCAAGTGAATGTCACCCGACCGGTTCACAGGCCGGTTCAAACGGGGCTGATTCTCTGTCTTTTCAAGCCAAATTCCAACCGATCGGGTGACTCTCACCCGATCGGTTCATCTGTAGCTGATGCTGAAGAGCCGAGACACGGGCACCCAACCGATCCCTTCACCCGATGGCGCCAAGATCCAACCGGTCACTCCAAGAACTCAACCGACCGGTTCATATGACCGGGTGAAAGTCCGCCGTTTTCTGTTTATTATCTGTAACAGATCACCCGATCGGTTGACTTGTCAACCGATCGGGTGATACGAGATTCTATAAATAGGACCCCTAGGGTTCCAGAAACGGGGAGCTGTTAGTTTTTACTGTTTTCTCCTATTGTGACGGCTGTAATTACTTTTCTATTGTAAGTTTTCGGATCTTTCTTAAACTTTAGTATTATCTTAATTGCTCTACTACCTTCGCATTCCAATCGTCTGATTATGATTTCAACGGTCCATTTTTGTTTAGATCGCTTTTTAATGAATATTTGTGAGTAGTTCCCAAATCTGGGATTTTGGCGGAAACCCCTTCTGGGGCTCTTCCCGATGCATCCATAGGGTTAGGAAATCGATAGGGATTAGGAATCTAACGGTTACGCGGGGTGTTTTATTGTCATCGGCGGGAAAAAGACCGCCTTTGACCGTTGGGCCAAGGGGAAATAAACTTGGCGGTTGACTCCCTAGCCATAGCCCACGCCCTTAGCGTAGACGCCGAATCCTAGCGCGCGGGAGCGGCAGGATGAGACGTTGGGAGTTATCGTTGCGAGCTTAGTGCTCCCGGAATCGATCAGTGTTAATGGACACGTGAGTACCCACTGATCGAATCCGGGAAGTCCGGTGTATCATCCTGGGCACCGACCGGAATATCGGGCCCATGGGATGCCGGTACCACTTTCAGAGGCAACGTCTCACCATTAGACCCTAATTCCGATCGCCATCCTTCCCGTAGGCCGTATCGGCGAGAGTCGCTCGTAGGAGTGGAAACCAAAGTCCCGGGTTTATTTTCTTATTGTTCATACCTTGCATTCCTTCCAAGTGACAACCCATCAACCGATTCGGGCTAGCTCGCCCACGGGGTGATTTCGGTCCTCCTTGACACAAGCACATCCTAGCCTCCCTGTGTTCGACCCCCAAGCCACACTACAATACCGTGCGCTTGCGGTTACAAATATCTAAACCCCCACGTGGGTCCCCCGGCCATTTGCGGCTAGCAAACCGGGGCACACGTCCAGTTTATGGCGCCGTTGCCGGGGAGGCAACGTGCTTGTTATTTTAGGATCTCTTGAACCCTAGTGTCTAGCTCTTATCCCTACCTCGCGATAATTTTCGCATTCTTCATTTTTCTTTTTATTTTCTTATTTTTAAATTTTATTTTTATTTCTTATCTTATCTGTCTCTCTCCCACTTGTCGCTTCACGGGTGTTTGTTGTTTTTCATGCGCAGGAGTTCAAGAAGTCTCGACGACTTGATCCCCGTTGATCCAGAGATTAACGCCACCCTTAGGCGTTTGGCCGCCGAGAAGCGAAGAAGAGAGGATCCTGAAGCCATGGAGGAGAACACCCCGCCTTACAAGTCCCTGTTGGAGTACTCGATGCCATCTTTCGAGTCCACTTCCGCCATCCGTCCTCCAGCTATTACGGCCCAAAGCTTCGAGCTAAAGCCGTCTTTGGTGACATGGATCCAGCAGGATCAGTTTTCGGGTGCACCCATGGAGAGCCCGATCGAGCATCTAGACTCCTTCGTGGAGAAATGTGACACCTTCCGGATTAATGGTGTCACGACTGAGGCGATCCGTTTGAAGCTGTTCCCCTTCTCGTTGCGAGACAAAGCCAAGCAATGGCTTAGGGGGAAGGACCCCAACACTTTCAATACCTGGGAGAAGCTCTCCAACGCTTTTCTGACGAAGTTCTTTCCTCCAGGAAAGACCATGAAGTTGAGGAGTGAGATCTCCTCCTTCTCCCAGGCCAGCCACGAGTCCTTGCATGAAGCTTGGACGAGATACAAGGAGATGCAGAGAAGATGCCCTCACCATGAGCTTCCGAAGTGGCAGATTATTAATCTGTTCTACAATGGGCTGAGGGATGACCTAAAATATTCTATGGACGCCGCGGCTGGGGGTTCCTTCATGTCAAGGAGCGAGGAAGATGCCGGACATATTCTGGAAAATATGGCATTCAACAATGAGCGGTGATGTGACGAGAGAGCCACACCCAGGTCTGGGGGTATACACAGAGTCGAGGACGTCAACAAACTTTCAAGCAAGTTCGACTTGCTTTCGACCCAGATCTCCGCACTAATGGTAGGAGCCGGTGGGGCCGGAACACAACAGATTGCTGCGGTAGAATCCGAATTCTTTGGGGAATTCGACGGTGGTGACGTTTCACCACCGTTGGATCAGGTGAGCGCACTATTTTACAACCCCACGGGAAATGCGCCGTATCCACCAAGAACCAATTCCTACCCGGCCTACTCTCCAAACAACTGGAACCACCCTGACTTTGGTTACCAGGCACCATTCCAGCCCTTGCCGCCTCAGCAGCCGCAGCAACAAACATATCAGCCGTCTAGGCCACATCAGAGTCAGATTCAGCAGAAACAATATCAGCAGCAGCCTCAGCAACAATTTTACGCCCCCAGGAATCAGCAGCCAATCCAGCAGCAGCAGCAGTATGGCCAACAGAGGGCCGTCTCTCCGGTTGAGTCTCTCTTGACTCAATATATAACCAACCAGGAGAAGATCAATCAAAAGCTGGAAATGGGTCAGCGGGCCCTCACGGACCAAGTAACCCAGCTGGGGTTACAAGTGGCAAACCTTACAAGGTCACAAAACCAATTGCCGCCACAACCTGAGGTGAACCCGAGGGGAGCAACCCAAACGTCGGCACTCATGCACGAGCACGCAAATGTGTCCGCTATCGTTCCGAGAAGCGGGACACAAATCCCTACTAGAGTGCCCCCTAACAGACCGGAAGCACCGTTGGTCGTCGAGCGATCGATCGAAAAATCAAACGACGCCGGTGCTTCGTCATCAAATCCTACGACTCCGGAAGGAGTCTCTGAAGAAGAGAAGAAGAAGAACGAGAAAGGGAGCCTGAAAGTGTTCAAACCCGTTGTGCCTTTTCCACAGCGGTTAGCTCAGGCCAAAATCGATGAGAAATATGGCAAGTTCTTCGCCATGGTCAAGGATCTGAGCTTGCAAATCCCCTTCCTGGAAGCAATCGAAACAATCCCCTCCTATGCGAAATTCCTGAAGGATTTGGTGACGAGAGGGTCTAGAAAGGAGAAAGTAGTGTTGACGACGGAGTGTAGCGCTCTCATCCAGAGGGCAAATCCGCCGAAACTTAAAGACCAGGGGAGCTTCTCAATCCCTTGTACGATCGGGGCAGTAAAGATTCATCGTGCACTCGTCGATCTCGGAGCGAGTGTCAGTTTGATGCCCTTATCGATGTATAAGAGGATAGGAATGGGTGATCTGGAGCCCACCGGTATGACCCTACAACTTGCTGACCGGTCGGTCAAATATCCGGTGGGGATTGTGGATGACCTCCCCGTCAATGTAAAAGGGGTGCATGTGCCAGTGGACTTCGTTGTCATGGACATGCCTGAAGACGCACACACCCCCATCATCCTGGGATGGCCTTTCATGGCCACTGCTGGCGGTTTGATTGATGTGAAGAATAGAAAACTTTCGCTAAACTTCAGCGGAGAAAAGGTTGAATTTGATCTGGGGTTGTCCATGAAGTATCCCGATCCCCCAGATGACCCTCGGTGTAATTTGCTGGAGGTGAAAGAAGATAAAGCTGCTGAAGAGAGCTCCTGGGAGATTCTCTTAAGAAACCCCCCCAATGACTCGGGGAATTCAGAAGACCAAGACGGCCCTAAGAACAATGATGCTGCTGGGAAAGTGAGCGCAACACGTACGACCCCTCCCGGGTTCCCCAAGGCTCCTCCTGCGAGGAAAACGGGGAAAGAACCCATGTACCTCACCAAAGACGAGGTTCGGATCCTTAAGAAGATGGCGGTAAACGCCAATACGAAAGAGAAGCCCCCGGATCCCAAAAACAAGGAGAGGGTAGTCGAGCAAATCTTTCTCCAGCCACTGACTACTCCAAAGGCCGTAAGCTCCGATGAAGAAGAGATGCCGAACTTCGGGCATCACCTGTATCAACCACCGTGAACATCACTTGCGGGCGTCGAGCCAACGACGTTAAACAAGTGCGCTTCATGGGAGGCAACCCATGCTCTAAACTTTTGCCTCACTTTTTAGTGTTATTTTTGACTTTATTTTATCTATTTCTATAAATAAAATCAGCCGCAAGAACATCCGTTCAGGGACTTAGACAATCTGTTGGTTTTTGAAGGAAACAAAGCCCCAACCGATCGGTTGATAACTCAACCGATCGGTTGGGATGTATCAGATACAAGCCGCATCTGTCCCCAAATGAACCGATCGGGTGAAGAATGGAGAGACCGGGTGACAGACCGGGTGATCTGGGGAGAATTCTCGGGAAAGTTTTGGGAAATATCAACCGATCGGTTGAGTTAGAGCGCGATCGGTTGAGGCGACCGGGTGAGCAACCCTCAATTCTCGGGAAAATGAGTGGAGTGGCCAACCGATTCGTTGACAAGTCAACCGACCGGTTCGCCTGTAGCACTTCTTCGGCGAGAATTTTCGACCTAACAGTCAACCGATCGGGTGACAAGTCACCCGATCGGTTCGACTTAAAACCCTATAAATACCCCCGACCGCCCGTTCGTTCCGCCCTCGCCATTTTCGAATCCCAACCCGACGTTTCGCCACCTCCTCTTGCGCCGGACTGCGATCTTCCCCAAAATCAACCCCAATCGACCTCCCCCCATTTCCCTATCCATCCCACCATCGATTTCTCTCCATTCTCCTCGATTTCACCCGCACCCAAAACCCTAACTTTCACCCATTCTCCTAAATTTCGAAACTTACTGAAGAAATCGCCGCGGCTTCATAACGTGCTCCTGTCGAGTAGCATCGGGGCGTCTACGAGCAACGATCTTCATCTCATTTGGGTACACTCGCTCCTTAGCTCAATTTTAATTTTGCCCCAAATATTCCATTTGCTCGTTGGTCGTGTTTCGTGTTTGTGTTGATTCATTGTATTTTGCATACTCACGCTCACACACGACACCCGCACAATGCCTCCCCGTCGTGTTAAGCTCACCGACACCAGCTCTTCGAACCCTAGGCCCACCCGTCGTACTCGTCGCACACAGCCCCCCGCTCAACCCACCACCTCCAACCCATCTACCCCCGCTCAATTCCAAGCCGACGACCAAGCCGACCGATTCACGGCCATGATCCTCCTAGCTGGACAGGGTGGTCGGATAACCGAGGAGTCCGTCGACCGAGACCTCCTCTTTCTTCAAAGCTTCATTCGCCACATCCGTGAAGACCCACCCGATGTCTCCGAGCTCCACATTCCACCCCCACGACTCCTGGTCCCCAGCGCAGGCCCGCATCATCACCCCCAGAGGGTGGTGCCCCTGCTTGATTTTTTCTTTCCCGCTTTTGCCCACCCCCGTATTTGTGCCCATCTGTCTTTTCGGGGCCCTGCTTTTTCTCTGTCAGGGGGGGACCCATTCACGTGTCGCATCACTTCCTTTTTAATTTTTATTTGATTGCACTTTGTTTGTTTTTTTGACTCCCCCTTGCATATTTCTGCATTTCACGATCACATTTTATTCGCTAGCACTGTCATGTCTAGCTTGGGGGACGTCTATTTTGGTGTGTTGTCGTGTTTTGTTGTTTTTTCTCATTTTTGTGTGTGTGCTTGTTTTTCCCCTTTTTGAGTGTCGTGTCATGTGGTTTTATTTCTATTTTCGTGTCGTGTGGTTTGATTTTGATTTTTCTTTATTTTTAGTTTCATCTCTGTGTCTTTCTCGTTTTCATTTCTTTTTGTGTCGGTGCGTATTCCCCCCATCTTCATTGCCCTCCCGTACTCACTCATAGTGCATTGAGGGCAATGCAAGCTTCAGCTTGGGGGAGTCGCACTTTGTGCACCATTTGAGTCCTTCTTTTTCGTTTTTGTGTCGTCTTCATCGTGTTTTTTATTTTCTTCTTTTTTCTCTTCTCTTCTTTTTATCTCTTTCTCCTAGAGATGAACCCTATGATGAATCGTCACAAAATCACACACACCTAGCATGGCATCGATAATCACATTCACTAACCCTAGGATTTCGAGTCCTCTTGCATTTCACGCATCGTGGGTCCTCTTAGTTTTTGTGAGTCGTGCGTCGTGCCTAGCTGTTTGGTGTGCTTCTACTTTGTGATTTTACTTTATATACCTGTCCAGGAATGACCCCTAGATTATCATGCTTCGATTTGAATATGCGGTATTTGCTTCTACTATCTGCTTCTATATGCATGCTATATTTATATCGTATATTTCAATTCGCATGTGTCGGGATTCCACAATTAAGGACTAGGATAACCCAGTTAGCCTATGCTCTATTTAGCGAGAATAGTTTCCTTTGCCCAAGTGTTTAGATTCCGACTTCTTTTTTGTTTTCCTTGGTGCAAATCCCCTCGTTGTGTACCGTTCTCCCACTTGGGAGAGTACACATGTGTATAGCCAAAAATCAAAAAAATCCAAAAAAAAGGAGAAAAGAAAAGAAAAACCCAAAAAGAAAAGAAAAGAAAAATTTTGTATAGCCCAAAATAAAAAAAAATACAAATACCCAAAACCCAAAAAATTTTAAGTGTGAATATTTTTCCTTTCTACCGAGAATAAAGGGAAGGCGAAAATTTGCATCGAGTGTTCTACTCCACATCATCTCAACCCCCATCGTTTTCGAAAACACTTGGCTTAGGAACTTTTTAGCTAGTATCTAGGTTATAGTGGCGTGATTTCCTTAACCCTAGTTGTGGAATCCCCGATGCATGATACGCTTCAATTCTTATACTCTTCTCATGCATGCTTGAACTAATATTCACCGCCATTTCAAATTCGAATCGGTATTTGGGT
Organism: Scilla litardierei; assembly: GCA_030789695.1. Lineage (NCBI taxonomy): Eukaryota > Viridiplantae > Streptophyta > Magnoliopsida > Asparagales > Asparagaceae > Scilla > Scilla litardierei. The sequence goes on along the minus strand of CM061142.1, from coordinate 505,097,408 downwards.
CGTTTCCTGGGTCTGTGTATATCGAGCTTTATTGCACATCTTAGATAGCGACACCGACTGCTAGCGCACGACCACACTCACTCGTGCTTCACCGCGTGGGCCCACGACACTTATTTGGACTCGTTTTCCTTGGTTTAGTGATGTGGTTTGACGTTTGCTTGCTTGGTGTGTCGTTTTTGATTTTGTTGGCTCTGACGGATGATTCGGGTTCAATATTACATATTTAACCCCCCCCATTTAGCCCTATTTTGTGCTCATGTGATGCTAAATTTATCTCTAATTCATACGTATTTTCTACACATTTATTTATTAGAGAAAACACACTATTTGAGCACAAAACAGCATTTAACGACGTATTTCTACACATTTTATATTTTTCCTAGCTTCGTCTCGATCTCACGATTCCAACGACTATTTATTTGTATTTTTCTGAGATCTGTGCTAATTTCTGTGTATTTTTGAATGCAGATTATCATTTAATTGAAGAAATACGGTCACCGGCCAATCGGGAGCCGACACGTGGCGATCATCCAGCTTTTCCCGCCCGATCGAACGACACACGATTTTCCGCGCAGTGAATTTCAGCAGCCGTTGGATTTTAATCCAACGGCCCACATCCTCGATCCAACGCAGCGAAGCGGGCTTCGTTTCGACCGTTGGATGATGATCCAACGGGCCAGTGCGAAGCGGATATCAGCGACAAATTGGGGACACGCGGCGGCCATCGACCGAATCCCTGCCAGATCGGACGGTCCAAACGTGAAGCAACGGAGAATTAAGAGCGGGCGACGTGGCCGCTTGGCATCCACACGATCGCGATCGAACGGACGGCGACGAAGTCGAAGCGGGAAACTCCATACTCCAGTGGCGACGTGGCATCATCTACACCATTCCCTTCGACGATCCAACGGACATTATCGTAGGCGCCTGATGCACGTCGACATGATTTCATCTGAAGCGTCGATGCATCATCCGACGGTCCAAACGAACCCCGACTCGAACTCGGATTTTATCAAGCGGGCGCGGATCCGCTACGAAGGGACACGTGGCGGTGTTTGGTGCGATCCCGCTTTAGATGAGCGGCCACAATTTGCTCCGCTCCAGATCAACGGCGGAGATGCTTCCGGGCACGAATTTGAAGCGGGTTTTGAACCCGATAGCTTTCTAAACCCGCAATGATTTATATATAAGGTATTTAGGGTTTTTTTGAGCGTATTCAAGCAGATTGGGGCGTATTTTGAGCGTATTGGAGGCTCTAGGAGCCGTATTTCCCCTCTGAAAAATTCTGTAAAATTCCAGAGGCTATTTTCTTATTTCCAGAAAGTTTTGATGTCTTTTCAAGGATATTTGGGGATGAATTCTTAACTTAAACTCCTTATTTGATGCTTTTCTACCGTATTTTGCTATAATCTGGATGTATTTGGCTATGAAACTTGTTTATTTTTGCATGATGTGTAGCTAAATCTCTGTTGTGCATGGTATGGAGTAGTTAGGGGATATTATTTGTGTTAGTTTGGTTGTATTCCTCGTGCTAAATCGTTAAACGTCGCTAAAATTGTAATCTTTGTTCGTAAATCGACTTTTTTAGATTCCAAAAGAATTGATTTAGTTGATGATCGCCCCAAAAGGGTGAGTTTTGATCTCCCCAAAAGGGAGTTTCATACCGTAGTTTTGATCTCTCCAAAAGAGAGTTTCATATCGTATTATAACTTTAGCGACGATCTTTTTGAATATTGTGTTTGAACCCCCAAAAGGGTATCTTCCGATGAATTGCTCCCAAAAGGAGAATTCATTGAGTTATATTGGATAGTTTCCCGGTGAATTGCTCTCAAAAAGAGAATTCATTGTGATATATTCATCAACCAAATTAATACGAATCTTTGATCCTAACGAACCCATACCATGTGCATACTTTTTATAGATATTTTCATACACGATTTTCTATGTTTATTTTGTTCACGTGTTCACATCACCATCACCGTCACCATTGTTGAAGTGGTTAGTTTCTTTTCGTAGGATTTCTATTTGATTTGAATTGTGGTTGCAACAGATTTCTTCCCGTGGATTCGACATCTGGACTCCTAGATTTTACTACTTGTACGGACTCTTGCGCTTGAGAGAGAGCACCTTTTCGGTCCCACCAAGTTTTTGGCGCCGTTGCCAGGGAGGAATGGTTTGTGACTACGGTTTATTTCATTCAGAGGACCTTCGGTGAGATCTTTCCACTTTACTGTACATAAACCTTTTTTTTATTATTTTATTTTATTTTATTACAAAATGGAATATATGAACTTCTATTGCACAAACAATCTTTATGATGCACGATATGCTAATGCACACAAACATAGAATGGAGAAGCTCAAAATTGTCAATTTTAATCAAACTGACTGTGAAACTTTCTTTCAGGCCTGGAGGAGGTTCACAGACATTATATCGAGGTTCATAGACATTTTGTTCACGTGTTCACATTACCATCACCGTCACCATTGTTGAAGTGGTTAGTTTCTTTTCGTAGGATTTCTATTTGATTTGAATTGTGGTTGCAACAGATTTCTTCCCGTGGATTCGACATCTGGACTCCCAGATTTTACTACTTGTACGGACTCTTGCGCTTGAGAGAGAGCACCTTTCAGGTCCCACCAAGTTTTTGGCGCCGTTGCCGGGGAGGAATGGTTTGTGACTACGGTTTATTTCATTCAGAGGACCTTCGGTGAGATCTTTCCACTTTACTGTACATAAACCTTTTTTTTATTATTTTATTTTATTTTATTACAAAATGGAATATATGAACTTCTATTGCACAAACAATCTTTATGATGCACGATATGCTAATGCACACAAACATAGAATGGAGAAGCTCAAAATTGTCAATTTTAATCAAACTGACTGTGAAACTTTCTTTCAGGCCTGGCGGAGGTTCACATACATTATATCGAGCTATCCGCAGCATGGGTACACAAATGAGGAGCTTATGGCGTTCTTCCTAGATGGACTACAACCGCAGCTGCAGGAATTATTGGGAGGCATGACGCCGACAGTGGCGTGGGAACACATGGAGTCTCTGCAAGAAAACGAAGAAACCATGGAAGAGACTTCAGAGAGCGATTCAACGGAGCCTTCGTACCTCGATCAAGAAGAGCAAAGCATAGACGTACCTTTGCAATCCTTGAAAGAGGATGCTTACCTGACTATTCAGACACAGGAGGCCACATCCCATCAATTCCAGGAGAATTTCCTTGCTCGGAGTCGGCAGATTCAAAAATCTATTGAAGATCTTAATTTGATTGCCACTTGCTTAGAAGAAGGTAATGCTTTTGAAACTCGATTTCAAGAATCTAATACGAGTTCATCTTCTATTGCAGGTATACCGAGCGAGGACACGAATAAAAATATCCACATGGCAGAAAGTGTGCGCAAAAGAGAGGACGAGCTAGCAATTTTGGATGAACGAGAGGAGGAGACAGCTAGGGAAAAGGGTTTTGAGATTATCGCCATGGAGTCAGAACCATGCCCTCCTCCAGTTTTGTCCCAAAATCATTTACCCCTCTCCCCATTGATCGAGCATCGTACAGAGAGTAGTGCAAATCTTTTAGGGAGTAGTCGTCAACTTGCTTTAATTTCTTTCACTTATTTTGATGACTACATTTGGAATACTTTCATTGAGAATAATTTTAAAATAATTTGGACTGACATAACTCATCTCTCGCAGGACATTGGCAAACAGCTTATAGAGATGCTTGGAGTTGGGTTGCTGGGGTCCAAATTAGTTTTTGGAGGAAAAATAATCGCCGAGGAGCGCAAGGAGCAAATTGAACAACTTCCTCCACAATTAAAGATTCGGGACCCGCCATTTGATCACGGTGTGTTCTTTCCAGTAGTGTAGTTTTTATATGCTTTCTAGGTTGCTTGCTTGAATAAACTCGTACCTCTTCCGACATTGAGGACAATGTCCATCTTTAGTTGGGGGGTGTGTATGAGACCTTAGGAATTTTTTACCTTAGGAATTTTTTTAAAGAAGAATAAATCGCCAAATCTCATCATTTTAAAACTCATTCATATGCCTCAAATTCAGATGATTACGCATTAATTGAGTTCCAAAAAAATTGTCTATGGCTTGATTGAATTATTTTTCCTTCATGGAATTACTCGTTAATATGCTATTCAATAAAATTTTCAATTGCCACGATTAATATCTCGAAATAGCTTGAATTTATTTCACGCATGCTAATGTGATGAAAAAGATTAAGTATACACGATTTTTAAGAATAGTCTTCAAGTTGAAGAGGAATTTGGCCTTTGGTATTAATGTTTTGATTCGAATAATGGGTGTTGAGTTGCTTACAAAAGAAAAAAAGAAAGAAAAGAAAAGAAAAATGAATGATGAAAAATGAATGAATAAGTATGTCACTAATAAATAACTTGGTTGGCTCGAGTAGTACAGTCCGAGAGGTCCTTTTTGGCCTAATGCCCTATTATCGTCTGATTTGGGAGCCATTGACAGGAAACTCACTCATTTGATGGAGCGATCCAAGTTATACATTTTTCTGCGAATGTTGCTTGATGCGCGTTACGCGAAACGAATAAAAGAAAAGAAATGGTGAATATACTAAGCAACTTCAATACCCATATCTTGAATGATTGTTTTGATAGGCCAATTCCTTGGAAACACGAAAACTAGTATATAACGACGTGTTATACTTTCGCTTGCGCAAAACGATGCTTGCATGTTATTTATTCACACTAAATTAGAGAAAATATCATGTGATTGATTGTGTTCATGGATGTGTATATTGATGGTCAAGATCATGTTGGAATACGTATTATTGAGCCATGCCATGAGCGATTTGAAAGAACTTATTGTTTTATTACTCATCCGTATTTATCGCTATTTTTGCTAGAGACTAGCAAATCGCTAGTTGGGGGGTGTGATTCGGGTTCAATATTACATATTTAACCCCCATTTAGCCCTATTTTGTGCTCATGTGATGCTAAATTTATCTCTAATTCATACGTATTTTCTACACATTTATTTATTAGAGAAAACACACTATTTGAGCACAAAACAGCATTTAACGACGTATTTCTGCACATTTTATATTTTTCCTAGCTTCGTCTCGATCTCACGATTCCAACGACTATTTATTTGTATTTTTCTGAGATCTGTGCTAATTTCTGTGTATTTTTGAATGCAGATTATCATTTAATTGAAGAAATACGGTCACTGGCCAATCGGGAGCCGACACGTGGCGATCATCCAGCTTTTCCCTCCTGATCGAACGACACACGATTTTCCGCGCAGTGAATTTCAGCAGCCGTTGGATTTTAATCCAACGGCCCACATCCTCGATCCAACGCAGCGAAGCGGGCTTCGTTTCGACCGTTGGATGATGATCCAACGGCCCAGCGCGAAGCGGATATCAGCGACAAATTGGGGACACGCGGCGGCCATCGACCGAATCCCTGCCAGATCGGACGGTCCAAACGCGAAGCAACGGAGAATTAAGAGCGGGCGACGTGGCCGCTTGGCATCCACACGATCGCGATCGAACGGACGGCGACGAAGTCGCTTGAATCCGAAGTCAAAGCGCGAAACTCCATACTCCAGTGGCGACGTGGCATCATCTACACCATTCCCTTCGACGATCCAACGGACATTATCGTAGGCGCCTGATGCACGTCGACATGATTTCATCTGAAGCGTCGATGCATCATCCGACGGTCCAAACCAACCCCGACTCGAACTTGGATTTTATCAAGCGGGCGCGGATCCGCTACGAAGGGACACGTGGCGGTGTTTGGTGCGATCCCGCTTTAGATGAGCGGCCACAATTTTCTCCGCTCCAGATCAACGGCGGAGATGCTTCCGGGCACGAATTTGAAGCGGGTTTTGAACCCGATAGCTTTCTAAACCCGCAATGATTTATATATAAGGTATTAAGGGTTTTTTTGAGCGTATTCAAGCAGATTGGGGCGTATTTTGAGCGTATTGGAGGCTCTAGGAGCCGTATTTCCCATCTGAAAAATTCTGTAAAATTCCAGAGGCTATTTTCTTATTTCCAGAAAGTTTTGATGTCTTTTTAAGGATATTTGGTGATGAATTCTTAACTTAAACTCCTTATTTGATGCTTTTCTACCGTATTTTGCTATAATCTGGATGTATTTGGCTATGAAACTTGTTTATTTTTGCATGATGTGTAGCTAAATCTCTGTTGTGCATGGTATGTTGTAGTTAGGGGATATTATTTGTGTTAGTTTGGTTGTATTCCTCGTGCTAAATCGTTAAACGTCGCTAAAATTGTAATCTTTGTTCGTAAATCGACTTTTTTAGATTTCAAAAGAATTGATTTAGTTGATGATCGCCCCAAAAGGGTGAGTTTTGATCTCCCCAAAAGGGAGTTTCATACCGTAGTTTTGATCTCTCCAAAAGAGAGTTTCATATCGTATTATAACTTTAGCGACGATCTTTTTGAATATTGTGTTTGAACCCCCAAAAGGGCATCTTCCGATGAATTGCTCCCAAAAGGAGAATTCATTGAGTTATATTGGATAGTTTCCCGGTGAATTGCTCTCAAAAAGAGAATTCATTGTGATATATTCATCAACCAAATTAATACGAATCTTTGATCCTAACGAACCCATACCATGTGCATACTTTTTATAGATATTTTCATACACGATTTTCTATGTTTATTTTGTTCACGTGTTCACATCACCATCACTGTCACCATTGTTGAAGTGGTTAGTTTCTTTTCGTATGATTTCTATTTGATTTGAATTGTGGTTGCAACAGATTTCTTCCCGTGGATTCGACATCTGGACTCCCAGATTTTACTACTTGCACGGACTCTTGCGTTTGAGAGAGAGCACCTTTCCGGTCCCACCAACGGACGATCTAGGATATAGAGTTTTCTTTTTCTCTCTTTCTCTCTATTTTTCCCCTCCGAGCTCCTACTCTCACTCGTCTTTCTTGAGGACGAGGAAGAGTTCAGCTTGGGGGATTTTGACGTGCGTTTATATTTCATATATTCACGCACGTTTTCTTTCGTGTTTTTCCGTATTTTCCGCCGTCTTTTATTCGTTTTCTCGTATTTTCTCGTTTTCTTTCACTTTTCTTTGTTTCTCCATGTTTGCAGGAGATTGCCCTCGTAGGGGACGTTTAACGACAATATCTCAAGTCCCCGGAGCAACGGGAGGAGTCATGCGTGATCCAGGGGGTCAAACGACGAAGATTACATCTTTCAGCCCCTCACCCGGTCGGTTGGTCATCTCCAACCGATCGGGTGATGCACGCGTGCACCACCCGGTCTCAGCCGGAGCTCAAGTGAATGTCACCCGACCGGTTCACAGGCCGGTTCAAACGGGGCTGATTCTCTGTCTTTTCAAGCCAAATTCCAACCGATCGGGTGACTCTCACCCGATCGGTTCATCTGTAGCTGATGCTGAAGAGCCGAGACACGGGCACCCAACCAATCCCTTCACCCGATGGCGCCAAGATCCAACCGGTCACTCCAAGAACTCAACCGACCGATTCATATGACCGGGTGAAAGTCCGCCATTTTCTGTTTATTATCTGTAACGGATCACCCGATCGGTTGACTTGTCAACCGATCGTGTGATACGAGATTCTATAAATAGGACCCCTAGGGTTCCAGAAACGGGGAGCTACTAGTTTTTACTGTTTTCTCCTATTGTGACGACTGTAATTACTTTTCTATTGTAAGTTTTCGGATCTTTCTTAAACTTTAGTATATCTTAATTGCTCTACTACCTTCGCATTCCAATCGTCTGATTATGATTTCAATGGTTCATTTTTGTTTAGATCGCTTATTAATGAATATTTGTGAGTAGTTCTCAAATCTGGGATTTTGGCGGAAACCCCTTCGGGGGCTCTTCCCGATGCATCCATAGGGTTAGGAAATCGATAGGGATTAGGAATCCAACGGTTACGCGGGGTGTTTTATTGTCATCGGCGGGAAAAAGACCGCCTTTGACCGTTGGGCCAAGGGGGAATAAACTTGGCGGTTGACTCCCTAGCCATAGCTCACGCCCTTAGCGTAGACATCGAATCCTAGCGCGCGGGAGCGGCAGGATGAGACGTTGGGAGTTATCGTTGCGAGCTTAGTACTCCCGGAATCGATCAGTGTTAATGGACACGGGAGTGCCCACTGATCGAATCCGGGAAGTCCGGTGTATCATCTTGGGCACCGATCGGAATATCGGGCCCATGGGATGCCGGTACCACTTTCAGAGGCAACGTCTCACCATTAGACCCTAATTCCGATCGCCATCCTTCCCGTAGGCCGTATCGATGAGAGTCGCTCGTAGGAGTGGAAACCAAAGTCCCGGGTTTATTTTCTTATTGTTCATACCTTGCATTCCATTCCAGTGACAACCCATCAACCGATTCGGGCTAGCTCACCCACGGGGTGATTTCGGTCCTCCTTGACACAAGCACATCCTAGCCTCCCTGTGTTCGACCCCCAAGCCACACTACAACACCGTGCACTTGCGGTTACAAATATCTAAACCCCCACGCGGGTCCCCCGGCCATTTGCGGCTAGCAAACCGGGGGCACACGTCGGTGGCGCGAGACAAGGGGAGCTGACCAGTGAGGGGGTCGACCTGAGTGGTGGCCGGCGTGAGGAGATGGGCTGGCCGGCGACTAGAATAGGGGCTGTGCAGCAATAATGAAAGAGAAGTGGAGACGGTTGGAGATGATGGGTGGTGCGACAGCTTGGGTAGGGCTGTCGGACGTTTAAGGGGAGAGGGGGCCGGTGAAGGTCGCCGTGGAAAGGTGGTCGGTGGATCTGTTGGGTGGTCGCGTGGGAGTCAATGGGAGAGGTGGCGGTAGCTGAGGGTTGAAGGTGGCCACATGGTTTTGTGGTGCGATGGTGATAGGTTTTGTGGTGCGATGGTGATAGGGGGAAGCCAGAGCATTGGAGTGGTGGTGGCCAGAGCTCTTGGCGTGGGGGAGGTTGAAGAAGGAGGGGTGGCAGCTGTGAAAGACCTAGGCTAGGGTTTGTTGCGTGAGTTTTGAAGAGAAGTGTTTGTTTTGCTAAATAGAGTAGGAAAAGGGTAGATTTAAGGGTGATTGGAGAGAGGGTGTGAGAGAGGAGGATGGTAGAATTTAGGTGTAAATAGACTAGGAAGAAAATATGTGATACGTAGGATCCTAAGGTTTAGATTAAATCGGATTTTAATTAAGATTTGAATTAGGGATAAGCGTGGGTTAATGATGAGCCGAAAGTGATTAGGGTGAAAGGAGGGTCTAACGATGTCCGATAAATATAAGAAAAATATCGAAACGACCGTGTCGACGAGAGGGTTGAGACTAAGATGATCGGTCACGGGCCAGGTCAACGGAAAACGGAACTAAAAATAAAAATATCAAACGACAAAGTTTAAAGTTACGACACCTCTTCAAACAAAGTTGTTTTGTGGGAGAACGACCCGTGAAATGACGTTCACGAAAAATTCCACAAATAAGTACTCTCTCAGAGGGTCACATCGACATATCACATCGTACATTTGAGATACAAGAAGAGGCAACTAAAAATACGCGTAAGAAAGAAAAGTACGCGCACGAAAAACGTACGATCGAAAAGCAACCGCGACAGAGACGGAGGCCACTCTTGAAGCTGAAGATTTATATGGCAGGGGTTTCAAAGTTGTAATTTCTTTTTTCGCTTTCATTTGTGTAATATGGACTGTAATATAGACTTTGGACTATTTTATTTATGTGGGACTGGTCGATCCACGCAATTAGCTCTTCATTTAAAAATTGCCTCGGCATGGAAATGTTTAATGAATAAATTATTAATTCATGCAAATTTGTGCTCTGCTAGATAAAATGGCCAAAATCGCAAGTGTTGATTTCGAAGTGCTGGATGCATCAAGAAGAAATTATCTGAGCTGGCAGCTCGATGTGAAATTTCTCCTGTGGGCTAAGTCCCTTATTTCTTCTGTGACCAAAGATGGAAATACAAACGATATATAAAAGGCGCAAGTCATTATCGATATTCATCGCCATGTGGACAAGACCCTAAAGGCTGCATACCTTACGGTCGAAGATCCACTTGAGCTGTGGACCGACCTTGAGGATAGATATAAACATCAGAAAGATGTTACACTACCAAGGGCATGATATGAGTGGAAGAAACTGAGACTGCAGGAGTTTAAGTCCATAGCTGAGTACAACTCAACTCTTTTTAGTATCACCTCATGCCTGAAGTTGTGTGGTGAAAAGGTCTCAGAAGATCGCAAGCTGGAAAAAACGTAAACGTCTTTCCATGAAAAGGATGCGATATTAATGCAGCAATACTGTGAACGCAAATTCACCAAGTGTTCTGAGCTACTGCCATGTTTACTCATGGCTGAACTAACAGAGAGCTTCTCCTCGCTACTCACAACATGTGCCCCTGGCACAGCCCCCTACCAGAAGCTCATAATGCATCTTCTTTTTCTAAAAAGAAGAGACACAAGAAAAGAAAAGAAAGACCACAGAAAGGGGGACAGAACAAAAGGGCCAGAGGCCAAGTGTAACATCGAAAAATGAAGGGAGGCGGAAGTTTACATGGCGCAGAAATGACAACAAGAGAAATGATGCACCCCCACCAAAGAGGGATTGGAAAGACCATTGGCATAGCTGTGGCATGAAAGGCCACTGGTCTAGAGTGCGCCGAATTCCGCAGCATCTCCAGGACCTATATAAAGAGAAAAAGAAAAAGGAAGCCGAAACAAACCCGGTGAACACAAATGCTCTAGTAAAATTTACAGCTGACAACTTCGAAAGTGATGACCTGCTTGATTAGCCTCTATTTTTATATTAGCAATTTGTTTTTGAGAACAATTTATGTTATGAGAGCATTTGAATTATGTATTTGTTTTAAATGAAAATTTGATTATGTTCCTGAAATGCAAATGTTTTATCATCTTTTATTGATGGATCGCTCTCATGACTGCTTAGTAGACAATGCTTCAACACATACGATTCTTCAGTATAAATGCAATTTTCATAGCATTATACCATATAAAAGCCCTGTAAATACAATTTCAGGGCCACCAAATATTTTTGAAGGTTATGAGAATGCAACTTTGTTGCTCCCAAAAGGAACAAAAATAAAAATAAAGGATGCACCATTCCCTCCGAATTCCAACAGAAACTTACTAAGTTTGAGGATATCTGTTTAAATGGATTCCATTTGGAAACAACAAATGTAAATGAAAAAGTATTACTATATGTAACGTCTCAAGAAAAAGGAGTAAAATCCATACTTGAATGTTTTGAGAGCCTTTCATCATGCCTTTACCGTACAAAGATTCGGAGAGAGGAAGATAATTTGACAGAGCACCTGAAGTGTCCGACATCAGCCAAGTTTTTACTTTGGCATGATAGACTTGGCCACCCTGGAATCACAATCCCATGGGCATAACTTGAAGAACTAGAAGATTTTTTAGAATGTGGAATTCCCTTATATCCCCTTCTTCAAGGGAAAATTAATAACAAGGCTATCACACTAAAAGTGGATATTGAATCTACTAGTTTCCTTGAAAGAATACAAGGAGACATATGTGGACCTATCCACCCCCCTTGTGGGCCATTTCAGTACTTCATGGTACTGATTGATGCATCCTCAAAATATTCGTATGTGTGTCTACTATCGACCCACAACTTAGCTTTTCCAAAGCTATTGGCATAAATAATAAAGTTGCGTGTACATTTTCCAGATAGCCAAATAAAGCAAATACGTCTGGATAATGCTGGGGAATTTACCTCCCGGTCATTTCAAGAGTACTGCCAGGCAACGGGAATAGAAATTGAACATCCAGTGCTGCATGTTCATACCCAAAACGGTTTGGCAGAGTCACTGATAAAAAGTCTCCAACAGATTGCACGTCCATTGTTAATGAAATCCCGATTGCTGGTGGATACATGAGGACATGCAATTTTGTATGCTACATCGTTAATAAAAATAACACCCTCTGGAGGTCAGAGACTCTCTCCAATGCAACTTGCATATGGAATGCCACCGAACATTTCTCACTTGAGAATATTCGGTTGCGCAGTTTACATCCACATTACACCATCACAGAGGAAAAAATGGGTCCTCAACGCCGCCTAGGTATCTATATTGGGCTTGACTCACCCTCAATTAGAGGATACCTAGAACCCCAAAGAGGGGACACATTTAAGGCACGTCTTGAAGACTGTAATTTTGATGAGACACGTTTCCCCAAAATGGGCCTAGACACTGAGAAATCTGGTGCGAAGCAAATTATAACGTGAGATACAAAAAGTTTGACCAACTATGATTTGGTAACAAAACAATGTGAAGATGAGATCTTGAAGATCCTCCACATACAGAACACTGTGTAATGCCCTACAAGCTACTGCACAAGTACTAGAGGGGGGGGGGGGGGTGAATAGTACTTTAAAAATAACAAGGAGTATAATTCCAAATTATAGTGCAAACAACTACCAAATCAATTTGCGGAAGCTTAAATTGAATGAAAACAACAAAATTAACAATGCTAACAAATGATGTTAATGGGTTCGGATCCACCCAAGTCTCCCTGACTTGTTCCCGGTGATCCTACGTCCCAACCACCCGGATCCCCTCCGGATACTTAGGTTAGAAACCCTAACCCAAGATTTCCACTATGAATATCTTGTGAAAAACCTTCACAAGATCAAATCATACATGCAATGGCAATAGTGAATCCCACAACCCGGGATCACAACCTTCTCTCACAACCGAGAGAATCAATAAGCAATATAAATGAGTTTATAATGAAATAAACAATCTTACCACAAAATCCTATACCTTGAGTTTTTCTTACCCAAATAGGTGAAAGGAAGGATTTGAGGAAGATGAAGTCACCAAGACCTAGCACCAAGGAAATGACCAGCAATAGGTGCCTAGGAGAGATTTGGAGACTTGATTCAAGCTAGAGCTTGAAGGGCTCACCAAGAACAAGCTTCTCTCAAGATGGATTCTAGATCTAGAATGTGAGAGAATGGGTTTCTTGTGAGGAAGAGAGCTTTGGAAATGAGTGAGAATGGCTATCTCTTTCTATCTCAATGAATCTCTTAATGGCAGCTCTCACCTAGATAGAAATGACCTAGGTTCGTATTTATAGGGTCCCATAAAAACAAGTTAGGTCAATTTCCAACGGATAGAAATCTGAGGCAACTAGTCGGTCAAAGAACAACCACTGACCGACTAGTTCATCAACTAGTCGGTCAGTCAAACAACATGGACCGACTAAGAGAGGAACTGAGAAGAGATAGAATTTCAGACCTAGAAATCTAGTCGGTCCAAGAAGACTTTCTGACCGACTAGTTTCACAACTAGTCGGTCAGTCAGTGAACGTAGACCGACTAAGAGGCAAACTGAAATAGTCTGAATACAAATTGACTTAGTCGGTCCAAGAACAAAAGTTGACCGACTAGATTGTCAACTAGTCGGTCACCAAACGTTCTTAGACCGACTAACGATAAACAGTAGCTTAGGAGAAATTTAGTATGAACAGTAAGTCACAACTAGTCGGTCAAAGAAGCATCACTGACCGACTAGTTCACAAACTAGTCGGTTGGTGAGTCAACGTAGACCGACTAACTGTAAACAGTACTGAACAAGAAATTAAGGAATCAAACTAGTCGGTCCAAGAAGCTCTGCTGACCGACTAGATCACCATCTAGTCGGTCAGTACTTCTTCTTGTACCAACTAACATGCACAAACAAGTCCGAATCGAAGCGCGACGCTTCGAGGGAGTTAGAATGAACTTGTACTAAGATCCTAGAGCTACGATATGAGCGTTATGAAGATAGAATCGTAAGATATACTCAAGGCTTAACATTCTATAGATCGAAGCTTAAAAGACTATAAATAAACCTTAAAGAACGGTCTTCGAAAGCTTCGATTAAATCTTCATGACTTCCAAAATGGCGCAAGAGCTTCAACGAAGCTTTAGGCATGAATACGAGCTTTGAGAAGTGTTGAGATGTCGCTTTGAATGTTCTCGTGAATTTGGCGACGATCTCCAATACTGCGCTCACAAATTGTTAGTTCATGGATTATTTATGTTTGCTCATCATCAAAACCAAATCCGGGGAGTCCAATATTCAACATTCTCCCCCTTTTTGGTGATGACAAACCAACATAAATAATAATAAAAAATAATGATTCAAATGAAAAATACTTACTCCCCCTGCATTGATGACACGTTAATTCCAAAATGAATATATATGAATTGCATCAATCAGACGAGTAAGATAAATAAAGAGAATCGATTTTTGAAATATCGGATTTTGAAAATCCTTATATATATCTTAACTCCCCCTGAATCTAACATATCAAACTAGATTCTTAGAAATTGAGTTAAATTTTCATTTGCCCTATTTATTATCATTATCTCTCCCCCTTTGGCATTATCCCAAAAATGGGGGGCATACAACGACAACAACTAGGAAATGGAAAATCCAACATCGGGAGTCGTAGACAATGACGATGGAACTAATTGACACCAAGGGAAAAGTGATGAAATCAAATCAAGGTGTGCCCAATTGTCCATTATCAAAAAGCGATAATTAAAATCATCAAAAAAATACCAAATAATTATTCATTTCTTGAATAAAGAAACATACTCTTCAATATTCAATATTCTTGGTTAAATTGGTGCATGGAAAACAATTCTATACAATTATAGAATTTAAATCTATGTAACCAAGTTTTTCAATCGTCGAGCGACGATTTCATATAGCATGGACATTGAATGAGAATTAATGTGCACGACGAAGAAAAACAAAGTGAACATCGATGTATATATATATATCGAAATATCATGAGTACATCCAAAAAGATATCACATCGAGGACATCGAATACAATATACCATGGATATAAACATCAAAAGATACATCATCATCATCATAACACCATCATCAACATCCAAAATAAAATACAACACATACACCGACTAACCAACATATCAAAATACATCAAAAGAACACCCAAACTCCATCCTAACCCAAAAAAAATACTCTCAATAAGATGCATCATCCAATGAGCAGTGGAGAGTCCTCGAAACTGACGATCACGAGGAAGTGGATGGATCTGCAGTCTCCGTGGGTCCAGTCGACGGAGTGGACTCAGGCTCTGCAGGGAGGAAAGGCGTGTCAACAGACGGGATCGTCGGGGCAGGTGTGGAAACGACGATGGGCTCAACAGCTGGGGTCTCAACAGGAGTAACAGCAGGTAAGATAGGAGCAGGCTCGTCAACAGGATCAGCAGCAGCCTCAGAAGTCTGAACTACTGATGCAGAAGTCTCTGGAGCACCGGAAGTGGTGCCAACTCCAGGAGCAGAAGTGGTAGCAGCAGCAGCAGCAGTGGCCTCATCGCCACGAGCCAAGGAAGTGACAAAATCGTCAATCTCCTCATCGTCTATCTCCTCGGCCTCAGAAACTGAAGGAGGAAGATCAATGCCCATCATACGAGCCATACGGCAGACGACCTCCTCGGTACGAGCCAAACGCGACTCGTGCCGACGAAGAAGGCGTACGACATCATCTAATGTGGCAGGAGGAGTGGGGGCAGCAGCAGCTGAGGGAGTGGCCTGGGAAGCAGATGTGGTCGACCTCTGCACGTGACGAAGCGCCGCAAGAGATTTCTTAACGGTCATCAAGTTCAGAGGAGGACCCAAAGGACGCTCATCGTCAGGAGGGAGAGGAACACGGAAATGACGGAAAACCAGGGTCAACAGACACGGGTAAGGGATATGCGCAGATTTATTGGTCTTGTGAATACACTCGAAAGAGTCCATCTTATCGAGTATAACGTGAGCCCAATTAATCTCGCAACCCAAGAAAAGAGCGTAAATCAGCTTGAGAAATGGCTGGGATGGCAGAGAAGATGAGCCGTACTTGGGAAGCAAGCACGACTTCAGAATGAGATTAAGCACCCATGCATTAGGTTTGAACGACTTCGAAGGAACACCAATGAGGGCAGGAGGGATCACATGGAAGATATCAGAAAGAACGGACTGATCCAAGGAAGAGATATCATCAACAGAAATATCCGACGGAAGGAGACCAGACGACGAACAACCAAGTATCTCCCCCAAGATTTCTGTCGTGAGAACTATAGGAGTTCCCAAGACAGTAGTCTCGATGGAGTGACTCTCATCGTACAGGCCCCGAACACGATTGGTGTAGAATAATTTGACCAGGCGAGGATATGGTCTGGGGTTCGCCTTGGGGTCATAGCGAAGGTAGTCAAGGAGCCCACTATAGGAGAGGAGGTCAGCTAAGCCAAGGAAATCTGAAAACTGAACATAGTGCTCCAATAGCATCGGGCAGTGTTCAATACGGTTGTAGGCCGCTAGACACATAGGGTCGTCGCGACACAACAATATGTCAACACCACCCGCTGGCATTGGGCCCTTTCCCTTAGGCTGGCGAGTCCTAGGACGAAGTGGAGGAGTAGGTTCCCTATGGCCAGAGTCATCCTCAGGAATAAACTCAGAATCTGAATCAGGAGGAGTAGAGGGAGTGTGGAGTATGGGATTTTTAGACTTAGATTTTCGGGGTTTGACCATCGCCCTCCTCTGCTTCTTCAGAGGAGGCGAAGACGGAGAAGCTTGGGTAGATTTAGCACGATGCTTGGGCTTAGATGGATTCCTAGGGTTAGAAGGCTCTACAGTCATTGGGGAAGCCCCAGATGAAGTGATAGGGATCCTCGTCTTTGCCATGATCGTGGCACGACGAGAACAAGCAAGCGACGAAGATTGAACAACCCTAAGCACACAGCCCTAAGATAGGAAATCCGAAATAATCAAGCCCTAGATGAAATTCGAAACCCTAGAAGCTAGAAGAGATCTAAATCAAACCCTAGAGTAGGAAAAAGAGATCTAGGAGAGGGGTTATACCTAGGAGAGAGGGTCGACGGCGACGGACGGCGGGGATGGTCGTAAAGATGGCCGGAAAGATGTCGGAAGTCGAAGGGTCTCGAAGGGGTTTTGGGTTTTTGCGGGCTGGAGAAGAGAAGAAGACCGACTAAAATGAACTTTAGTCGGATGAAAATAGAGTTAAGTCGGTCGGGATTGCTAAATGACGTGTTTGCCCTAACACACTTAGTCGGTCACAGTTCAAGCACTGACCGACTAGATTACGATCTAGTCGGTCGGTCAATGAGCTTGAACCGACTAAGTCGAAACAGAGGCAAACAGGAAATTTTAGGGCTAGAGTTAGTCGGTCGCAGTATACTCACAGACCGACTAGTTTCAATCTAGTCGGTCGGTAAGTGTACCGTGACCGACTAAATAAAGAAAATGATAAGAGTTAGATTAAAGCTTGATCTAGTCGGTCTGAGTTCACTAGCTGACCGACTAGATGAGCATCTAGTCGGTTGGCTAATGAACTGAAACCGACTAGAAGAGTCCAAAAGTTGATAAATGAGTTCTCTTCAAAAACCACTTGGATGAAACATCTTAACTCTCTCATTAGACATCTAAATTACCCCATAAAACGTCGAAATCTTAAATACGACATTCAAATACGAATTCGAGCACAAATTCAAACATATCACATAAAATCCCAAAAATTCAATAAATCTAGCATGAACGAAATATCGCGAAATATAATAGCATGCAAGATAATTGAATGAAATATGAATCCTATATCTCGGATTCACCCATAATCCCCAATTCTCGACGCAACCGCACAAAGGAGTCCTCCTTTAGGGGTTTCGTGAAAATATCGGCGATTTGCTTTTGGGTTTCAACGTACACTAAAATGATGTCCTTTTTAGCAACATGATCATCTAAAAAGTGGTGTCGGACATCTATGTGTTTTGATCGGGAATGGTGCACAGTATTCTTTGAAAGACAGATATCACTTTGGTTATCCACCATGATAGGGCTAGTATCACAGTGAATACCAAAATCCTTCAGTGTGTGTCTCATCCAAAGAACCTGGGCACAAGCGGCACCGGCGGCAATATATTCCGCCTCGGTGGTTGAAAGTGATACGGAATTTTGCTTCTTGGAAAACCAAGAGACAAGAGAATTTCCTAGAAAATGGCAAGTGCCACTAGTACTTTTCCTGTCGGATTTGCATCCCGCATAATCGGCATCAATGTATGAGACTAACTCATACGTGCTAGATTTTGGATAAATTAATCCAAAATCAAGTGTATAACTTAGATAACGGAAAATACGTTTTACCGCTACTAAGTGAGACTCCTTAGGTTGATACTGATAACGAGCACATATGCATACGGCAAACATAATATCGGGCCTACTTGCGGTAAGATAGAGTAAACTACCTATCATACCTCGATATAGACGAATGTCTACATCCTTACCGCCCGTATCCTTGTCAAGATGCGTAGTCGTGCTCATTGGAGTCTTTTTCCCGGAAGCACTTTCCATTCCAAATCGCTTAAGCAACTCCACCGTATACTTCGTTTGGTGGATGAAGATTGCATCGTTCATTCGGCGAATTTGGAGACCTAAGAAATATTTGAGTTCGCCCATGTGGCTCATCTTAAATTGTTCCTTCATAACATTAGAAAACTCTTCGCAAAGAGTGAAGTTAGTATCACCGAAAATGATATCATCAACATAAATTTGAACTAATAAAATATCATTATTCGCATGCTTAACAAAAAGTGTAGAATTGGCTTCGCCCATTTTAAAATTCAAATCCAAAAGAAAATTCTTTAGGCGATCATACCAAGCTCGAGGAGCTTGTCTCAAACCATAAAGAGCTTTCTTTAGTTTAAAAACATGATTTGGAAAATTTTCATTTATGAAGCCCGGAGGTTGAGAAACGTAAACTTCCTCAACAACATCTCCGTTTAAAAATGCACTTTTAACATCCATTTGAAATAATTTAAAATTTTTATGGCATGCATAAGACAATAAAAGTCTAATTGATTCTAATCTAGCTACCGGAGCGAAGGATTCTTCGAAATCGATACCTTCCTCTTGTCGATAGCCTTGAGCTACTAACCGAGCTTTGTTCCGGACGACGACTTGGTTTTCGTCGGTTTTGTTCTTGAAGATCCACTTTGTCCCTATGACGGTGTGGTTCTTCGATGGCAAAGGAACAAGCTCCCATACCACATTCCTCTCGAATTGAATGAGTTCCTCCTCCATGGCAAGGATCCAAGCACCATCTTCGCAAGCTTCAACTATATTCTTTGGCTCTATTGATGAGGCAAATGCACTATTGGCGAAGTGGTGGACTTGCGATCTCGTCTTGACACTATCATGAATATTGCCAATGACTTGCTCATGGGGATGGTCGCGAACGGTATGAAGCCGCTTGGGAATACCTTGATCACTAGGCACATTCTCAACAACTTCATTAGTCGGGTTAGTCTTAATAGAATCAATTGAATCAATAGACTTAGAATTTTCAAACGAATCACATAAAACATCCATAGAATCATTATCATTTGAAATTCTAGAAGTAGTAAAATTCTCATTAAAAGAGACATGAAGTGATTCCTCGATTGTAGAGGATCTTTTGTTGTATATCCGGTAGGCTTTGTTACGTGAGGAATACCCAACAAATATCCCCTCATCCGATCTCGGATCAAACTTGTCCAAATTATCATATGTGTTTTTAATAAAACATTTTGCGCCGAAAACACGAAAATGTTTAACTTGAGGCAATCTACCAAACAACAATTCATAGCAAGTTTGTTTGGTGCCGGGCCTCAAAAGTATTCTATTAAACACATAACAAGCGGTGTGTACCGCTTCCGCCCAAAATTGATAACCAAGTTGACTATCTTCGAGCATAGTGCGAGCACACTCCACAAGCGTTCTATTCTTCCTCTCAACAACACCATTTTGAGGAGGTGCGCGAGGGAAAGAAAACGTGTGAGTAATTCCAAGATCATCACAAAAATTTGAGAAAGACTCATTCTCAAATTCACCCCCATGATCACTACGAATAGTGACAATGGTGGTTCCGATGAGATTTTGTACTTTCTTCACAAATATTGTGAAGTTTTCAAAAGCTTCATTTTTATTACATAAGAAAAATACCCATGTAAATCTTGAATAATCATCAACGATGACTAGTCCATATCTTGCATTTCCTAAGGAAGCAACTCTAGTTGGCCCAAATAAATCTAGATGCAATAGCTCTAGTGGCCGTTTCGTAGAAATGCTTTTCTTAGGTTTAAATGAAGATTTAGGAAGCTTGCCACGTTGATAAGAATCACAAAAACTTTTCTTTTCAAAAACGAGTTTCGGAAAACCTTTAATGGAATTTAATTTCGAAAGCTTATAAAGTGTTCCAAAGTTCACATGTCCAAAGCGTCGATGCCATAAGTGTTGTTCACTTGTGTTGGCAACGAGACATTGTTCATATGACTTAGGAAGATCCAAAATATAAATATCTTTATGGCGTGTGCCGGAAAATAATAATTTATTATTATCATTTGAAATATGACACAATCCTTTCGCAAAGCTAACTTTGTAACCTTTGTCACAAAGTTGGCTTATTGAAATAAGATTATGATTTAAACCATCAACTAGATAAACATCATTAATTAAGGGTTTAGAAGGGTCACCCACTTTACCAACACCGACGATTGTTCCGCTCTCGTTGCCTCCAAATACGACGCGATTTCCATTTGCAATGGGAACCACTCCGGAGAGCAATTGAGCGTCACCTGTCATGTGTTTTGAACACCCGCTATCGAGTATCCAATTCCCTTTGGAGCTAAATTTAAATTTGTTGCTCCTTTTCTTTTTCTTTTCCTTGAGTACCTAATGATAAAAACTTTCATATCATGGTACCCAAGGTCATTGGGTCCTCAAAAGTTAGACCTTTGGAAGCCAAGTCCAATTGGACTTAGACTTCCCCACATAATTTCTACTATGCACAACATCCGAAAAATAAGCATTCATATATACTTGTTTTTCATCCATGCTTGTGTCCTTTGGGCTCCAAATAGTGAAAATCTTGGGAGCCCTCATCCTATTGGGTGCATGCATGCGACGTTGATTTCTACGTGATGCATGTTGTGGATAGGCATAAGGAACATGATGGAATGGTGCACGACGAGAATTATTCATATGATGAGGTGGGTGAACATATGCATGTGTGGGAACATGTGCGTGAGGGTGTCTCACATGGTGTGCACGTGTCTGAGAATGTGTTGCATAAAAATCATCATATGTGTGAGTTGGTGGAGTAGGACGTGTGTTCCTACGTGGCATGGTATTTGTGTACATATAAGCATGCCCCTTCTTTGGAGGTCCACCCAAAGTGGGTTTCTTTCCGAAAGAGGGTGTGGACGAGGTGGAAGCACCATTGGTAGATGAACTACCAATAGAGTGTTTGCTACCACTCGTAGAGTCACCGGAAGTTGGCCTAACAAAAGTAGTGGCCGCTTTGGACGGACATCCCATCGTATACCCCAAAACAATGTGGTGATTGGCCGTAAGTAAGTCACTTAAGATTTTATCCAAATGGTCCTTACCCTTATTGAATTTACTAATTCGGCCTAATGTGTTCTCATATTTCTCTTTGAGAGAACGCATAGAAATATCCAAGTTGGATACTTGCGATGTGAGCACATAAACACGAGATTTGAGATTCTCGTTCTCAATACTCAAAGTAGAGTTTTGAGAAGTTAAATCCGCTATCCTATGTTCTTCCGGATCATCAATGCTAACATGTTCAAGTTTAGATTTGAGATTGACAATCTCATTTCTTAACTCTTCAACAACGGTGTCGTCGTTGGTGATGATAGTCTTAGGCGAGGTTTGAATGCTAGCTAGGTCATCTTTTACTTTAGTATATCTATTTACTAATTTAGTGTATTTAGACCATAAATGAGAGTTAGCATCCCTAAGATCATCCATAGTTACCTCATCGCCTTCGTCGTCGCTATCATCGGAGGAGGAGGATCCTTGATCATGCTCCTCTCTTGCCATGAAGCACATGTGCGCTTGCTCCACTTTCTCATCGTCCGATTCTCCGCTTGAGGGATCCTCGGAGTCGGTGAATGTTGTTCCGACAAGTCCCTTTTTGTACCCCTTTTTGTACTTCTTCGACTTGTCGAACTTCGGCGCCTTCCACTTCTCCTTTTGCTTGTTTTGAGGACAATCCGCTTTGATGTGTCCTGGCTTATTGCATTTAAAGCACAAAGGTGGAGAGGCGTTAGTAGAAGTAAATTTAGATTTTTGTTTGAAGTTACCCTTTCGGAAGAAGCGATTGAACTTCTTTGCCATGAGTGCAACAGATTCCATGTCCATTTCTTCTTCCGAGTCCTCATCATCGGTAGAGGTGGATGAAGCCGCCTTGAATGCAATTTCCTTTTTCTTAGGCACGTCTTGGTTCAAATAGGACTTCATCTTTTCTTGTAACTTCACCTTGCTATCTTTGCATACCTCGTATGACATCAAAGTACCCATCAATTGAACTACGGATACTTATTCATGTCATTACCTTCCTCGATGGCGAAGGTACGTTTCTCCCAAGAAGAAGGAAGTCCTTCGATAAGCTTTGAGCACTTCTCCTTTTGAGTGTAGGACTTGCCGAGGGCCTCTAACTCGTTTATTATGTCAACGAAGCGAGCGTAATATTCCTTCATCTTCTCGCCCTGTTGCATATGAAACATTTCGTAATCTTTGTTTACGACTACGAGTTTAGAGTCTCTTACCCTACTCGTCCCTTCATAAAGAATGAGGAGGGAGTTCCAAATTTGATATGCACTCTTACATGTGCATATCTTATTGAAGTCCTTGGGCTCCAAAGCGCATTGCAAGGCGTTCATTGCCTTGGCATTGCTTACCTCCGCGGCGACCTCCGCGGTAGTCCATTTCTCAAAGTCTTCTTCTTCAGGTTCGATGTATTCCTTCATTGTAGTCCTCCATAAAGATGCACTCCAGAGGAAGGTTTCCATCCGGCATTTCCAGTACCCGTAGTTGGTACCGTTGAAGAATGGAGGCCTCGTAGAGGAATGTCCTTCCATCACCGAAGATGCTCCTTCACGGTTCCTGAAGGTGTCATAGTTGGAAGGTGGACGCACGGTCTTGTTGTCGTTGGCAGACATAGCTAAGTATCTGGCTCTGATACCAAATGTAATGCCCTACAAGCTACTGCATAAGTACTAGAGGGGGGGTGAATAGTACTTTAAAAATAATAAGGAGTATAATTCCAAATTATAGTGCAAACAACTACCAAATCAATTTGCGGAAGCTTAAATTGAATGACAACAACAAAATTAACAATGCTAACAAATGATGTTAATGGGTTCGGATCCACCCAAGTCTCCCTGACTTGTTCCCGGTGATCCTACGTCCTAACCACCCGGATCCCCTCCGGATACTTAGGTTAGAAACCCTAACCCAAGATTTCCACTATGAATATCTTGTGAAAAACCTTCACAAGATCAAATCATACATGCAATGGCAATAGTGAATCCCACAACCCAGGATCACAACCTTCTCTCACAACCGAGAGAATCAACAAGCAATATAAATGAGTTTATAATGAAATAAACAATCTTACCACAAAATCCTATACCTTGAGTTTTTCTTACCCAAATGGTGAAAGGAAGGATTTGAGGAAGATGAAGTCACCAAGACCTAGCACCAAGGAAATGACCAGCAATAGGTGCCTAGGAGAGATTTGGAGACTTGATTCAAGCTAGAGCTTGAAGGGCTCACCAAGAACAAGCTTCTCTCAAGATGGATTCTAGATCTAGAATGTGAGAGAATGGGTTTCTTGTGAGGAAGAGAGCTTTGGAAATGAGTGAGAATGGCTATCTCTTTCTATCTCAATGAATCTCTTAATGGCAGCTCTCACCTAGATAGAAATGACCTAGGTTCGTATTTATAGGGTCCCATAAAAACAAGTTAGGTCAATTTCCAACGGATAGAAATCTGAGGCAACTAGTCGGTCAAAGAACAACCACTGACCGACTAGTTCATCAACTAGTCGGTCAGTCAAACAACATGGACCGACTAAGAGAGGAACTAAGAAGAGATAGAATTTCAGACCTAGAAATCTAGTCGGTCCAAGAAGACTTTCTGACCGACTAGTTTCACAACTAGTCGGTCAGTCAGTGAACGTAGACCGACTAAGAGGCAAACTGAAATAGTCCGAATACAAATTGACTTAGTCGGTCCAAGAACAAAAGTTGACCGACTAGATTGTCAACTAGTCGGTCACCAAACGTTCTTAGACCGACTAACGATAAACAGTAGCTTAGGAGAAATTTAGTATGAACAGTAAGTCACAACTAGTCGGTCAAAGAAGCATCACTGACCGACTAGTTCACAAACTAGTCGGTCGGTGAGTCAACGTAGACCGACTAACTGTAAACAGTACTGAACAAGAAATTAAGGAATCAAACTAGTCGGTCCAAGAAGCTCTGCTGACCGACTAGATCACCATCTAGTCGGTCAGTACTTCTTCTTGTACCAACTAACATGCACAAACAAGTCCGAATCGAAGCGCGACGCTTCGAGGGAGTTAGAATGAACTTGTACTAAGATCCTAGAGCTACGATATGAGCGTTATGAAGATAGAATCGTAAGATATACTCAAGGCTTAACATTCTATAGATCGAAGCTTAAAAGACTATAAATAAACCTTAAAGAACGGTCTTCGAAAGCTTCGATTAAATCTTCATGACTTCCAAAACGACGCAAGAGCTTCAACGAAGCTGTAGGCATGAATACGAGCTTTGAGAAGTGTTGAGATGTCGCTTTGAATGTTCTCGTGAATTTGGCGACGATCTCCAATACTGCGCTCACAAATTGTTAGTTCATGGATTATTTATGTTTGCTCATCATCAAAACCAAATCCGGGAGTCCAATATTCAACACACGGTTCACCGATTACCGGACTCATTTACTGACAACTAGAAGATTGTCAGATCACACATCCCTGCTGCAAATACTTTAGCTAGGATTGACATCCCCGAGAATGGATGCAATACACCAGCAGCAGAAGTGGCTGCACCTCAATAAAAAAGAGGCAGACCACCAGGCTCCAATGATAAAAATCCAAGAAAAAGAAAAAATACCTGGAGACCTTGGGACGATACCCCACAGAGAAATGAGCTCATGTCCATAACCTTACCCCTCCAGGAATCCACTGCAAATGAATTGTCGGGAGAAACTGAAATATCATTAAATTATGTACGTACAAGGGAGGTGTTAGACAGAAAGAGTACAGTCGTCGACGATGACTTCGCATTTTATATTACTATTCACGTCACCGGAAGCGACGATGATCATGATCCACATTCGTTGCTAAATGCAAACTTAGAAATGATTGGCTAAAGTGGAATCATGCAATAGAAGCTGAGCTGGACTCGTTTAAGAAACACAAAGTCTTTGGGTAAATAGTAGACACCTACTGGTGTCAAACCTGTGGGATACAAATGGGTATTCGTGAGAAAAAGAAATGAAAATAATGAGATTGCACGCTACAAAGCATGGCTTGTAGCACAAGGATTTTCCCAAAAACCGGGTATTGACTATGAAGAAACATACTCCCCCGGTTATGGATGCGATCACTTTCCGATTTCTGATAAGTGTAACAGCAAAGGAAGATTTAGATATGCAGCTAATGGATGTTGTGACTGCATATCTATACGGTAATCTCGAGAAAGAGATATACATGAAACTTCCTGATGGCTTTACAATGCCTGCTGAATTAAAAGATAGACCTCGTAACGTCTACTTTGTTAAGCTTCAAAGATTATTGTATGGTCTTAAACAATCAAGAAGAATGTGGTATAATAGATTGAGTGAATTTCTGTATAATAAGGATTCAACAATAATGAAGTCTGCCCTTGTGTCTTTATAAGAGCAAATGGAAAATGATTCGTCATAATAGCAGTCTACGTAGACGATCTGAACCTTATTGGATCTCCTGAAGAGATCACTGAGATATCTGTAAGCCTGACAAAAGAATTCGAAATGAAAACCTAGGCAAAATGAAATTCTGCCTTGGCTTACAGATTGAATATCTAAAAGACGTAATCCTATTACACCAAACCACATATACGAAGAAAATGTTGCAAAGATTTCATAAGGACATATGCCATCCACTTAGTACACCTATGGTGGTTGATTCGGGTTCAATATTACATATTTAACCCCCCATTTAGCCCTATTTTGTGCTCATGCGATGCTATATTGTTCTCTAATACGTGCGTATTTTATAAATCATCATTTATTAGAGAATTCACATTGTTTGAGCACAAAACAGCAATTAATGGAGTATTTCTGCACTTTTTATATTTTTCCTAGCATCGTCTCGATCTCACGATTCCAACGACTATTTATTTGTATTTTTCTGAGATCTGTGCTAATTTCTATGAATTTTTGAATGCAGAATACAGATTAAATGGGCAAATACGCAATAAAATACGAAAATACGGTCTCCAGCAAATCAGAAGCCGCCACGTGGCCGCATCCCGTTGGTTCCCGCCAGATCGCACGGTCAGCAATCATTATTGCTTGGAAATTCCATCACTGTTGGATTAAGATCCAACGGCATGCAACAAAGCTTATCAGATCTAAAGGGCGGGCGACGTGGAGCCTTCCAAGCCGTTGGATTACGATCCAATGGTGCGGAGCGATCCCAACAAATCAAATGCAGCTCGCAATCCTGAGACCGTTCGATTTCGATCGAACGGTCAGTTACAAAGCAAAGAAGAGGCGACGTGGCTGAATGAGCACCCTCCGATCAGGATCCGACGGTCCAAGTAATCAGCGCTGCGACCTCTTTTTCGCGCGGCGAGGCGCGATCGTCACCGTTGGATGATGATCCAACGGTCGAACCGATTTCGAAGCGAATGGGCAGCGGGCGGCAATATAGGGACACGCGGCGGCGATCCG